>CAXAJV010000266.1:0-499597 GCA_963969225.1 Xylocopa violacea | reverse complement strand
ATCTGGGATGTAATATTCCTGGCGTGTCGTCGCCTACACCTGGATGGGGACATTATATACGTCTATAATGTTGTATATCTTAACCTAACGCAACTTAACATCTGGGATGTAATATTTTACAGCATTCGTGGTGTGTCGTTGCCTACTTCTGGATGGGGTCATTATATACATCTATAACGTTGTATATCCTAACCTAAGGGAACCTAACACCTCGGGTGTAATATTTTACAACATTCCCGACACGTCGGCCCCTATTTTTCGGTGAGAACATTATATACATTTATAACGGTATATATCCTAGCCTAAGGCAACCTAACATCTCGGATGTAATAGTTGACAACATTCCTGGCATGTAGGCCCGTACTTCTCGGTGGGAACATTGTATACGCCTATAACGTTATATATCCTAGCCTAAGGCGACCTAACATGTCGAATGTAATATTTTACATCATTCCTGGCGTGTCGTCGCCTACTTCTCGATGGGAACATTATATACGTCTATAACGTTATATATCATAACCTAAGGCAACCGAACACCTGGGATGTAATATTTTACAACATTCCTGGCATATCGGTCCCTACTTCTCGGTGGAAACATTGTATACGTCTATAACGATATATATCCTAGAGTAAGGCAACCTAGCATCTCGCATGTAATATTTTACAACATTCCTGGCGTGTCGTCGCCTACTTCTCGATGGGGACATTATATACGTCGATAACGTTATATATCCTAGCCTAAGGCAACCTAACATGTCGAATGTAATATTTTACAACATTCCTGGCTTGTCGTCGCCTACTTCTCGATGGGGACATTATATACATCTATAACATTGTATATCCTAACCCAAGGCAACCTAACATCTCGGATGGAATATTTTACAACATTCCTGGCGTGTCGTTGCCTGCTTCTCGATGGGGACAATATATACGTCTATAACGTTGTATATCCTAACCTACCGCAACCAAACATCTCGGATGTAATATTTTACAACATTCCTGGCATGTCGGTCCCTACTTCTCGGTGGGAATATTATATACGTCTATAACGTTATATATCATAACCTAAGGCAACCTAACATCTCGGATGTAATATTTTACAACATTCCTGGCATATCGGTCCCTACTTCTCGGTGGAAACATTGTATACGTCTATAACGATACATATCCTAGCCTAAGGCAACCTAACATCTCGGATGTAATATTTTACAACATTCCTGGCTCGTCGGCTCCTATTTTTCGGTGGGAACATTATATACATCTATAACGTTATATATCCTAACCCAAGGGACCCTAACATGTTGTATGTAATATTTTACAACATTCCTGGCGTGTCGTAGCCTGCTTCTCGATGGGGACATTATATACGTTTATAACGTTGTATATCCTAACCTAAAGCAACCTAACATCTGGGATGTAATATTTTACAACATTCCTGGCGTGTCGTCGCCTAGTTTGGATGGGGTCATTATATACATCTATAACGCTGTATATCCTAACCTAAGGCAACCGAACATCTGGGATGTAATATTTTACAACATTCCTGGCATATCGGTCCCTACTTCTCGGTGGAAACATTGTATACGTCTATAACGATATATATCCTAGCCTAAGGCAACCTAACATCTCGCATGTAATATTTTACAACATTCCTGGCGTGTCGTCGCCTACTTCTCGATGGGGACATTATATACGTCTATAACGTTATATATCCTAGCCTAAGGCAACCTAACATGTCGAATGTAATATTTTACAACATTCCTGGCGTGTCGTCGCCTACTTCTCGATGGGGACATTATATACATCTATAACATTGTATATCCTAACCCAAGGCAACCTAACATCTCGGATGTAATATTTTACAACATTCCTGGCATGTCGGTCCCTACTTCTCGGTGGGAATATTATATACGTCTATAACGTTATATATCATAACCTAAGGCAACCTAACATCTCGGATGTAATATTTTACAACATTCCTGGCATATGGGTCCCTACTTCTCGGTGGAAACATTGTATACGTCTATAACGATATATATCCTAGCCTAAGGCAACCTCACATCTCGGATGTAATATTTTACAACATTCCTGGCGTGTCGTCGCCAACTTCTCGATGGGGACATTATATACATCTATAACATTGTATATCCTAACCTAAGGCAACCTAACATCTCGGATGTAATATTTTACAACATTCTGGCGTGTCGTCGCCTGCTTCTCGATGGGGAGATTATATACGTCTATAACGTTGTATATCCTAACCTAACGCAACCTAACATTTGGGATGTAATATTTTACAACATTCCTTGCATGTCGGTGCCTACGTCTCGGTGGGAACAGTATATACGTCTATAACGATATATATCCTAACCTAAGGCAAACTAACACCTCGGATGTAATAGTTGACAACATTCCTGGCGTGTAGGCCCGTACTTCTCGGTGGGAACATTGTATACGTCTATAACGTTGTATGTCCTAACCTAACGCAACCTAACATTTGGTATGTAATATTTTACAACATTCCTGGCATGTCGGTCCCTACTCCTCGGCGGAAACATTGTATACGTCTATAACGATATATATCCTAGTCTAAGGCAACCTAGTATGTCAAATGTAATATTTTACAACATTCCTGGCGTGTCGTCGTCTACTTCTCGATGGAGTCATTATATAAATCTATAACCTTGTATATCCTAACCTAAAGCAGCCTAACGTCTCGGATGTAATATTTCACAACATTCCTGGCATGTCGGTCCCTACTTCTCGGTGGAAACATTGTATACGTCTATAACGATATATATGCTAACCTAAGGCAAACTAACATCTCGGATGTAATAGTTGACAACATTCCAGGCGTGTCAGCCCGTACTTCTCGGTGGGAACATTATATACGTCTATAACGCATTATATCCTAGCCTAAGGCGACCTAACATGTCGAATGTAATATTTTACAACATTCCTGGCCTGTCGTCTCCTGCTCCTCGATGGGGACATTATATACGTCTATAACGTTGTATATCCTAACCTAAAGCAACCTAACATCTCGGATGTAATAGTTGACAACATTCCTGGCGTGTAGGCCCGTACTTCTCGGTGAGAACATTCTATACGTCTATAACGTTGTATATCCTAGCATAAGGCGACCTAATATATCGAATGTAATATTTTACATCATTCCTGGCGTCTCATCGCCTGCTTCTCAATGGGAACGTTATATACGTCTATAACGTTTTATATCCTAACCTAACGCAACCTAACATCTGGGATGTAATATTCCTGGCGTGTCGTCGCCTACTTCTGGATAGGGACATTATATACGTCTATAACGTTATATATCCTAACCTAAGGGAACCTATCGTCTCGGATGTAATAGTTGACAACATTCCTGCCGTGTCCGCCCGTACTTCTCGGTGGGAACATTATATACGTCTATAACGTGATATATCCTAGCCTAAGGCTACATAACATGTCGAATGTAATATTTTACAACATTCCTGGCTTGTCGTCGCCTACTTCTCGATGGGGACATTATATACATCTATAACATTGTATATCCTAACCCAAGGCAACCTAACATCTCGGATGGAATATTTTACAACATTCCTGGCGTGTCGTTGCCTGCTTCTCGATGGGGACAATATATACGTCTATAACGTTGTATATCCTAACCTACCGCAACCAAACATCTCGGATGTAATATTTTACAACATTCCTGGCATGTCGGTCCCTACTTCTCGGTGGGAATATTATATACGTCTATAACGTTATATATCATAACCTAAGGCAACCTAACATCTCGGATGTAATATTTTACAACATTCCTGGCATATCGGTCCCTACTTCTCGGTGGAAACATTGTACACGTCTATAACGATACATATCCTAGCCTAAGGCAACCTAACATCTCGGATGTAATATTTTACAACATTCCTGGCTCGTCGGCTCCTATTTTTCGGTGGGAACATTATATACATCTATAACGTTATATATCCTAACCCAAGGGACCCTAACATGTTGTATGTAATATTTTACAACATTCCTGGCGTGTCGTAGCCTGCTTCTCGATGGGGACATTATATACGTTTATAACGTTGTATATCCTAACCTAAAGCAACCTAACATCTGGGATGTAATATTTTACAACATTCCTGGCGTGTCGTCGCCTAGTTTGGATGGGGTCATTATATACATCTATAACGCTGTATATCCTAACCTAAGGCAACCGAACATCTGGGATGTAATATTTTACAACATTCCTGGCATATCGGTCCCTACTTCTCGGTGGAAACATTGTATACGTCTATAACGATATATATCCTAGCCTAAGGCAACCTAACATCTCGCATGTAATATTTTACAACATTCCTGGCGTGTCGTCGCCTACTTCTCGATGGGGACATTATATACGTCTATAACGTTATATATCCTAGCCTAAGGCAACCTAACATGTCGAATGTAATATTTTACAACATTCCTGGCGTGTCGTCGCCTACTTCTCGATGGGGACATTATATACATCTATAACATTGTATATCCTAACCCAAGGCAACCTAACATCTCGGATGTAATATTTTACAACATTCCTGGCATGTCGGTCCCTACTTCTCGGTGGGAATATTATATACGTCTATAACGTTATATATCATAACCTAAGGCAACCTAACATCTCGGATGTAATATTTTACAACATTCCTGGCATATGGGTCCCTACTTCTCGGTGGAAACATTGTATACGTCTATAACGATATATATCCTAGCCTAAGGCAACCTCACATCTCGGATGTAATATTTTACAACATTACTGGCGTGTCGTCGCCAACTTCTCGATGGGGACATTATATACATCTATAACATTGTATATCCTAACCTAAGGCAACCTAACATCTCGGATGTAATATTTTACAACATTCTGGCGTGTCGTCGCCTGCTTCTCGATGGGGAGATTATATACGTCTATAACGTTGTATATCCTAACCTAACGCAACCTAACATTTGGGATGTAATATTTTACAACATTCCTTGCATGTCGGTGCCTACGTCTCGGTGGGAACAGTATATACGTCTATAACGATATATATCCTAACCTAAGGCAAACTAACACCTCGGATGTAATAGTTGACAACATTCCTGGCGTGTAGGCCCGTACTTCTCGGTGGGAACATTGTATACGTCTATAACGTTGTATGTCCTAACCTAACGCAACCTAACATTTGGTATGTAATATTTTACAACATTCCTGGCATGTCGGTCCCTACTCCTCGGCGGAAACATTGTATACGTCTATAACGATATATATCCTAGTCTAAGGCAACCTAGTATGTCAAATGTAATATTTTACAACATTCCTGGCGTGTCGTCGTCTACTTCTCGATGGAGTCATTATATAAATCTATAACCTTGTATATCCTAACCTAAAGCAGCCTAACGTCTCGGATGTAATATTTCACAACATTCCTGGCATGTCGGTCCCTACTTCTCGGTGGAAACATTGTATACGTCTATAACGATATATATGCTAACCTAAGGCAAACTAACATCTCGGATGTAATAGTTGACAACATTCCAGGCGTGTCAGCCCGTACTTCTCGGTGGGAACATTATATACGTCTATAACGCATTATATCCTAGCCTAAGGCGACCTAACATGTCGAATGTAATATTTTACAACATTCCTGGCCTGTCGTCTCCTGCTCCTCGATGGGGACATTATATACGTCTATAACGTTGTATATCCTAACCTAAAGCAACCTAACATCTCGGATGTAATAGTTGACAACATTCCTGGCGTGTAGGCCCGTACTTCTCGGTGAGAACATTCTATACGTCTATAACGTTGTATATCCTAGCATAAGGCGACCTAATATATCGAATGTAATATTTTACATCATTCCTGGCGTCTCATCGCCTGCTTCTCAATGGGAACGTTATATACGTCTATAACGTTTTATATCCTAACCTAACGCAACCTAACATCTGGGATGTAATATTCCTGGCGTGTCGTCGCCTACTTCTGGATAGGGACATTATATACGTCTATAACGTTATATATCCTAACCTAAGGGAACCTATCGTCTCGGATGTAATAGTTGACAACATTCCTGCCGTGTCCGCCCGTACTTCTCGGTGGGAACATTATATACGTCTATAACGTGATATATCCTAGCCTAAGGCTACATAACATGTCGAATGTAATATTTTACAACATTCCTGGCTTGTCGTCGCCTACTTCTCGATGGGGACATTATATACATCTATAACATTGTATATCCTAACCCAAGGCAACCTAACATCTCGGATGGAATATTTTACAACATTCCTGGCGTGTCGTTGCCTGCTTCTCGATGGGGACAATATATACGTCTATAACGTTGTATATCCTAACCTACCGCAACCAAACATCTCGGATGTAATATTTTACAACATTCCTGGCATGTCGGTCCCTACTTCTCGGTGGGAATATTATATACGTCTATAACGTTATATATCATAACCTAAGGCAACCTAACATCTCGGATGTAATATTTTACAACATTCCTGGCATATCGGTCCCTACTTCTCGGTGGAAACATTGTACACGTCTATAACGATACATATCCTAGCCTAAGGCAACCTAACATCTCGGATGTAATATTTTACAACATTCCTGGCTCGTCGGCTCCTATTTTTCGGTGGGAACATTATATACATCTATAACGTTATATATCCTAACCCAAGGGACCCTAACATGTTGTATGTAATATTTTACAACATTCCTGGCGTGTCGTAGCCTGCTTCTCGATGGGGACATTATATACGTTTATAACGTTGTATATCCTAACCTAAAGCAACCTAACATCTGGGATGTAATATTTTACAACATTCCTGGCGTGTCGTCGCCTAGTTTGGATGGGGTCATTATATACATCTATAACGCTGTATATCCTAACCTAAGGCAACCGAACATCTGGGATGTAATATTTTACAACATTCCTGGCATATCGGTCCCTACTTCTCGGTGGAAACATTGTATACGTCTATAACGATATATATCCTAGCCTAAGGCAACCTAACATCTCGCATGTAATATTTTACAACATTCCTGGCGTGTCGTCGCCTACTTCTCGATGGGGACATTATATACGTCTATAACGTTATATATCCTAGCCTAAGGCAACCTAACATGTCGAATGTAATATTTTACAACATTCCTGGCGTGTCGTCGCCTACTTCTCGATGGGGACATTATATACATCTATAACATTGTATATCCTAACCCAAGGCAACCTAACATCTCGGATGTAATATTTTACAACATTCCTGGCATGTCGGTCCCTACTTCTCGGTGGGAATATTATATACGTCTATAACGTTATATATCATAACCTAAGGCAACCTAACATCTCGGATGTAATATTTTACAACATTCCTGGCATATGGGTCCCTACTTCTCGGTGGAAACATTGTATACGTCTATAACGATATATATCCTAGCCTAAGGCAACCTCACATCTCGGATGTAATATTTTACAACATTACTGGCGTGTCGTCGCCAACTTCTCGATGGGGACATTATATACATCTATAACATTGTATATCCTAACCTAAGGCAACCTAACATCTCGGATGTAATATTTTACAACATTCTGGCGTGTCGTCGCCTGCTTCTCGATGGGGAGATTATATACGTCTATAACGTTGTATATCCTAACCTAACGCAACCTAACATTTGGGATGTAATATTTTACAACATTCCTTGCATGTCGGTGCCTACGTCTCGGTGGGAACAGTATATACGTCTATAACGATATATATCCTAACCTAAGGCAACCTAACACCTCGGATGTAATAGTTGACAACATTCCAGGCGTGTCAGCCCGTACTTCTCGGTGGGAACATTATATACGTCTATAACGCTATATATCCTAGCCTAAGGCGACCTAACATGTCGAATGTAATATTTTACAACATTCCTGGCCTGTCGTCTCCTGCTCCTCGATGGGGACATTATATACGTCTATAACGTTGTATATCCTAACCTAAAGCAACCTAACATCTCGGATGTAATAGTTGACAACATTCCTGGCGTGTAGGCCCGTACTTCTCGGTGAGAACATTCTATACGTCTATAACGTTGTATATCCTAGCCTAAGGCGACCTAATATATCGAATGTAATATTTTACATCATTCCTGGCGTCTCATCGCCTGCTTCTCAATGGGAACATTATATACGTCTATAACGTTGTATATCCTAACCTATCGCAACCTAACATCTGGGATGTAATATTCCTGGCGTGTCGTCGCCTACTTCTGGATAGGGACATTATATACGTCTATAACGTTATATATCCTAACCTAAGGGAACCTAACATCTCGGATGTAATAGTTGACAACATTCCTGGCGTGTCCGCCAGTACTTCTCGGTGGGAACATTATATACGTCTATAACGTTATATATCCTAGCCTAAGGCGACCTAACATGTCGAATGTAATATTTTACAACATTCCTGGCCTGTCGTCTCCTGCTCCTCGATAGGGACATTATATAAATCTATAACGTTGTATATCCTAACCTAAGGCAACCTAACATCTCGGATGTAATATTTGACAACATTCCTGACGTGTCGGCCCGTACTTCTCGGTGGGAACATCATATGCGTCTAATACGCTATATCTCCTAGCCTACGGCAACCTAACATGTCGGGCGTTATATTTTACAACTTTCCTGGCTCGTCGGCCACTACTTCTCGGTGGTAACATTATATACATCTATAACGTTATATATCCTAGCCTAAGGCAACCTAACATCTCGGATGTAATATTTTACAACATTCCTGGCGCGTCGGCTCCTACCTTTCGGTGGGAACATTATATACTTCTATAACGTTATATGTCCTAACGTAAGGAAACATAACACCTCGGATGTAATATTTTACAACATTCCTGGCGTGTCCGCCCGTACTTCTCGGTGGGAACATTATATACGTCTATAACGTTATATATCGTAGCCTAAGGCGATCTAACATGTCGAATGTAATATTTTACAGCATTCCTGGCGTGTCGTCTCCTGCTTCTCGATGGGGACATAATATACGTCTATAACGTTGTATATCCTAACCCAACGCAACCTAACATCTGGGATGTAATATTTTACAACATTCCTGGCGTGTCGTCGCCTACTTCTCGATGGGGACATTATACACATCTATAACATTGTATATCCTAACCCAAGGCAACCTAACATCTCGGATGTAATATTTTACAACATTCCTGGCATGTCGGTCCCTACTTCTCGGTGGGAATATTATATACGTCTATAACGTTATATATCATAACCTAAGGCAACCTAACATCTCGGATGTAATATTTTACAACATTCCTGGCATATGGGTCCCTACTTCTCGGTGGAAACATTGTATACGTCTATAACGATATATATCCTAGCCTAAGGCAACCTCACATCTCGGATGTAATATTTTACAACATTCCTGGCGTGTCGTCGCCAACTTCTCGATGGGGACATTATATACATCTATAACATTGTATATCCTAACCTAAGGCAACCTAACATCTCGGATGTAATATTTTACAACATTCTGGCGTGTCGTCGCCTGCTTCTCGATGGGGAGATTATATACGTCTATAACGTTGTATATCCTAACCTAACGCAACCTAACATTTGGGATGTAATATTTTACAACATTCCTTGCATGTCGGTGCCTACGTCTCGGTGGGAACAGTATACACGTCTATAACGATATATATCCTAACCTAAGGCAAACTAACACCTCGGATGTAATAGTTGACAACATTCCTGGCGTGTAGGCCCGTACTTCTCGGTGGGAACATTGTATACGTCTATAACGTTGTATGTCCTAACCTAACGCAACCTAACATTTGGTATGTAATATTTTACAACATTCCTGGCATGTCGGTCCCTACTCCTCGGCGGAAACATTGTATACGTCTATAACGATATATATCCTAGTCTAAGGCAACCTAGTATGTCAAATGTAATATTTTACAACATTCCTGGCGTGTCGTCGTCTACTTCTCGATGGAGTCATTATATAAATCTATAACCTTGTATATCCTAACCTAAAGCAGCCTAACATCTCGGATGTAATATTTCACAACATTCCTGGCATGTCGGTCCCTACTTCTCGGTGGAAACATTGTATACGTCTATAACGATATATATGCTAACCTAAGGCAAACTAACATCTCGGATGTAATAGTTGACAACATTCCAGGCGTGTCAGCCCGTACTTCTCGGTGGGAACATTATATACGTCTATAACGCATTATATCCTAGCCTAAGGCGACCTAACATGTCGAATGTAATATTTTACAACATTCCTGGCCTGTCGTCTCCTGCTCCTCGATGGGGACATTATATACGTCTATAACGTTGTATATCCTAACCTAAAGCAACCTAACATCTCGGATGTAATAGTTGACAACATTCCTGGCGTGTAGGCCCGTACTTCTCGGTGAGAACATTCTATACGTCTATAACGTTGTATATCCTAGCATAAGGCGACCTAATATATCGAATGTAATATTTTACATCATTCCTGGCGTCTCATCGCCTGCTTCTCAATGGGAACGTTATATACGTCTATAACGTTTTATATCCTAACCTAACGCAACCTAACATCTGGGATGTAATATTCCTGGCGTGTCGTCGCCTACTTCTGGATAGGGACATTATATACGTCTATAACGTTATATATCCTAACCTAAGGGAACCTATCGTCTCGGATGTAATAGTTGACAACATTCCTGGCGTGTCCGCCCGTACATCTCCTTGGGAACATTATATACGTCTATAACGTTATATATCCTAGCCTAAGGCGACCTAACATGTCGAATGTAATATTTTACAACATTCCTGGCGTGTCGTCTCCTGCTTCTCGATGGGGACATTATATACGTCTATAACGTTGTATATCCTAACCTAACGCAACCTAACATTTGGGATGTAATATTTTACAACATTCCTGGAATGTCGGTCCCTACGTCTCGGTGGGAACATTATATACGTCTATAGCGATATATATCCTAACCTAAGGCAACCTAACATCTCGGATGTAATAGTTGACAACATTCCTGGCATGTAGGCCCGTACTTCTCGGTAGAAACATTGTGTACGTCTATAACGTTATATATCCTAGCCTAAAGCGACCTAACATGTCGAATGTAATATTTTACATCATTCCTGGCGTGTCGTCGCCTAGCTCTGGATGGGGACATTATATAAATCTATAACGTTGTATATCCTAACCTAAGGCAACCTAACATCTCGGATGTAATATTTGACAACATTCCTGACGTGTCGGCCCGTACTTCTCGGTGGGAACATCATATGCGTCTATAGCGATATATATCCTAACCGAAGGCAACCTAACATCTCGGATGTAATATTTTACAACATTCCTGGCATGTCGGTCTCTACGTCTCGGTGGGAACATCCTATACGTCTATAACGTTGCATATCCTAACCTAAGGGAACCTAACATCTCGGGTGTAATATTTTACAACATTCCTGACGCGTCGGGACTATTTCTCGGTGGGAAAGTTATATTCGTCTATAATGTTATACATCCTAGCCTAAGGCGCCCTAACATGTCGGATGTAATAGTTGATAACATTCCTGGCGTGTCGGCCCGTACTTCTCGGCGGGGAAATTATATACGTCTATAATGTTGTATATCCTAACCTAAGGCAAACTAACCTCAATACCGTAATATTTTACAACATTCCTGGCATATCGGTCCCTACTTCTCGGTGGAAACATTGTATACGTCTATAACGATATATATCCTAGCCTAAGGCAACCTAACATCTCGCATGTAATATTTTACAACATTCCTGGCGTGTCGTCGCCTGCTTCTCGATGGGGACATTATATCCGTCTATAACGTTATATATCCTAGCCTAAGGCAACCTAACATGTCGAATGTAATATTTTACAACATTCCTGGCGTGTCGTCGCCTACTTTTCGGTGGGAACATTATATACGTCAATAACGGTATATATCCTAACGTAAGGCAACATAACATCTCGGATGTAATATTCTACAACATTCCTGGCGTGTCGGCCCGTACTTCTCGGTGGAAACATTGTATACCTCTATAACGATATATATACCAGCCTAAGGCAACCTAACATGTCGAATGTAATATTTTACAACATTCCTGGCGTGTCGTCGCCTACTTCTCGACGGGGACATTATATACATCTATAACATTGTATATCCTAACCTAAGGCAACTTAACATCTCGGATGTAATATTTTACAACATTCTGGCGTGTCGTCGCCTGCTTCTCGATGGGGAGATTATATACGTCTATAACGTTGTATATCCTAACCTAACGCAACCTAACATTTGGGATGTAATATTTTACAACATTCCTTGCATGTCGGTGCCTACGTCTCGGTGGGAACAGTATATACGTCTATAACGATATATATCCTAACCTAAGGCAACCTAACACCTCGGATGTAATAGTTGACAACATTCCAGGCGTGTCAGCCCGTACTTCTCGGTGGGAACATTATATACGTCTATAACGCTATATATCCTAGCCTAAGGCGACCTAACATGTCGAATGTAATATTTTACAACATTCCTGGCCTGTCGTCTCCTGCTCCTCGATGGGGACATTATATACGTCTATAACGTTGTATATCCTAACCTAAAGCAACCTAACATCTCGGATGTAATAGTTGACAACATTCCTGGCGTGTAGGCCCGTACTTCTCGGTGAGAACATTCTATACGTCTATAACGTTGTATATCCTAGCCTAAGGCGACCTAATATATCGAATGTAATATTTTACATCATTCCTGGCGTCTCATCGCCTGCTTCTCAATGGGAACATTATATACGTCTATAACGTTGTATATCCTAACCTATCGCAACCTAACATCTGGGATGTAATATTCCTGGCGTGTCGTCGCCTACTTCTGGATAGGGACATTATATACGTCTATAACGTTATATATCCTAACCTAAGGGAACCTAACATCTCGGGTGTAATATTTGAAAACATTCCCGGCGTGTTAGCCCGTACTTCTCGGTGGGAACATCATATACGTCTATAGCGATATATATCATAGCCTAAGGCAACCTAACATCTCGGATGTAATATTTTACAACATTCCTGGCGCGTCGGCTCCTATTTTTCGGTGGGAACATTATATACGTCTATAACGTTATATATCCTAACCTAAGGGAATCTAACATCTCGGGTGTAATATTTTACAACATTCATGACACGTCGTCGCCTGCTTCTCGATGGGGACATTATATAAGTCTATAACGTTGTATATCCTAACCTAACGCAACCTAACATCTGGGATGTAATATTCCTGTCGTGTCGTCGCCTACTTCTGGATGGGGACATTGTATACGTCTATAACGATATATATCCTAACCTAAGGCAACCTAACATCTCGGATGTAATATTTGACAACATTCCTGACGTGTCGGCCCGTACTTCTCGGTGGGAACATCATATGCGTCTAATACGCTATATCTCCTAGCCTACGGCAACCTAACATGTCGGGCGTTATATTTTACAACTTTCCTGGCTCGTCGGCCACTACTTCTCGGTGGTAACATTATATACATCTATAACGTTATATATCCTAGCCTAAGGCAACCTAACATCTCGGATGTAATATTTTACAACATTCCTGGCGCGTCGGCTCCTACCTTTCGGTGGGAACATTATATACTTCTATAACGTTATATGTCCTAACGTAAGGAAACATAACACCTCGGATGTAATATTTTACAACATTCCTGGCGTGTCCGCCCGTACTTCTCGGTGGGAACATTATATACGTCTATAACGTTATATATCGTAGCCTAAGGCGATCTAACATGTCGAATGTAATATTTTACAGCATTCCTGGCGTGTCGTCTCCTGCTTCTCGATGGGGACATAATATACGTCTATAACGTTGTATATCCTAACCCAACGCAACCTAACATCTGGGATGTAATATTTTACAACATTCCTGGCGTGTCGTCGCCTACTTCTCGATGGGGACATTATATACATCTATAACATTGTATATCCTAACCCAAGGCAACCTAACATCTCGGATGTAATATTTTACAACATTCCTGGCATGTCGGTCCCTACTTCTCGGTGGGAATATTATATACGTCTATAACGTTATATATCATAACCTAAGGCAACCTAACATCTCGGATGTAATATTTTACAACATTCCTGGCATATGGGTCCCTACTTCTCGGTGGAAACATTGTATACGTCTATAACGATATATATCCTAGCCTAAGGCAACCTCACATCTCGGATGTAATATTTTACAACATTCCTGGCGTGTCGTCGCCAACTTCTCGATGGGGACATTATATACATCTATAACATTGTATATCCTAACCTAAGGCAACCTAACATCTCGGATGTAATATTTTACAACATTCTGGCGTGTCGTCGCCTGCTTCTCGATGGGGAGATTATATACGTCTATAACGTTGTATATCCTAACCTAACGCAACCTAACATTTGGGATGTAATATTTTACAACATTCCTTGCATGTCGGTGCCTACGTCTCGGTGGGAACAGTATATACGTCTATAACGATATATATCCTAACCTAAGGCAAACTAACACCTCGGATGTAATAGTTGACAACATTCCTGGCGTGTAGGCCCGTACTTCTCGGTGGGAACATTGTATACGTCTATAACGTTGTATGTCCTAACCTAACGCAACCTAACATTTGGTATGTAATATTTTACAACATTCCTGGCATGTCGGTCCCTACTCCTCGGCGGAAACATTGTATACGTCTATAACGATATATATCCTAGTCTAAGGCAACCTAGTATGTCAAATGTAATATTTTACAACATTCCTGGCGTGTCGTCGTCTACTTCTCGATGGAGTCATTATATAAATCTATAACCTTGTATATCCTAACCTAAAGCAGCCTAACATCTCGGATGTAATATTTCACAACATTCCTGGCATGTCGGTCCCTACTTCTCGGTGGAAACATTGTATACGTCTATAACGATATATATGCTAACCTAAGGCAAACTAACATCTCGGATGTAATAGTTGACAACATTCCAGGCGTGTCAGCCCGTACTTCTCGGTGGGAACATTATATACGTCTATAACGCATTATATCCTAGCCTAAGGCGACCTAACATGTCGAATGTAATATTTTACAACATTCCTGGCCTGTCGTCTCCTGCTCCTCGATGGGGACATTATATACGTCTATAACGTTGTATATCCTAACCTAAAGCAACCTAACATCTCGGATGTAATAGTTGACAACATTCCTGGCGTGTAGGCCCGTACTTCTCGGTGAGAACATTCTATACGTCTATAACGTTGTATATCCTAGCATAAGGCGACCTAATATATCGAATGTAATATTTTACATCATTCCTGGCGTCTCATCGCCTGCTTCTCAATGGGAACGTTATATACGTCTATAACGTTTTATATCCTAACCTAACGCAACCTAACATCTGGGATGTAATATTCCTGGCGTGTCGTCGCCTACTTCTGGATAGGGACATTATATACGTCTATAACGTTATATATCCTAACCTAAGGGAACCTATCGTCTCGGATGTAATAGTTGACAACATTCCTGGCGTGTCCGCCCGTACATCTCCTTGGGAACATTATATACGTCTATAACGTTATATATCCTAGCCTAAGGCGACCTAACATGTCGAATGTAATATTTTACAACATTCCTGGCGTGTCGTCTCCTGCTTCTCGATGGGGACATTATATACGTCTATAACGTTGTATATCCTAACCTAACGCAACCTAACATTTGGGATGTAATATTTTACAACATTCCTGGAATGTCGGTCCCTACGTCTCGGTGGGAACATTATATACGTCTATAGCGATATATATCCTAACCTAAGGCAACCTAACATCTCGGATGTAATAGTTGACAACATTCCTGGCATGTAGGCCCGTACTTCTCGGTAGAAACATTGTGTACGTCTATAACGTTATATATCCTAGCCTAAAGCGACCTAACATGTCGAATGTAATATTTTACATCATTCCTGGCGTGTCGTCGCCTAGCTCTGGATGGGGACATTATATAAATCTATAACGTTGTATATCCTAACCTAAGGCAACCTAACATCTCGGATGTAATATTTGACAACATTCCTGACGTGTCGGCCCGTACTTCTCGGTGGGAACATCATATGCGTCTATAGCGATATATATCCTAACCGAAGGCAACCTAACATCTCGGATGTAATATTTTACAACATTCCTGGCATGTCGGTCTCTACGTCTCGGTGGGAACATCCTATACGTCTATAACGTTGCATATCCTAACCTAAGGGAACCTAACATCTCGGGTGTAATATTTTACAACATTCCTGACGCGTCGGGACTATTTCTCGGTGGGAAAGTTATATTCGTCTATAATGTTATACATCCTAGCCTAAGGCGCCCTAACATGTCGGATGTAATAGTTGATAACATTCCTGGCGTGTCGGCCCGTACTTCTCGGCGGGGAAATTATATACGTCTATAATGTTGTATATCCTAACCTAAGGCAAACTAACCTCAATACCGTAATATTTTACAACATTCCTGGCGCGTCGGCTCCTACTTTTCGGTGGGAACATTATATACGTCAATAACGGTATATATCCTAACGTAAGGCAACATAACATCTCGGATGTAATATTCTACAACATTCCTGGCGTGTCGGCCCGTACTTCTCGGTGGAAACATTGTATACCTCTATAACGATATATATACCAGCCTAAGGCAACCTAACATGTCGAATGTAATATTTTACAACATTCCTGGCGTGTCGTCGCCTACTTCTCGATGGGGACATTATATACATCTATAACATTGTATATCCTAAGCTAAGGCAACCTAACATCTCGGATGTAATATTTTACAACATTCCTGGCATATCGGTCCCTACGTCTCGGTGGAAACATTGTATACGTCTATAACGATATATATCCTAGCCTAATGCGACCTAACATATCGAATGTAATATTTTACAACATTCCTGGAGTGTCGTCGCCTGCTTCTCGAAGGGGACATTATATACATCTATTACGTTGTATATCCTAACCTAACGCAACCTAACATCTGGGATGTAATATTTTACAACATTCCTGGCATGACGGGCCCTACGTCTTGATGGGAACATTCTATACGTCTATAGCGTTGTATATCCTAACCTAAGGGAACCTAACATCTCGGGTGTAATATTTTACAACATTTCTGACGCGTCGGCCCCTATTTCTCGGTGGGAACATTAGATACGTCTATAACGTTATATATCATAGCCTAAGGCGACCTAACATGTCGAATGTAATATTTTACATCATTCCTGGCCTGTCTGCCCGTAGTTCTCGGTGGTAACATTATATACGTCTATAACGTTATATATCCTAGCCTAAGGCAAGATAACATGCCGAATGTAATATTTTACAACATTCCTGGCGTGTCGTCGCCTGCTTCTCGATGGGAACATTATATACGTCTACAACGTTGTATATCCTAACCTAAAGCAACCTAACATCTGGGATGTAATATTTTACAAGATTCCTGGCATGTCGGTCCCCAAGTCTCGGTAGGAACATTATATACGTCTATAACGATATATATCCAAACCTAAGGGAACCTAACATCTCGGATGTAATATTTTACAACATTCCTGGCGTGTCGTCGCCTACTTCTCGACGGGGACATTATATACATCTATAACATTGTATATCCTAACCTAAGGCAACTTAACATCTCGGATGTAATATTTTACAACATTCCTTGCTTGTCGGTGCCTACGTCTCGGTGGGAACAGTATATACGTCTATAACGATATATATCCTAACCTAAGGCAACCTAACACCTCGGATGTAATAGTTGACAACATTCCAGGCGTGTCAGCCCGTACTTCTCGGTGGGAACATTATATACGTCTATAACGCTATATATCCTAGCCTAAGGCGACCTAACATGTCGAATGTAATATTTTACAACATTCCTGGCCTGTCGTCTCCTGCTCCTCGATGGGGACATTATATACGTCTATAACGTTGTATATCCTAACCTAAAGCAACCTAACATCTCGGATGTAATAGTTGACAACATTCCTGGCGTGTAGGCCCGTACTTCTCGGTGAGAACATTCTATACGTCTATAACGTTGTATATCCTAGCCTAAGGCGACCTAATATATCGAATGTAATATTCTACATCAATCCTGGCGTCTCATCGCCTGCTTCTCAATGGGAACATTATATACGTCTATAACGTTGTATATCCTAACCTATCGCAACCTAACATCTGGGATGTAATATTCCTGGCGTGTCGTCGCCTACTTCTGGATAGGGACATTATATACGTCTATAACGTTATATATCCTAACCTAAGGGAACCTAACATCTCGGGTGTAATATTTGAAAACATTCCCGGCGTGTTAGCCCGTACTTCTCGGTGGGAACATCATATACGTCTATAGCGATATATATCATAGCCTAAGGCAACCTAACATCTCGGATGTAATATTTTACAACATTCCTGGCGCGTCGGCTCCTATTTTTCGGTGGGAACATTATATACGTCTATAACGTTATATATCCTAACCTAAGGGAATCTAACATCTCGGGTGTAATATTTTACAACATTCATGACACGTCGTCGCCTGCTTCTCGATGGGGACATTATATAAGTCTATAACGTTGTATATCCTAACCTAACGCAACCTAACATCTGGGATGTAATATTCCTGTCGTGTCGTCGCCTACTTCTGGATGGGGACATTGTATACGTCTATAACGATATATATCCTAACCTAAGGCAACCTAACATCTCGGATGTAATAGTTGACAACATTCCTGGCGTGTCCGCCAGTACTTCTCGGTGGGAACATTATATACGTCTATAACGTTATATATCCTAGCCTAAGGCGACCTAACATGTCGAATGTAATATTTTACAACATTCCTGGCCTGTCGTCTCCTGCTCCTCGATAGGGACATTATATAAATCTATAACGTTGTATATCCTAACCTAAGGCAACCTAACATCTCGGATGTAATATTTGGCAACATTCCTGACGTGTCGGCCCGTACTTCTCGGTGGGAACATCATATGCGTCTAATACGCTATATCTCCTAGCCTACGGCAACCTAACATGTCGGGCGTTATATTTTACAACTTTCCTGGCTCGTCGGCCACTACTTCTCGGTGGTAACATTATATACATCTATAACGTTATATATCCTAGCCTAAGGCAACCTAACATCTCGGATGTAATATTTTACAACATTCCTGGCGCGTCGGCTCCTACCTTTCGGTGGGAACATTATATACTTCTATAACGTTATATGTCCTAACGTAAGGAAACATAACACCTCGGATGTAATATTTTACAACATTCCTGGCGTGTCCGCCCGTACTTCTCGGTGGGAACATTATATACGTCTATAACGTTATATATCGTAGCCTAAGGCGATCTAACATGTCGAATGTAATATTTTACAGCATTCCTGGCGTGTCGTCTCCTGCTTCTCGATGGGGACATAATATAGGTCTATAACGTTGTATATCCTAACCCAACGCAACCTAACATCTGGGATGTAATATTTTACAACATTCCTGGCGCGTCGGCTCCTACTTTTCGGTGGGAACATTATATACATCTATAACTTTGTATATCCTAATCTAATGCAACCTAACATCTCGGATGTTATATTTTACATCATTCCTGGCATGTCGGTCCCCACGTTTCGGTGGGAACATTATATACGTCTATAACGATATATATCCTAACCTAAAGCAACCTAACATCTCGGATGTATTATTTTACAACACTACTGGCTTGTCGGTCCCTACATCTCGGTGGGAAAATTATATACGTCTATAACGTTGTATATCCTAACCTAAGGCAAACTAACCTCAATACCGTAATATTTTACAACATTGCTGGGATGTCGGTCCCTGCTTCTCGGTGGGAACATTATATACGTCTATAACGTTATATATCATAACCTAAGGCAACCTCACCTCTCTACCGTAATATTTTAAAACATTCCTGGCGTGACGGCGCCTACTTCCCGATGGGGACATTATATACGTCTATAACGTTATATATCCTAGCCTAAGGCGACCTAACATGTCGAATGTAATATTTTACATCATTCCTGGCGTGTCGGCCCGTAGTTCTCGGTGGTAGCATTATATACGTCTATAACGTTATATATCCGAGCCTAAGGCAACCTAACATGTTGAATGTAATATTTTACAACATTCCTGGCGTGTCGTCGCCAACTTCTCGATGGGGACATTATATACATCTATAGCGTTGTATATCCTAACCTAACGCAACCTAACATCTGGGATATAATATTTTACATCATTCCTGGCATGTCCGTCCCTACGTCTCGGTGGTAACATTATATACGTCTATAACATTATATATCCTAGACTAAGGCAACCTAACATGTCGAATGTAATATTTTACAACATTTCCTGGCGTGTCGTCGCCTACTTCTCGATGGGGACATTATATACACCTATAACGTTGTATATCCTAACCTAAGGCAACCTAACATCTCGGATGTAATATTTTACAACATTCCTGGCATGTCGGTCCCTACGTCTCGGCGGGAACATTCTATACGTCTATAGCGTTGTGTATCCTAACCTAAGGGAACCTAACATCTCGGGTGTAATATTTTACAACATTTCTGACGCGTCGGCCCCTATTTCTCGGTGGAAACATTATATACGTCTATAACGATATATATCCTAACCTAAGGCAACCTAACATCTCGGATGTATTATTTTACAACATTCCTGGCGCGTCGGCTCCTACTTTTCGGTGGGAATATTATATACGTCTATAACGTTGTGTATCCTAACCTAACGCAACCTAACATCTGGGATGTAATATTTTACAACATTCCTGGTGTGTCGTCGCCTGCTTCTCGATTGGGACATTATATACGTCTATAACGTTGTATATCCTAACCTATCGCAACCTAACACCTGGGATGTAATATTTTACATCATTCCCGGCGTGTCGTCCCGTACTTCTCGGTGGGAACATTCTGTACCTCTATAGCCTTGTATATCCTAACCTAAGGGAACCTAACATCTCGGGTGTAATATTTTACAACATTCCTGGCGTGTCGTCGCCTACTTTTCGGTGGGAACATTATGTACATCTATAACTTTGTATATCCTAGCCTAAGGCGACCTAACATCTCGGGTGTAATATTTTACAACGTTTCTGACGCGTCGGCCCCTATTTCTCGGTGGAAACATTATATACGTCTATAACGATATATATCCTAACCTAAGGCAACCTAACATCTCGGATGTATTATTTTACAACATTCCTGGCGCGTCGGCTCCTACTTTTCGGTGGGAACATTATATACGTCTATAACGTTGTGTATCCTAACCTAACGCAACCTAACATCTGGGATGTAATATTTTACAACATTCCTGGCGTGTCGTCGCCTGCTTCTCGATTGGGACATTATATACGTCTATAACGTTGTATATCCTAACCTATCGCAACCTAACACCTGGGATGTAATATTTTACATCATTCCCGGCGTGTCGGCCCGTACTTCTCGGTGGGAACATTCTGTACCTCTATAGCCTTGTATATCCTAACGTAAGGGAACCTAACATCTCGGGTGTAATATTTTACAACATTCCTCTCGTGTCGTCGCCTACTTCTGGATGGGGTCATTATATACATCTATAACGTTGTATATCCTAACCTAAGGCAACATAACATCTCGGATGTAATATTTTTAAACATTCCTGGCATGTCGGTCCCTACGTCTCGGAGGGATCATTATATACGTCTATAACGATATATATCCTAACCTAAGGCAACCTAACACCTCGGATGTAGTGTTTTTACAACATTCCTGGCATGTCGGTCCCTACATCTCGGAGGAAACATTCTATACGTCTATAACGTTGTATATCCTAACCTAAGGGAACCTAACATCTCGGGTGTAATATTTTGCAACATTCCTGACGCGTCGGCCCCTATTTTTCGGTGGGAAAATTATATACATCTATAACGTTATATATCCTAGTCTAAGGCAACCTAACATCTCGGATGTAATATTTTACAACATTCAAGGCATGTCGGTCCCTACTTCTCGGTGGAAACATTGTATACGTCTATAACGATATATATCCTAGTCTAAGGCAACCTAACATGTCGAATGTAATATTTTACAACATTCCTGGCATGTCGGTACCTACTTCTCGGTGGAAACATTGTATACGTCTATAACGATATATATCCTAACCGAGGGCAACCTAACATCTCGGATGTAATAGTTGACAACATTCCTGGCGTGTCCGCCCGTACTTCTCGGTGGGAACATTATATACGTCTATAACGTTATATATCCTAGTCTAAGGCGACCTAACATGTCGAATGTAATATTTTACAACATTCCTGGCGTGTCGTCTCCTGCTTCTCGATGGGGACATTATATACGTCTATACTGTTGTATATCCTAACCTAACGCAACCTAACATCTGGGATGTAATATTTTGCAACATTCCTGGCGTGTCGGTCCCTACGTCTCGGCGGGGACATTATATACGTCTATAACGTTGTATATCCTAACCTAACGCAACCTAACATCTGGGATGTAATATTATACAACATTCCTGGCATGTCGGTCCGTACTTCCCGGTGGGCACATCATATACGTCTATAGCGATATATATCCTAACCGAAGGCAACCTACCATCTCGGATGTAATATTTTACAACATTCATGGCATGTCGGTCCCTACTTCTCGGTGGGAACATTATATACGTCTATAACGTTATATATCATAACCTAAGGCAACCTAACCTCTCTACCGTAGTATTTTCCAACATTCTTGGCGTGATGGCGCCTACTTCACGATGGGGACATTATATACGTCTATAACGTTGTATATCCTAACCAAAGGCAACCTAACATCTCGCATGTAATAGTTGATAACATTCCTGGCGTGTCGGCCCGTTCTTCTCGGTGGGAACGTTATATACGTCTATAACGTTATATATCCTAGCCTAAGGCAACCTAACATCTCGGATGTAATATTTAACAACTTTCCTGGCCTGTCGGCCCGTACATCTCGGTTGGAACATCATATACGTCTATAGCGATATATATCCTAACTAAAGGCAACCTAACATCTCGGATGTAATATTTGACAACATTCCTGGCGAGCCGTCGCCTGCTTCTCGATGGGGACATTATATACGTCTATAACGTTGTATAACCTAACCTAACGCAACCTAACACCTCGGATGTAATATTTTACAACATTCCTGGCATGTCGGTCCCTCATTCTCGGTGGGAACATTATATGCGTCTATAACGTTGTATATCCTAACCTAAGGGAACCTAACATCTCGGATGTAATATTTTAAAACATTCCTGGAGCGTCGGCACCTATTTCTCGGTGGGAACATTATATACGTCTATAACGTTGTATATCCTAACCTAAGGCAACCTAACATCTCGGATGTAATATTTAAAAACATTCCTGGCATGTAGGTCCCTACTTCTCGGTGGGAACATTGTATACGTCTATAACGATATATATACCAGCATAAGGGAACCTAACACCTCGGATGTAATATTTTACAACATTCCTGGCGTGTCTTCGCCTGCTTCTCGATGGGGACACTATATACGTCTATAACGTTGTATATCCTAACCTTAAGCAACCTAACATCTGGGATGTAATATTTTACAACATTCCTGGCATGTCGGTCCCTACTTCTCGGTGGAAACAATGTATACGTCTATATCGACATATACCCTAGCCTAAGGCAACCCAACATGTAGAATGTAATATTTTACAACATTCCTGGCGTGTCGTCGCCTACTTCTGGATGGGGACATTATATACATCTATAACCTTGTATATTCTAACCTAACGCAACCTAACATCTGGGATTTAATATTTTAGAACATTCCTGGCGTGTCGTCGCCTACTTCTCGGTGGGAACATTGTATACGTCTATAACTATATATATCCTAGCCTAAGGCAACCTAACATGTCGAATGTAATATTGTACAACATTCCTGTCGTGTCGTCGCCTGCTTCTCGATGGGGATATTATATACGTCTATAACGTTGTATATTCTAACCTAACGCAACCTAACATCTGGGATGTAATATATTACAACATTTCTGGTTGTGTCGTCGCCTACTTCTGGATGGGGACATTATATACATCTATAACGTCATATATCCTAACCTAAGGGAACCTAACATCTCGGGTGTAATATTTTACAACATTCCTGGCGTGTCGTCGCCTACTTCTCGATGGGGACATTATATACATCTATAACGTTGTATATCCTAACCTAACGCAACCTAACATCTGGGATTTAATATTTTAGAACATTCCTGGCATGTAGGTCCATACTTCTCGGTGGAAACATTCTATACGTCTATAACGTTGTATATCCTAACCTAAGGGAACCTAACATCTCGGGTGTAATATTTTACAACATTGCTGACGCGTCGGCCCCTATTTCTCGGTGGGAACATTCTATACGTCTATAACGTTGTATATCCTAACCTAAGGGAACCTAACATCTCGGGTGTAATATTTTAGAACATTCCTGACGCGTCGGTCCCTATTTCTTGGTGGGAACATTATATACGTCTATAACGTTATATATCCTAGCCTACGGCAACCTAACTTGTCGAATGTAATATTTTACAACATTCCTGGCGTGTCGTCGCCTACTTCTCGATGGGAACATTGTATACGTCTATAACGACATATATCCTAGCCTAAGGCAACCCAACATGTAGAATGTAATATTTTACAACATTCCTGGCGTGTCGTCGCCTGCTTCTCGATGGGGACATTCTATACGTCTATAACGGTGTATGTCCTAACCTAAGGGAACCTAACATCTCGGGTGTAATATTTTAGAACATTCCTGACGCGTCAGTCCCTATTTCTCGGTGGGAACATTATATACGTCTATAACGTTATATATCCTAGCCTAAGGCAACCTAACTTGTAGAATGTAATATTTTAGAACATTCCTGGCGTGTCGTCGCCTACTTCTCGATGGGGACATTATATACATATATAACGTTGTATATCCTAACCTAAGGCAACCTAACATCTGGGATGTAATATTTTACAACATTTCTGGCATGTCGGTCCCTACGTCTCGGTGGGAACGTTATATACGTCTATAACGATATATATCCTAACCTAAAGGAACCTTACATCTCGGATGTAATATTTTACAACATTCCCGGCATGTTGGGCCCTACTTCTCGGTGGGAACATTGTATACGTCTATAACTATATATATCCTAGCCTAAGGCAACCTAACATGTCGAATGTAATATTTTACAACATTCCTGTCGTGTCGTCTCCTGCATCTCGATGGGGACATTATATACGTCTATAACGTTGAATATCCTAACCTAAAGCAACCTAACATCTGGGATGTAATATTTTACAACATTCCTGGCATGTAGGTCCCTACTTCTCGGTGGAAACAATGTATACGTCTATAACGACATATATCCTAGCCTAAGGCAACCCAAAATGTAGAATGTAATATTTTACAACATTCCTGGCGTGTCGTCGCCTACTTCTCGATGGGGACGTTATATACATCTATAACGTTGTATATCCTACCCTAAGGCAACCTAACAATCTCGGATGTAATATTTTACAACATTCCTGGCATGTCGGTCCCTACTTCTCGGTGGGAACATTGTATACGTCTATAACGATATATATTCTAGCCTAAGGCAACCTAACATGTCGAATGTAATATTTTACAACATTCCTGTCGTGTCGTCGCCTGCTTCTCGATGGGGACATTATATACGTCTATAACGTTGTATATTCTAACCTAACGCAACCGAAAATCTGGGATGTAATATTTTACAACATTCCTGGCGTGTCGTCGCCTACTTCTGGATAGGGACATTATATACATCTATAACGTCATATATCCTAACCTAAGGGAACCTAATATCTCGGGTGTAATATTTTACGACAATCCTGGCGCGTCGTTGCCTACTTCTCGATGGTGACATTACATACATCTATAACGTTGTATATCCTAACCTAAGGCAACCTAACATCTCGGATGTAATATTTTACAACATTCCTGGCATGTCGGGCCCTACTTCTCGGTGGGAACATTGTATACGTCTATAACGATATATATCCTAGCCTAACGCAACCTAACATGTCGAATGTAATATTTTACAACATTCCTGGCGTGTCGTCGCCTGCTTCTCGATGGGGACATTCTATACGTCTATAACGCTGTATGTCCTAACCTAAGGGAACCTAACATCTCGGGTGTAATATTTTAGAACATTCCTGACGCGTCAGTCCCTATTTCTCGGTGGGAACATTATATACGTCTATAACGTTATATATCCTAGCCTAAGGCAACCCAACTTGTAGAATGTAATATTTTACAACATTCCTGGCGTGTCGTCGCCTACTTCTCGATGGGGACATTATATACATCTATAACGTTGTATATCATAACCTAATGCAACCTAACACCTCGGATGTAATATTTTACAACATTCCTGGCATGTCGGTCCCTACTTCTCGGTGGGAGCATACTATATGTCTGTAACGTTGTATATCCTAACCTAAGGGAACCTAACATCTCGGATGTAATATTTTAAAACTTTCCTGGCATGTCGGTCCCTGCGTGTCGGTGGGATCATTATATACGTCTATAACGATATATATCCTAACCTAAGGCAACCTAACATCTCGGATGTAATATTTTACAACATTCCTGTCATATCGTCTCCTGCATCTCGTTGGGGACATTATATACGTCTATAACGTTGAATATCCTAACCTAAAGCAACCTAACATCTCGGATTTAATATTTTACAACATTCCTGGCATGTAGGTCCCTACTTCTCGGTGGGAACATTATATACGTCTATAACGTTATATATTGTAGCCTAAGGCAACCTAACATGTCGAATGTAATATTTTACAACATTCCTGTCGTGTCGTCGCCTGCTTCTCGATGGGTACATTATATACGTCTATAACGTTGTATATTCTAACCTAACGCAACCTAACATCTGGGATGTAATATTTTACAACATTCCTGGCGTGTCGTCGCCTACTTCTGGATGGGGACATTATATACATCTATAACGTCATATATCCTAGACTAAGGGAACCTAACATCTCGGGTGTAATATTTTACAACATTCCTGGCGTGTCGTTGCCTACTTCTCGATGGGGACATTATATACATCTATAACGTTGTATATCCTAACCTAAGGCAACCTAACATATCGGATGTAATAGTTTACAACATTCTGGCGTGTCGTCGCCTGCTTCTCGATGGGGACATTCTATACGTCTATAACGTTGTATATCCTAACCTAAGGCAACCTAACATCTCGGATGTAATATTTTACAACATTCCTGGCATGTCGGGCCCTACTTCTCGGTGGGAATATTGTATACGTCTATAACGATATATATCCTAGCCTAACGCAACCTAACATGTCGAATGTAATATTTTACAACATTCCTGGCGTGTCGTCGCCTACTTCTGGATGGGGACATTATATACATCTATAACGTTATATATCCTAACCTAAGGGAACCTAACATCTCGGGTGTTATATTTTACAACATTCCTGGCGTTTCGTCGCCTACTTCTCGATGGGGACATTGTATACGTCTATAACGTTGTATATTCTAACCTAACGCAACCTAACATCTGGGATTTAATATTTTAGAACATTCCTGGCATGTAGGTCCCTACTTCTCGGTGGGAACATTCTATACGTCTATAACTTTGTATATCCTAACCAAAGGGAACCTAACATCTCGGGTGTAATATTTTAGAACATTCCTCACGCGTCAGTGCCTATTTCTCGGTGGGAACATTATATACGTCTATAACGTTATATATCCTAGCCTAAGGCAACCCAACTTGTAGAATGTAATATTTTACAACATTCCTGGCGTGTCGTCGCCTACTTCTCGATGGGGACATTATATACATCTATAACGTTGTATATCATAACGTAATGCAACCTAACACCTCGGATGTAATATTTTACAACATTCCTGGCATGTCGGTCCCTACTTCTCGGTGGGAGCATACTATATGTCTGTAACGTTGTATATCCTAACCTAAGGGAACCTAACATCTCGGATGTAATATTTTACAACTTTCCTGGCATGTCGGTCCCTGCGTGTCGGTGGGATCATTATATACGTCTATAACGATATATATCCTAACCTAAGGCAACCTAACATCTCGGATGTAATATTTTACAACATTCCTGTCATATCGTCTCCTGCATCTCGATGGGGACATTATATACGTCTATAACGTTGTATATTCTAACCTAACGCAACCTAACATCTGGGATGTAATATTTTACAACAGTCCTGGCGTGTCGTCGCCTACTTCTGGATGGGGACATTATATACATCTATAACGTCATATATCCTAACCTAAGGGAACCTAACATCTCGGGTGTAATATTTTACAACATTCCTGTCGTGTCGTCGCCTGCTTCTCGATGGGGACATTCTATACGTCTATAACGTTGTATATCCTAACCTAAGGGAACCTAACATCTGGGATGTAATATTTTACAACATTCCTGGCATGTCGGTCCCTACGTCTCGGTGGGAACGTTATATACGTCTATAACGATATATATCCTAACCTAAGGGTACCTTACATCTCGGATGTAATTTTTTACAACATTCCTGGCATGTCGTGGCCCTACTTCTCGGTGGGAAAATTGTATACGTCTATAGCGATATATATCCTAGCCTAAGCCAACCTAACATGTCGAATGTAATATTTTACAACATTCCTGTCGTGTCGTCGCCTGCTTCTCGATGGGTACATTATATACGTCTATAACGTTGTATATTCTAACCTAACGCAACCTAACATTCGGGATGTAATATTTTACAACATTCCTGGCGTGTCGTCGCCTACTTCTGGATGGGGACATTATATACATCTATAACGTCATATATCCTATCCTAAGGGAACCTAACATCTCGGGTGTAATATTTTACAACATTCCTGTCGTGTCGTCGCCTGCTTCTCGATGGGGACATTCTATACGTCTATAACGTTGTATATCCTAACCTAAGGGAACCTAACATCTCGGATGTAGTATTTTACAACATTCCTGGCATGTCGGTCCCTACTTTTCGGTGGGAACATTGTATACGTCTATGACGATATATATTCTAGCCTAAGGCAACCTAACATGTCGAATGTAATATTTTACAACATTCCTGTCGTGTCGTCGCCTGCTTCTCGATGGGGACAATATATACATCTATTACGTTGTATATCCTAACCTAAGGCAACCTAACATCTCGGATGTAGTATTTTACAACATTCCTGGCATGTCGGTCCCTACTTCTGGATGGGGACATTATATACATCTATAACGTCATATATCCTAGCCTAAGGGAACCTAACATCTCGGGTGTAATATTTTACAACATTCCTGTCGTGTCGTCGCCTGCTTCTCGATGGGGACATTCTATACGTCTATAACGTTGTATATCCTAACCTAAGGGAACCTATCATCTCAGGTGTAATATTTTAGAACATTCCTGACGCGTCAGTCGCTATTTCTCGGTGGGAACATTATATACGTCTATAATGTTATATATCCTAGCCTAAGGCAACCTAACGTGTCGAATGTAATATTTTACTACATTTCTGTCGTGTCGTCGCCTGCTTCTCGATGGGGACATTATATACGTCTATAACGTTGTATATTCTAACCTAACGCAACCTAACATCTGGGATGTAATATTTTACAACAGTCCTGGCGTGTCGTCGCCTACTTCTGGATGGGGACATTATACACATCTATAACGTCATATATCCTAACCTAAGGGAACCTAACATCTCGGGTGTAATATTTTACAACATTCCTGTCGTGTCGTCGCCTGCTTCTCGATGGGGACATTCTATACGTCTATAACGTTGTATATCCTAACCTAAGGGAACCTAACATCTGGGATGTAATATTTTACAACATTCCTGGCATGTCGGTCCCTACGTCTCGGTGGGAACGTTATATACGTCTATAACGATATATATCCTAACCTAAGGGTACCTTACATCTCGGATGTAATTTTTTACAACATTCCTGGCATGTCGTGGCCCTACTTCTCGGTGGGAAAATTGTATACGTCTATAGCGATATATATCCTAGCCTAAGCCAACCTAACATGTCGAATGTAATATTTTACAACATTCCTGTCGTGTCGTCGCCTGCTTCTCGATGGGTACATTATATACGTCTATAACGTTGTATATTCTAACCTAACGCAACCTAACATTCGGGATGTAATATTTTACAGCATTCCTGGCGTGTCGTCGCCTACTTCTGGATGGGGACATTATATACATCTATAACGTCATATATCCTATCCTAAGGGAACCTAACATGTCGGGTGTAACACTTTACAACATTCCTGTCGTGTCGTCGCCTGCTTCTCGATGGGGACATTCTATACGTCTATAACGTTGTATATCCTAACCTAAGGGAACCTAACATCTCGGGTGTAATATTTTAGAACATTCCTGACGCGTCAGTCCCTATTTCTCGGTGGGAACATTATATACGTCTATAACGTTATATATCCTAGCCTAAGGCAACCTAACTTGTAGAATGTAATATTTTACAACATTCCTGGCGTGTCGTCGCCTACTTCTCGATGGGGACAATATATACATCTATAACGTTGTATATCCTAACCTAAGGCAACCTAACATCTCGGATGTAGTATTTTACAACATTCCTGGCATGTCGGTCCCTACTTCTCGGTGGGAACATTGTATACGTCTATAACGATATATATTCTAACCTAAGGCAACCTAACATGTCGAATGTAATATTTTACAACATTCCTGTCGTGTCGTCGCCTGCTTCTCGATGGGGACATTATATACGTCTGTAACGTTGTATAGTCTAACCTAACTCAACCTAACATCTGGGATGTAATATTTTACAACATTCCTGGCGTGTCGTCGCCTACTTCTGGATGGGGACATTATATACATCTATAACGTCATATATCCTAACCTAAGGGAACCTAACATCTCGGGTGTAATATTTTACAACATTCCTGGCGTGCCGTTGCCTACTTCTCGATGGGGACATTATATACATCTATAACGTTGTATATCCTAACCTAAGGCAACCTAACATCTCGGATGTAATATTTTACAACATTCCTGGCATGTCGGGCCCTACTTCTCGGTGGGAATATTGTATACGTCTATAACGATATATATCCTACCCTAACGCAACCTAACATGTCGAATGTAATATTTTACAACATTCCTGTCGTGTCGTCGCCTGCTTCTCGATGGGCACATTCTATACGTCTATAACGTTGTATGTCCTAACCTAAGGGAACCTAACATCTCGGGTGTAATATTTTAGAACATTCCTGACGCGTCAGTCCCTACTTCTCGGTGGGAACATTATATACGTCTATAACGTTATATATCCTAGCCTAAGGCAACCTAACTTGTAGAATGTAATATTTTACAACATTCCTGGCGTGTCGTCGCCTACTTCTCTATGCGAACATTATATACATCTATAACGTTGTATATCCTAACCTAAGGCAACCTAACATCTCGGATGTAATATTTTACAACATTCCTGTCATGTCGTCTCCTGCATCTCGATGGGGACATTATATACGTCTATAACGTTGAATATCCTAACCTAAAGCAACCTAACATCTGGGATGTAATACTTTACAACATTCCTGGCATGTCGGTCCCTACTTCTCGGTGGAAACAATGTATACGTCTATAACGACATATATCCTAGCCTAAGGCAACCCAACATGTAGAATGTAATATTTTACAACATTCCTGGCGTGTCGTCGCCTACTTCTGGATGGGGACATTATATAAATCTATAACGTTATATATCCTAACCTAAGGGAACCTAACATCTCGGGTGTAATATTTTACAACATTCCTGGCATGTCGGTCCCTACTTCTCGGTGGGAACATTGTGTACGTCTATAACGATATATATCCTAGCCTAAGGCAACCTAACGTGTCGAATGTAATATTTTACTACATTTCTGTCGTGTCGTCGCCTGCTTCTCGATGGGGACATTATATACGTCTATAACGTTGTATATTCTAACCTAACGCAACCTAACATCTGGGATGTAATATTTTACAACAGTCCTGGCGTGTCGTCGCCTACTTCTGGATGGGGACATTATATTCATCTATAACGTCATATATCCTAACCTAAGGGATCCTAACATCTCGGGTGTAATATTTTACAACATTCCTGTCGTGTCGTCGCCTGCTTCTCGATGGGGACATTCTATACATCTATAACGTTGTATATCCTAACCTAAGGCAACCTAACATCTCGGATGTAATATTTTACAACATTCCTGGCATGTCGGGCCCTACTTCTCGGTGGGAATATTGTATACGTCTATAACGATATATATCCTACCCTAACGCAACCTAACATGTCGAATGTAATATTTTACAACATTCCTGTCGTGTCGTCGCCTGCTTCTCGATGGGCACATTCTATACGTCTATAACTTTGTATGTCCTAACCTAAGGGAACCTAACATCTCGGGTGTAATATTTTAGAACATTCCTGACGCGTCAGTCCCTACTTCTCGGTGGGAACATTATATACGTCTATAACGTTATATATCCTAGCCTAAGGCAACCTAACTTGTAGAATGTAATATTTTACAACATTCCTGGCGTGTCGTCGCCTACTTCTCTATGCGAACATTATATACATCTATAACGTTGTATATCCTAACCTAAGGCAACCTAACATCTCGGATGTAATATTTTACAACATTCCTGTCATGTCGTCTCCTGCATCTCGATGGGGACATTATATACGTCTATAACGTTGAATATCCTAACCTAAAGCAACCTAACATCTGGGATGTAATACTTTACAACATTCCTGGCATGTCGGTCCCTACTTCTCGGTGGAAACAATGTATACGTCTATAACGACATATATCCTAGCCTAAGGCAACCCAACATGTAGAATGTAATATTTTACAACATTCCTGGCGTGTCGTCGCCTACTTCTGGATGGGGACATTATATAAATCTATAACGTTATATATCCTAACCTAAGGGAACCTAACATCTCGGGTGTAATATTTTACAACATTCCTGGCATGTCGGTCCCTACTTCTCGGTGGGAACATTGTGTACGTCTATAACGATATATATCCTAGCCTAAGGCAACCTAACGTGTCGAATGTAATATTTTACTACATTTCTGTCGTGTCGTCGCCTGCTTCTCGATGGGGACATTATATACGTCTATAACGTTGTATATTCTAACCTAACGCAACCTAACATCTGGGATGTAATATTTTACAACAGTCCTGGCGTGTCGTCGCCTACTTCTGGATGGGGACATTATATTCATCTATAACGTCATATATCCTAACATAAGGGATCCTAACATCTCGGGTGTAATATTTTACAACATTCCTGTCGTGTCGTCGCCTGCTTCTCGATGGGGACATTCTATACGTCTATAACGTTGTACATCCTAACCTAAGGGAACCTAACATCTGGGATGTAATATTTTACAACATTCCTGGCATGTCGGTCCCTAGGTCTCGGTGGGAACGTTATATACGTCTATAACGATATATATCCTAACCTAAGGGTACCTTACATCTCGGATGTAATTTTTTACAACATTCCTGGTATGTCGGGCCCTACTTCTCGGTGGGAACATTGTATACGTCTATAACGATATATATCCTAGCCTAAGGCAACCTAACATGAAGGAATGTAATATTTTACAACATTCCTGTCGTGTCGTCGCCTGCTTCTCGATGGGGACATTCTATACATCTATAACGTTGTATATCCTAACCTAAGGGAACCTATCATCTCGGGTGTAATATTTTAGAACATTCCTGACGCGTCAGTCCCTATTTCTCGGTGAGAACATTATATACGTCTATAACGTTATATATCTTAGCATAAGGCAACCTAACCTGTAGAATGTAATATTTTACAACATTCCTGGCGTGTCGTCGCCTACTTCTCGATGGGGACAATATATACATCTATAACGTTGTATATCCTAACCTAAGGCAACCTAACATCTCGGATGTAGTATTTTACAACATTCCTGGCATGTCGGTCCCTACTTCTCGGTGGGATCATTGTGTACGTCCATAACGATATATATCCTAGCCTAAGGCAACCTAACGTGTCGAATGTAATATTTTACTACATTTCTGTCGTGTCGTCGCCTGCTTCTCGATGGGGACATTATATACGTCTATAACGTTGTATATTCTAACCTAGCGCAACCTAACATCTGGGATGTAATATTTTACAACAGTCCTGGCGTGTCGTCGCCTACTTCTGGATGGGGACATTATATACATCTATAACGTCATATATCCTAACCTAAGGGAACCTAACATCTCGGGTGTAATATTTTACAACATTCCTGTCGTGTCGTCGCCTGCTTCTCGATGGGGACATTCTATACGTCTATAACGTTGTATATCCTAACCTAAGGGAACCTAACATCTGGGATGTAATATTTTACAACATTCCTGGCATGTCGGTCCCTACGTCTCGGTGGGAACGTTATATACGTCTATAACGATATATATCCTAACCTAAGGGAACCTTACATCTCGGATGTAATATTTTACAACATTCCTGGCATGTCGTGGCCCTACTTCTCGGTGGGAAAATTGTATACGTCTATAGCGATATATATCCTAGCCTAAGCCAACCTAACATGTCGAATGTAATATTTTACAACATTCCTGTCGTGTCGTCGCCTGCTTCTCGATGGGTACATTATATACGTCTATAACGTTGTATATTCTAACCTAACGCAGCCTAACATTCGGGATGTAATATTTTACAACATTCCTGGCGTGTCGTCGCCTACTTCTGGATGGGGACATTATATACATCTATAACGTCATATATCCTATCCTAAGGGAACCTAACATCTCGGGTGTAATATTTTACAACATTCCTGTCGTGTCGTCGCCTGCTTCCCGATGGAGACATTCTATACGTCTATAACGTTGTATATCCTAACCTAAGGGAACCTATCATCTCGGGTGTAATATTTTAGAACATTCCTGACGCGTCAGTCTCTATTTCTCGGTGGGAACATTATATACGTCTATAACGTTATATATCATAGCCTAAGGCAACCTAACTTGTAGAATGTAATATTTTACAACATTCCTGGCGTGTCGTCGCCTACTTCTCTATGCGAACATTATATACATCTATAACGTTGTATATCCTAACCTAAGGCAACCTAACATCTCGGATGTAATATTTTACAACATTCCTGTCATGTCGTCTCCTGCATCTCGATGGGGACATTATATACGTCTATAACGTTGAATATCCTAACCTAAAGCAACCTAACATCTGGGATGTAATACTTTACAACATTCCTGGCATGTCGGTCCCTACTTCTCGGTGGAAACAATGTATACGTCTATAACGACATATATCCTAGCCTAAGGCAACCCAACATGTAGAATGTAATATTTTACAACATCCCTGGCGTGTCGTCGCCTACTTCTGGATGGGGACATTATATACATCTATAACGTTATATATCCTAACCTAAGGGAACCTAACATCTCGGGTGTAATATTTTACAACATTCCTGGCGTGTAGTCGCCTACCTCTCGATGGGGACATTATATACATCTATAACGTTGTATATTCTAACCTAACGCAACCTAACATCTGGGATTTAATATTTTAGAACATTCCTGGCATGTAGGTCCCTACTTCTCGGTGGGAACATTCTATACGTCTATAACGTTGTATATCCTAACCTAAGGGAACCTAACATCTCGGGTGTAATATTTTAGAACATTCCTCACGCGTTAGTCCCTATTTCTCGGTGAGAACATTATATACGTCTATAACGTTATATATCCTAGCCTAAGGCAACCCAACTTGTAGAATGTAATATTTTACAACATTCCTGTCGTGTCGTCGCCTACTTCTCGATGGGGACATTATATGCATCTATAACGTTGTATATCATAACGTAATGCAACCTAACACCTCGGATGTAATATTTTACAACATTCCTGGCATGTCGGTCCCTACTTCTCGGTGGGAGCATACTATATGTCTGTAACGTTGTATATCCTAACCTAAGGGAACCTAACATCTCGGATGTAATATTTTAAAACTTTCCTGGCATGTCGGTCCCTGCGTGTCGGTGGGATCATTATATACGTCTATAACGATATATATCCTAACCTAAGGCAACCTAACATATCGGATGTAATATTTTACAACATTCCTGGCATGTCGGTCACTAGGTCTCGGTGGGAACATTATATACGTCTGTAACGATATATACCCTAACCTAAGGCAACCTAACATCTCGGATTTAATATTTTACAACATTCCTGGCATGTAGGTCCCTACTTCTCGGTGGGAACATTATATACGTCTATAACGTTATATATCCTAGCCTAAGGCAACCTAACATGTCGAATGTAATATTTTACAACATTCCTGTCGTGTCGTCGCCTGCTTCTCGATGGGTACATTATATACGTCTATAACGTTGTATATTCTAACCTAACGCAACCTAACATTTGGGATGTAATATTTTACAACATTTCTGGCGTGTCGTCGCCTACTTCTGGATGGGGACATTATATACATCTATAACGTCATATATCCTAGCCTAAGGGAACCTAACATCTCGGGTGTAATATTTTACAACATTCCTGGCGTGTCGTCGCCTACTTCTCGATGGTGACATTATATACATCTATAACTTTGTATATCCTAACCTAAGGCAACCTAACATATCGGATGTAATATTTTACAACATTCTGGCGTGTCGTCGCCTTCTTCTACATGGGGACATTATATACGTCTATAACCTTGTATATACTAACCTAACGCAACCTAACATCTGGGATGTAATATTTTACAACATTCCTGGCGTGTCGTCGCCTACTTCTGGATGGGGACATTATATACATCTATAACGTCATATATCCTAACCTAAGGGAACCTTACATCTCGGGTGTAATATTTTACAACATTCCTGCCGTGTCGTCGCCTGCTTCTCGATGGGGACATTCTATACGTCTATAACGTTGTATATCCTAACCTAAGGGAACCTATCATCTCGGGTGTAATATTTTAGAACATTCCTGACGCGTCAGTCCCTATTTCTCGGTGGGAACATTATATACGTCTATAACGTTATATATCCTAGCCTAAGGCAACCTAACTTGTAGAATGTAATATTTTACAACATTCCTGGCGTGTCGTCGCCTACTTCTCGATGGGGACAATATATACATCTATAACGTTGTATATCCTAACCTAAGGCAACCTAACATCTCGGATGTATTATTTTACAACATTCCTGGCGTGTCGTCGCCTACTTCTCGATGGGGACATTATATGCATCTATAACGTTGTATATCATAACGTAATGCAACCTAACACCTCGGATGTAATATTTTACAACATTCCTGGCATGTCGGTCCCTACTTCTCGGTGGGAGCATACTATATGTCTGTAACGTTGTATATCCTAACCTAAGGGAACCTAACATCTCGGATGTAATATTTTAAAACTTTCCTGGCATGTCGGTCCCTGCGTGTCGGTGGGATCATTATATATGTCTATAACGATATATATCCTAACCTAAGGCAACCTAACATATCGGATGTAATATTTTACAACATTCCTGGCATGTCGGTCACTAGGTCTCGGTGGGAACATTATATACGTCTGTAACGATATATACCCTAACCTAAGGCAACCTAACATCTTGGATTTAATATTTTACAACATTCCTGGCATGTAGGTCCCTACTTCTCGGTGGGAACATTATATACGCCTATAACGTTATATATCCTAGCCTAAGGCAACCTAACATGTCGAATGTAATATTTTACAACATTCCTGTCGTGTCGTCGCCTGCTTCTCGATGGGTACATTATATTCGTCTATAACGTTGTATATTCTAACCTAACGCAACCTAACATTTGGGATGTAATATTTTACAACATTTCTGGCGTGTCGTCGCCTACTTCTGGATGGGGACATTATATACATCTATAACGTCATATATCCTAGCCTAAGGCAACCTAACATGTCGAATGTAATATTTTACAACACTCCTTTCGTGTCGTCGCCTGCTTCTCGATGGGTACATTATATACGTCTATAACGTTGTATATCCTAACCTAAGGCAACCTAACATATCGGATGTAATATTTTACAACATTCTGGCGTGTCGTCGCCTGCTTCTCCATGGGGACATTATATACGTCTATAACCTTGTATATACTAACCTAACGCAACCTAACATCTGGGATGTAATATTTTACAACATTCCTGGCGTATCGTCGCCTACTTCTGGATGGGGACATTATATACATCTATAACGTCATATATCCTAACCTAAGGGAACCTAACATCTCGGGTGTAATATTTTACAACATTCCTGTCGTGTCGTCGCCTGCTTCTCGATGGGGACATTCTATACGTCTATAACGTTGTATATCCTAACCTAAGGGAACCTAACATCTCGGGTGTAATATTTTAGAACATTCCTGACGCGTCAGTCCCTATTTCTCGGTGGGAACATTATATACGTATATAACGTTATATATCCTAGCCAAAGGCAACCTAACTTGTAGAATGTAATATTTTACAACAGTCCCGGCGTGTCGTCGCCTACTTCTGGATGGGGACATTATATACATCTATAACGTCATATATCCTAACCTAAGGGAACCTAACATCTCGGGTGTAATATTTTACAACATTCCTGGCGTGTCGTTGCCTACTTCTCGATGGGGACATTATATACATCTATAACGTTGTATATCCTAACCTAAGGCAACCTGACATCTCGGATGTAATATTTTACAACATTCTGGCGTGTCGTCGCCTGCTTCTCGATGGGGACATTATATACGTCTATAACCTTGTATATACAAACCTAACGCAACCTAACATCTGGGATGTAATATTTTACAATATTCCTGGCATGTCGGTCCCTACGTCTCCGTGGGTACATTATATACGTCTATAACGTTGTATATCCTAACCTAACGCAACCTAACATCTGGGATGTAATATTTTAAAACATTCCTGGCATGTCGGTCCCTACGTCTCGGTGGGAACGTTATATACGTCTATAACGATATATATCCTAACCTAAGGGTACCTTACATCTCGGATGTAATTTTTTACAACATTCCTGGTATGTCGGGCCCTACTTCTCGGTGGGAACATTGTATACGTCTATAACGATATATATCCTAGCCTAAGGCAACCTAACATGAAGGAATGTAATATTTTAAAACATTCCTGTCGTGTCGTCGCCTGCTTCTCGATGGGGACATTCTATACGTCTATAACGTAGTATATCCTAACCTAAGGGAACCTAACACCTCGGGTGTAATATTTTAGAACATTCCTGACGCGTCAGTCCCTATTTCTCGGTGGGAACATTATATACGTCTATAACGTTATATATCCTAGCCTAAGGCAACCCAACTTGTAGAATGTAATATTTTACAACATTCCTGGCGTGTCGTCGCCTACTTCTCGGTGGGGACAATATATACATCTATAACGTTGTATATCCTAACCTAAGGCAACCTAACATCTCGGATGTAGTATTTTACAACATTCCTGGCATGTCGGTCCCTACTTCTCGGTGGGAACATTGTGTACGTCTATAACGATATATATCCTAGCCTAAGGCAACCTGACATGTCGAATGTAATATTTTACTACATTCCTGTCGTGTCGTCGCCTGCTTCTCGATGGGGACATTATATACGTCTATAACGTTGTATGTCCTAACCTAACGCAACCTAACATCTGGGATGTAATATTTTTGAACATTCCTGGCGTGTCGTCGCCAACTTCTGGATGGGGACATTATATACATCTATAACGTTATATATCCTAACCTAAGGCAACCTAACATCTCGGATGTAATAGTTGACAACATTCCTGGCGTGTCCGCCCGTACTTCTTGGTGGGAACATCATATGCGTCTATAACGTTGTTTATCATAACCTAAGGCAACCTAACATCTCGGATGTAATATTTTACAACATTCCTGGTATGTCGGGCCCTACTTCTCGGTGGGAACATTATATACGTCTATAACGTTACATATCCTAACGTATGGCAACATAACATCTCGGATGTTATATTTTACAACATTCCTGCCGCTTCCGCGCCTGCTTCACGATGGGGACTTTATATACATCTATAACGTTGTATATCCTAACCTAAGGCAACCTAACATATCGGATGTAATATTTTACAGCATTCTGGCGTGTCGTCGCCTGCTTCTCCATGGGGACATTATATACGTCTATAACCTTGTATATACTAACCTAACGCAACTTAACATCTGGGATGTAATATTTTACAACATTCCTGGCGTATCGTCGCCTACTTCTGGATGGGGACATTATATACATCTATAACGTCATATATCCTAACCTAAGGGAACCTAACATCTCGGGTGTAATATTTTACAACATTCCTGTCGTGTCGTCGCCTGCTTCTCGATGGGGACATTCTATACGTCTATAACGTTGTATATCCTAACCTAAGGGAACCTAACATCTCGGGTGTAATATTTTAGAACATTCCTGACGCGTCAGTCCCTATTTCTCGGTGGGAACATTATATACGTATATAACGTTATATATCCTAGCCAAAGGCAACCTAACTTGTAGAATGTAATATTTTACAACAGTCCCGGCGTGTCGTCGCCTACTTCTGGATGGGGACATTATATACATCTATAACGTCATATATCCTAACCTAAGGGAACCTAACATCTCGGGTGTAATATTTTACAACATTCCTGGCGTGTCGTTGCCTACTTCTCGATGGGGACATTATATACATCTATAACGTTGTATATCCTAACCTAAGGCAACCTGACATCTCGGATGTAATATTTTACAACATTCTGGCGTGTCGTCGCCTGCTTCTCGATGGGGACATTATATACGTCTATAACCTTGTATATACAAACCTAACGCAACCTAACATCTGGGATGTAATATTTTACAATATTCCTGGCATGTCGGTCCCTACGTCTCCGTGGGTACATTATATACGTCTATAACGTTGTATATCCTAACCTAACGCAACCTAACATCTGGGATGTAATATTTTAAAACATTCCTGGCATGTCGGTCCCTACGTCTCGGTGGGAACGTTATATACGTCTATAACGATATATATCCTAACCTAAGGGTACCTTACATCTCGGATGTAATTTTTTACAACATTCCTGGTATGTCGGGCCCTACTTCTCGGTGGGAACATTGTATACGTCTATAACGATATATATCCTAGCCTAAGGCAACCTAACATGAAGGAATGTAATATTTTAAAACATTCCTGTCGTGTCGTCGCCTGCTTCTCGATGGGGACATTCTATACGTCTATAACGTAGTATATCCTAACCTAAGGGAACCTAACACCTCGGGTGTAATATTTTAGAACATTCCTGACGCGTCAGTCCCTATTTCTCGGTGGGAACATTATATACGTCTATAACGTTATATATCCTAGCCTAAGGCAACCCAACTTGTAGAATGTAATATTTTACAACATTCCTGGCGTGTCGTCGCCTACTTCTCGGTGGGGACAATATATACATCTATAACGTTGTATATCCTAACCTAAGGCAACCTAACATCTCGGATGTAGTATTTTACAACATTCCTGGCATGTCGGTCCCTACTTCTCGGTGGGAACATTGTGTACGTCTATAACGATATATATCCTAGCCTAAGGCAACCTGACATGTCGAATGTAATATTTTACTACATTCCTGTCGTGTCGTCGCCTGCTTCTCGATGGGGACATTATATACGTCTATAACGTTGTATGTCCTAACCTAACGCAACCTAACATCTGGGATGTAATATTTTTGAACATTCCTGGCGTGTCGTCGCCAACTTCTGGATGGGGACATTATATACATCTATAACGTTATATATCCTAACCTAAGGCAACCTAACATCTCGGATGTAATAGTTGACAACATTCCTGGCGTGTCCGCCCGTACTTCTTGGTGGGAACATCATATGCGTCTATAACGTTGTTTATCATAACCTAAGGCAACCTAACATCTCGGATGTAATATTTTACAACATTCCTGGTATGTCGGGCCCTACTTCTCGGTGGGAACATTATATACGTCTATAACGTTACATATCCTAACGTATGGCAACATAACATCTCGGATGTTATATTTTACAACATTCCTGCCGCTTCCGCGCCTGCTTCACGATGGGGACTTTATATACATCTATAACGTTGTATATCCTAACCTAAGGCAACCTAACATATCGGATGTAATATTTTACAGCATTCTGGCGTGTCGTCGCCTGCTTCTCCATGGGGACATTATATACGTCTATAACCTTGTATATACTAACCTAACGCAACTTAACATCTGGGATGTAATATTTTACAACATTCCTGGCGTGTCGTCGCCTACTTCTCGGTGGGAACATTGTATACCTCTATAACGATATATATCCTAGCCTAAGGCAACCTAACATGTCGAATGTAATATTTTACAACATTCCTGTCGTGTCGTCGCCTGCTTCTCGATGGGTACATTATATTCGTCTATAACGTTGTATATTCTAACCTAACGCAACCTAACATTTGGGATGTAATATTTTACAACATTTCTGGCGTGTCGTCGCCTACTTCTGGATGGGGACATTATATACATCTATAACGTCATATATCCTAGCCTAAGGCAGCCTAACATGTCGAATGTAATATTTTACAACACTCCTTTCGTGTCGTCGCCTGCTTCTCGATGGGTACATTATATACGTCTATAACGTTGTATATCCTAACCTAAGGCAACCTAACATATCGGATGTAATATTTTACAACATTCTGGCGTGTCGTCGCCTATTTCTCCATGGGGACATTATATACGTCTATAACCTTGTATATACTAACCTAACGCAACCTAACATCTGGGATGTAATATTTTACAACATTCCTGGCGTATCGTCGCCTACTTCTGGATGGGGACATTATATACATCTATAACGTCATATATCCTAACCTAAGGGAACCTAACATCTCGGGTGTAATATTTTACAACATTCCTGTCGTGTCGTCGCCTGCTTCTCGATGGGGACATTCTATACGTCTATAACGTTGTATATCCTAACCTAAGGGAACCTAACATCTCGGGTGTAATATTTTAGAACATTCCTGACGCGTCAGTCCCTATTTCTCGGTGGGAACATTATATACGTATATAACGTTATATATCCTAGCCAAAGGCAACCTAACTTGTAGAATGTAATATTTTACAACAGTCCCGGCGTGTCGTCGCCTACTTCTGGATGGGGACATTATATACATCTATAACGTCATATATCCTAACCTAAGGGAACCTAACATCTCGGGTGTAATATTTTACAACATTCCTGGCGTGTCGTTGCCTACTTCTCGATGGGGACATTATATACATCTATAACGTTGTATATCCTAACCTAAGGCAACCTGACATCTCGGATGTAATATTTTACAACATTCTGGCGTGTCGTCGCCTGCTTCTCGATGGGGACATTATATACGTCTATAACCTTGTATATACAAACCTAACGCAACCTAACATCTGGGATGTAATATTTTACAATATTCCTGGCATGTCGGTCCCTACGTCTCCGTGGGTACATTATATACGTCTATAACGTTGTATATCCTAACCTAACGCAACCTAACATCTGGGATGTAATATTTTAAAACATTCCTGGCATGTCGGTCCCTACGTCTCGGTGGGAACGTTATATACGTCTATAACGATATATATCCTAACCTAAGGGTACCTTACATCTCGGATGTAATTTTTTACAACATTCCTGGTATGTCGGGCCCTACTTCTCGGTGGGAACATTGTATACGTCTATAACGATATATATCCTAGCCTAAGGCAACCTAACATGAAGGAATGTAATATTTTAAAACATTCCTGTCGTGTCGTCGCCTGCTTCTCGATGGGGACATTCTATACGTCTATAACGTAGTATATCCTAACCTAAGGGAACCTAACACCTCGGGTGTAATATTTTAGAACATTCCTGACGCGTCAGTCCCTATTTCTCGGTGGGAACATTATATACGTCTATAACGTTATATATCCTAGCCTAAGGCAACCCAACTTGTAGAATGTAATATTTTACAACATTCCTGGCGTGTCGTCGCCTACTTCTCGGTGGGGACAATATATACATCTATAACGTTGTATATCCTAACCTAAGGCAACCTAACATCTCGGATGTAGTATTTTACAACATTCCTGGCATGTCGGTCCCTACTTCTCGGTGGGAACATTGTGTACGTCTATAACGATATATATCCTAGCCTAAGGCAACCTGACATGTCGAATGTAATATTTTACTACATTCCTGTCGTGTCGTCGCCTGCTTCTCGATGGGGACATTATATACGTCTATAACGTTGTATGTCCTAACCTAACGCAACCTAACATCTGGGATGTAATATTTTTGAACATTCCTGGCGTGTCGTCGCCAACTTCTGGATGGGGACATTATATACATCTATAACGTTATATATCCTAACCTAAGGCAACCTAACATCTCGGATGTAATAGTTGACAACATTCCTGGCGTGTCCGCCCGTACTTCTTGGTGGGAACATCATATGCGTCTATAACGTTGTTTATCATAACCTAAGGCAACCTAACATCTCGGATGTAATATTTTACAACATTCCTGGTATGTCGGGCCCTACTTCTCGGTGGGAACATTATATACGTCTATAACGTTACATATCCTAACGTATGGCAACATAACATCTCGGATGTTATATTTTACAACATTCCTGCCGCTTCCGCGCCTGCTTCACGATGGGGACTTTATATACATCTATAACGTTGTATATCCTAACCTAAGGCAACCTAACATATCGGATGTAATATTTTACAGCATTCTGGCGTGTCGTCGCCTGCTTCTCCATGGGGACATTATATACGTCTATAACCTTGTATATACTAACCTAACGCAACTTAACATCTGGGATGTAATATTTTACAACATTCCTGGCGTGTCGTCGCCTACTTCTCGGTGGGAACATTGTATACCTCTATAACGATATATATCCTAGCCTAAGGCAACCTAACATGTCGAATGTAATATTTTACAACATTCCTTTCGTGTCGTCGCCTGCTTCTCGATGGGTACATTATATACGTCTATAACGTTGTATATCCTAACCTAAGGCAACCTAACATATCGGATGTAATATTTTACAACATTCTGGCGTGTCGTCGCCTGCTTCTCCATGGGGACATTATATACGTCTATAACCTTGTATATACTAACCTAACGCAACCTAACATCTGGGATGTAATATTTTACAATATTCCTGGCATGTCGGTCCCTACGTCTCCGTGGGTACATTATATACGTCTATAACGTTGTATATCCTAACCTAACGCAACCTAACATCTGGGATGTAATATTTTAAAACATTCCTAGCATGTCGGTCCCTACGTCTCGGTGGGAACGTTATATACGTCTATAACGATATATATCCTAACCTAAGGGTACCTTACATCTCGGATGTAATTTTTTACAACATTCCTGGTATGTCGGGCCCTACTTCTCGGTGGGAACGTTGTATACGTCTATAACGATATATATCCTAGCCTAAGGCAACCTAACATGAAGGAATGTAATATTTTAAAACATTCCTGTCGTGTCGTCGCCTGCTTCTCGATGGGGACATTCTATACGTCTATAACGTTGTATATCCTAACCTAAGGGAACCTAACATCTCGGGTGTAATATTTTAGAACATTCCTGACGCGTCAGTCCCTATTTCTCGGTGGGAACATTATATACGTCTATAACGTTATATATCCTAGCCTAAGGCAACCCAACTTGTAGAATGTAATATTTTACAACATTCCTGGCGTGTCGTCGCCTACTTCTCGATGGGGACATTATATACATCTATAACGTTGTATATCATAACCTAATGCAACCTAACACCTCGGATGTAATATTTTACAACATTCCTGGCATGTCGGTCCCTACTTCTCGGTGGGAGCATACTATATGTCTATAACGTTGTATATCCTAACCTAAGGGAACCTAACATCTCGGATGTAATATTTTAAAACAATCCTGGCATGTCGGTCCCTACGTCTCGGTGGGATCATTATATACGTCTATAACGATATATATCCTAACCTAAGGCAACCTAACATCTCGGATGTAATATTCTACAACATTCCTGGCATGTCGGTCACTAGGTCTCGGTGGGAACATTATATACGTCTGTAACGATATATACCCTAACCTAAGGCAACCTAACATCTCGGATTTAATATTTTACAACATTCCTGGCATGTAGGTCCCTACTTCTCGGTGGGAACATTATATACGTCTATAACGTTATATATCCTAGCCCACGGCAACCTAACTTGTCGAATGTAATATTTTACAACATTTCTGGCGTGTCGTCGCCTACTTCTCGATGGGGACATTATATACATCTGTAAAGTCATATATCTTAACCTAAGGGAACCTAACATTTCGGGTGTAATATTTTACAACATTCCTGTCGTGTCGTCGCCTGCTTCTCGATGGGGACATTCTATACGTCTCTAACGTTGTATATCCTAACCTAAGGGAACCTAACATCTCGGGTGTAATATTTTAGAACATTCCTGACGCGTCAGTCCCTATTTCTCGGTGGGAACATTATATACGTCTATAACGTTATATATCCTAGCCTAAGGCAACCTAACTTGTAGAATGTAATATTTTACAACAGTCCTGGCGTGTCGTCGCCTACTTCTGGATGGGGACATTATATATATCTATAACGTCATATATCCTAACCAAAGGGAAACAACATCTCGGGTGTAATATTTTACAACATTCCTGGCATGTCGGTCCCTACGTCTCCGTGGGTACATTATATACGTCTGTAACGTTGTATATCCTAACCTAACGCAACCTAACGTCTGGGATGTAATATTTTAAAACATTCCTGGCATGTCGGTCCCTACGTCTCGGTGGGAACATTATATACGTCTATAACGATATATATCCTAACCTAAGGCAACCTAACATCTCGGATGTAATATTTGACAACATTCCTGGCGCTTCGGCTGCTACTTTTCGGTGGGAACATTATATACGTCTATAACGTTACATATCCTAACGTATGGCAACATAACATCTCGGATGTTATATTTTACAACATTCCTGCCGATTCCTCGCCTGCTTCTCGATGGGGACTTTATATACGTCTATAACGTTGTATGTCCTAACCTAATGTAACCTAACATCTGGGATGTAATATTTTACAACATTCCTGGCATGTCGGTCCCTACGTCTCGGTGGGAACGTTATATACGTCTATAACGATATATATCCTAACCTAAGGGAACCTTACATCTCGGATGTAATATTTTACAACATTCCTGGCATGTCGGGCCCTACTTCTCGGTGGGAACATTGTATACGTATATAACGATATTGACGTCATATATCCTAGCCTAAGGCAACCTAACATGTCGAATGTAATATTTTACAACATTCCTTTCGTGTCGTCGCCTGCTTCTCGATGGGTACATTATATACGTCTATAACGTTGTATATCCTAACCTAAGGGAACATAACATCTCGGGTGTAATATTTTAGAACATTCCTGACGCGTCAGTCCCTATTTCTCGGTGGGAACATTATATACGTCAATAACGTTATATATCCTAGCCTAAGGCAACCTAACTTGTAGAATGTAATATTTTACAACAGTCCCGGCGTGTTGTCGCCTACTTCTGGATGGGGACATTATATACATCTATAACGTCATATATCCTAACCTAAGGGAAACAACATCTCGGGTGTAATATTTTACAACATTCCTGGCGTGTCGTTGCCTACTTCTCGATGGGGACATTATATACATCTATAACGTTGTATATCCTAACCTAAGGCAACCTGACATCTCGGATGTAATATTTTACAACATTCTGGCGTGTCGTCGCCAGCTTCTCGATGGGGACATTATATACGTCTATAACCTTGTATATACTAACCTAACGCAACCTAACATCTGGGATGTAATATTTTACAACATTCCTGTCGTGTCGTCGCCTGCTTCTCGATGGGAACATTCTATACGTCTATAACGTTGTATGTCCTAACCTAAGGGAACCTAACATCTCGGGTGTAATATTTTAGAACATTCCTGACGCGTCAGTCCCTATTTCTCGGTGGGAACATTATATACGTCTATAACGTTATATATCCTAGCCTAAGGCAACCTAACTTGTAGAATGTAATATTTTACAACATTCCTGGCGTGTCTTCGCCTACTTCTCGATGGGGACATTATATACATCTATAACGTTGTATATCCTAACCTAAGGCAACCTAACATCTCGGATGTAATATTTTACAACATTCCTGGCATGTCGGTCCCTACTTCTTGGTGGAAACATTGTATACGTCTATAGCTATATATATACTACTCTAAGGCAACCTAACATCTCGGATGTAATATTTTACAACATTCCTGACGCGTCGGTTCCTATTTCTCGGTGGGAACATTATATACGTCTATAACGTTATATATCCTAGCCTACGGCGCCTATCTTGTCGAATGTAATATTTTACAACATTCCTGGCGTGTCGTCGCCTACTTCTCGATGGGGACATTATATACGTCTATAACGTTGTATATCCTAACCTAAGGCAACCCAACATTTCGGATGTAATATTTTACAACATTCCTGGCGTGTCGTTGCCTGCTGCTCGATGGGGACTTTATAAACGTATATAACGTTATATATCCTAACCTAACGCAACCTAACATCTGGGATGTAATATTTATAACATTCCTGGCATGTCGTTCCCTACGTCTCGGTGGGAACGTTGAATACGTCTATAACGATATATATCCTAACCTAAGGGAACCTTACATCTCGGATGTAATATTTTACAACATTCCTGGCATGTCGGGCCCTACTTCTCGATGGGAACATTGTATACGTCTATAACGATATATATCCTAGCCTAACGCAACCTAACATGTCGAATGTAATATTTTACAACATTCCTGTCGTGTCGTCGCCTGCTTCTCGATGGGGACATTATATACGTCTATAACGTTGTATATTCTAACCTAACGCAACCTAACATCTGGGATGTAACATTTTACTACATTCCTGGCGTGTCGTCGCCTACTTCTGGATGGGGACATTATATACATCTATAACGTTATATATCCTAACCTAAGGGAACCTAACATCTTACGTGTAATATTTTAAAACATTCCTGACGCGTCGGCCGCTATTTCTCGGTGGGAATATTGTATACGTCTATAACGTTATATATCCTAGCCTAAGGCAACCTAACATCTCGGATGTAATATTTTACATCATTCCTGGCACGTCGGCTCCTACTTTTCGGTGGGAACATTATATACGTCTATAACGTTATATATCCTAACCTAAGGGAACCTAACATCTCGGATGTAATATTTTACAACATTCCTGGCATGTCGGTCCCTACTTCTCGGTAGGAAAATTGTATACGTCTATAACGATATATATGCTAGCCTAAGGCAACCTAACATGTCGAATTTAATATTTTACAACATTCCTGTCGTGTCGACGCCTGCTTCTCGATGGGGACATTCTATACGTCTATAACGTAGTATATCCTAACCTAAGGGAACCTAACACCTCGGGTGTAATATTTTAGAACATTCCTGACGCGTCAGTCCCTATTTCTCGGTGGGAACATTATATACGTCTATAACGTTATATATCCTAGCCTAAGGCAACCCAACTTGTAGAATGTAATATTTTACAACATTCCTGGCGTGTCGTCGCCTACTTCTCGGTGGGGACAATATATACATCTATAACGTTGTATATCCTAACCTAAGGCAACCTAACATCTCGGATGTAGTATTTTACAACATTCCTGGCATGTCGGTCCCTACTTCTCGGTGGGAACATTGTGTACGTCTATAACGATATATATCCTAGCCTAAGGCAACCTGACATGTCGAATGTAATATTTTACTACATTCCTGTCGTGTCGTCGCCTGCTTCTCGATGGGGACATTATATACGTCTATAACGTTGTATGTCCTAACCTAACGCAACCTAACATCTGGGATGTAATATTTTTGAACATTCCTGGCGTGTCGTCGCCAACTTCTGGATGGGGACATTATATACATCTATAACGTTATATATCCTAACCTAAGGCAACCTAACATCTCGGATGTAATAGTTGACAACATTCCTGGCGTGTCCGCCCGTACTTCTTGGTGGGAACATCATATGCGTCTATAACGTTGTTTATCATAACCTAAGGCAACCTAACATCTCGGATGTAATATTTTACAACATTCCTGGTATGTCGGGCCCTACTTCTCGGTGGGAACATTATATACGTCTATAACGTTACATATCCTAACGTATGGCAACATAACATCTCGGATGTTATATTTTACAACATTCCTGCCGCTTCCGCGCCTGCTTCACGATGGGGACTTTATATACATCTATAACGTTGTATATCCTAACCTAAGGCAACCTAACATATCGGATGTAATATTTTACAGCATTCTGGCGTGTCGTCGCCTGCTTCTCCATGGGGACATTATATACGTCTATAACCTTGTATATACTAACCTAACGCAACTTAACATCTGGGATGTAATATTTTACAACATTCCTGGCGTGTCGTCGCCTACTTCTCGGTGGGAACATTGTATACCTCTATAACGATATATATCCTAGCCTAAGGCAACCTAACATGTCGAATGTAATATTTTACAACATTCCTGTCGTGTCGTCGCCTGCTTCTCGATGGGTACATTATATTCGTCTATAACGTTGTATATTCTAACCTAACGCAACCTAACATTTGGGATGTAATATTTTACAACATTTCTGGCGTGTCGTCGCCTACTTCTGGATGGGGACATTATATACATCTATAACGTCATATATCCTAGCCTAAGGCAGCCTAACATGTCGAATGTAATATTTTACAACACTCCTTTCGTGTCGTCGCCTGCTTCTCGATGGGTACATTATATACGTCTATAACGTTGTATATCCTAACCTAAGGCAACCTAACATATCGGATGTAATATTTTACAACATTCTGGCGTGTCGTCGCCTATTTCTCCATGGGGACATTATATACGTCTATAACCTTGTATATACTAACCTAACGCAACCTAACATCTGGGATGTAATATTTTACAACATTCCTGGCGTATCGTCGCCTACTTCTGGATGGGGACATTATATACATCTATAACGTTGTATATCCTAACCTAAGGGAACCTAACATCTCGGGTGTAATATTTTAGAACATTCCTGACGCGTCAGTCCCTATTTCTCGGTGGGAACATTATATACGTATATAACGTTATATATCCTAGCCAAAGGCAACCTAACTTGTAGAATGTAATATTTTACAACAGTCCCGGCGTGTCGTCGCCTACTTCTGGATGGGGACATTATATACATCTATAACGTCATATATCCTAACCTAAGGGAACCTAACATCTCGGGTGTAATATTTTACAACATTCCTGGCGTGTCGTTGCCTACTTCTCGATGGGGACATTATATACATCTATAACGTTGTATATCCTAACCTAAGGCAACCTGACATCTCGGATGTAATATTTTACAACATTCTGGCGTGTCGTCGCCTGCTTCTCGATGGGGACATTATATACGTCTATAACCTTGTATATACAAACCTAACGCAACCTAACATCTGGGATGTAATATTTTACAATATTCCTGGCATGTCGGTCCCTACGTCTCCGTGGGTACATTATATACGTCTATAACGTTGTATATCCTAACCTAACGCAACCTAACATCTGGGATGTAATATTTTAAAACATTCCTGGCATGTCGGTCCCTACGTCTCGGTGGGAACGTTATATACGTCTATAACGATATATATCCTAACCTAAGGGTACCTTACATCTCGGATGTAATTTTTTACAACATTCCTGGTATGTCGGGCCCTACTTCTCGGTGGGAACATTGTATACGTCTATAACGATATATATCCTAGCCTAAGGCAACCTAACATGAAGGAATGTAATATTTTAAAACATTCCTGTCGTGTCGTCGCCTGCTTCTCGATGGGGACATTCTATACGTCTATAACGTAGTATATCCTAACCTAAGGGAACCTAACACCTCGGGTGTAATATTTTAGAACATTCCTGACGCGTCAGTCCCTATTTCTCGGTGGGAACATTATATACGTCTATAACGTTATATATCCTAGCCTAAGGCAACCCAACTTGTAGAATGTAATATTTTACAACATTCCTGGCGTGTCGTCGCCTACTTCTCGGTGGGGACAATATATACATCTATAACGTTGTATATCCTAACCTAAGGCAACCTAACATCTCGGATGTAGTATTTTACAACATTCCTGGCATGTCGGTCCCTACTTCTCGGTGGGAACATTGTGTACGTCTATAACGATATATATCCTAGCCTAAGGCAACCTGACATGTCGAATGTAATATTTTACTACATTCCTGTCGTGTCGTCGCCTGCTTCTCGATGGGGACATTATATACGTCTATAATGTTGTATGTCCTAACCTAACGCAACCTAACATCTGGGATGTAATATTTTTGAACATTCCTGGCGTGTCGTCGCCAACTTCTGGATGGGGACATTATATACATCTATAACGTTATATATCCTAACCTAAGGCAACCTAACATCTCGGATGTAATAGTTGACAACATTCCTGGCGTGTCCGCCCGTACTTCTTGGTGGGAACATCATATGCGTCTATAACGTTGTTTATCATAACCTAAGGCAACCTAACATCTCGGATGTAATATTTTACAACATTCCTGGTATGTCGGGCCCTACTTCTCGGTGGGAACATTATATACGTCTATAACGTTACATATCCTAACGTATGGCAACATAACATCTCGGATGTTATATTTTACAACATTCCTGCCGCTTCCGCGCCTGCTTCACGATGGGGACTTTATATACATCTATAACGTTGTATATCCTAACCTAAGGCAACCTAACATATCGGATGTAATATTTTACAGCATTCTGGCGTGTCGTCGCCTGCTTCTCCATGGGGACATTATATACGTCTATAACCTTGTATATACTAACCTAACGCAACTTAACATCTGGGATGTAATATTTTACAACATTCCTGGCGTGTCGTCGCCTACTTCTCGGTGGGAACATTGTATACCTCTATAACGATATATATCCTAGCCTAAGGCAACCTAACATGTCGAATGTAATATTTTACAACATTCCTTTCGTGTCGTCGCCTGCTTCTCGATGGGTACATTATATACGTCTATAACGTTGTATATCCTAACCTAAGGCAACCTAACATATCGGATGTAATATTTTACAACATTCTGGCGTGTCGTCGCCTGCTTCTCCATGGGGACATTATATACGTCTATAACCTTGTATATACTAACCTAACGCAACCTAACATCTGGGATGTAATATTTTACAATATTCCTGGCATGTCGGTCCCTACGTCTCCGTGGGTACATTATATACGTCTATAACGTTGTATATCCTAACCTAACGCAACCTAACATCTGGGATGTAATATTTTAAAACATTCCTAGCATGTCGGTCCCTACGTCTCGGTGGGAACGTTATATACGTCTATAACGATATATATCCTAACCTAAGGGTACCTTACATCTCGGATGTAATTTTTTACAACATTCCTGGTATGTCGGGCCCTACTTCTCGGTGGGAACGTTGTATACGTCTATAACGATATATATCCTAGCCTAAGGCAACCTAACATGAAGGAATGTAATATTTTAAAACATTCCTGTCGTGTCGTCGCCTGCTTCTCGATGGGGACATTCTATACGTCTATAACGTTGTATATCCTAACCTAAGGGAACCTAACATCTCGGGTGTAATATTTTAGAACATTCCTGACGCGTCAGTCCCTATTTCTCGGTGGGAACATTATATACGTCTATAACGTTATATATCCTAGCCTAAGGCAACCCAACTTGTAGAATGTAATATTTTACAACATTCCTGGCGTGTCGTCGCCTACTTCTCGATGGGGACATTATATACATCTATAACGTTGTATATCATAACCTAATGCAACCTAACACCTCGGATGTAATATTTTACAACATTCCTGGCATGTCGGTCCCTACTTCTCGGTGGGAGCATACTATATGTCTATAACGTTGTATATCCTAACCTAAGGGAACCTAACATCTCGGATGTAATATTTTAAAACAATCCTGGCATGTCGGTCCCTACGTCTCGGTGGGATCATTATATACGTCTATAACGATATATATCCTAACCTAAGGCAACCTAACATCTCGGATGTAATATTCTACAACATTCCTGGCATGTCGGTCACTAGGTCTCGGTGGGAACATTATATACGTCTGTAACGATATATACCCTAACCTAAGGCAACCTAACATCTCGGATTTAATATTTTACAACATTCCTGGCATGTAGGTCCCTACTTCTCGGTGGGAACATTATATACGTCTATAACGTTATATATCCTAGCCCACGGCAACCTAACTTGTCGAATGTAATATTTTACAACATTTCTGGCGTGTCGTCGCCTACTTCTCGATGGGGACATTATATACATCTGTAAAGTCATATATCTTAACCTAAGGGAACCTAACATTTCCGGTGTAATATTTTACAACATTCCTGTCGTGTCGTCGCCTGCTTCTCGATGGGGACATTCTATACGTCTCTAACGTTGTATATCCTAACCTAAGGGAACCTAACATCTCGGGTGTAATATTTTAGAACATTCCTGACGCGTCAGTCCCTATTTCTCGGTGGGAACATTATATACGTCTATAACGTTATATATCCTAGCCTAAGGCAACCTAACTTGTAGAATGTAATATTTTACAACAGTCCTGGCGTGTCGTCGCCTACTTCTGGATGGGGACATTATATATATCTATAACGTCATATATCCTAACCAAAGGGAAACAACATCTCGGGTGTAATATTTTACAACATTCCTGGCATGTCGGTCCCTACGTCTCCGTGGGTACATTATATACGTCTGTAACGTTGTATATCCTAACCTAACGCAACCTAACGTCTGGGATGTAATATTTTAAAACATTCCTGGCATGTCGGTCCCTACGTCTCGGTGGGAACATTATATACGTCTATAACGATATATATCCTAACCTAAGGCAACCTAACATCTCGGATGTAATATTTGACAACATTCCTGGCGCTTCGGCTGCTACTTTTCGGTGGGAACATTATATACGTCTATAACGTTACATATCCTAACGTATGGCAACATAACATCTCGGATGTTATATTTTACAACATTCCTGCCGATTCCTCGCCTGCTTCTCGATGGGGACTTTATATACGTCTATAACGTTGTATGTCCTAACCTAATGTAACCTAACATCTGGGATGTAATATTTTACAACATTCCTGGCATGTCGGTCCCTACGTCTCGGTGGGAACGTTATATACGTCTATAACGATATATATCCTAACCTAAGGGAACCTTACATCTCGGATGTAATATTTTACAACATTCCTGGCATGTCGGGCCCTACTTCTCGGTGGGAACATTGTATACGTATATAACGATATTGACGTCATATATCCTAGCCTAAGGCAACCTAACATGTCGAATGTAATATTTTACAACATTCCTTTCGTGTCGTCGCCTGCTTCTCGATGGGTACATTATATACGTCTATAACGTTGTATATCCTAACCTAAGGGAACATAACATCTCGGGTGTAATATTTTAGAACATTCCTGACGCGTCAGTCCCTATTTCTCGGTGGGAACATTATATACGTCAATAACGTTATATATCCTAGCCTAAGGCAACCTAACTTGTAGAATGTAATATTTTACAACAGTCCCGGCGTGTTGTCGCCTACTTCTGGATGGGGACATTATATACATCTATAACGTCATATATCCTAACCTAAGGGAAACAACATCTCGGGTGTAATATTTTACAACATTCCTGGCGTGTCGTTGCCTACTTCTCGATGGGGACATTATATACATCTATAACGTTGTATATCCTAACCTAAGGCAACCTGACATCTCGGATGTAATATTTTACAACATTCTGGCGTGTCGTCGCCAGCTTCTCGATGGGGACATTATATACGTCTATAACCTTGTATATACTAACCTAACGCAACCTAACATCTGGGATGTAATATTTTACAACATTCCTGTCGTGTCGTCGCCTGCTTCTCGATGGGAACATTCTATACGTCTATAACGTTGTATGTCCTAACCTAAGGGAACCTAACATCTCGGGTGTAATATTTTAGAACATTCCTGACGCGTCAGTCCCTATTTCTCGGTGGGAACATTATATACGTCTATAACGTTATATATCCTAGCCTAAGGCAACCTAACTTGTAGAATGTAATATTTTACAACATTCCTGGCGTGTCTTCGCCTACTTCTCGATGGGGACATTATATACATCTATAACGTTGTATATCCTAACCTAAGGCAACCTAACATCTCGGATGTAATATTTTACAACATTCCTGGCATGTCGGTCCCTACTTCTTGGTGGAAACATTGTATACGTCTATAGCTATATATATACTACTCTAAGGCAACCTAACATCTCGGATGTAATATTTTACAACATTCCTGACGCGTCGGTTCCTATTTCTCGGTGGGAACATTATATACGTCTATAACGTTATATATCCTAGCCTACGGCGCCTATCTTGTCGAATGTAATATTTTACAACATTCCTGGCGTGTCGTCGCCTACTTCTCGATGGGGACATTATATACGTCTATAACGTTGTATATCCTAACCTAAGGCAACCCAACATTTCGGATGTAATATTTTACAACATTCCTGGCGTGTCGTTGCCTGCTGCTCGATGGGGACTTTATAAACGTATATAACGTTATATATCCTAACCTAACGCAACCTAACATCTGGGATGTAATATTTATAACATTCCTGGCATGTCGTTCCCTACGTCTCGGTGGGAACGTTGAATACGTCTATAACGATATATATCCTAACCTAAGGGAACCTTACATCTCGGATGTAATATTTTACAACATTCCTGGCATGTCGGGCCCTACTTCTCGATGGGAACATTGTATACGTCTATAACGATATATATCCTAGCCTAACGCAACCTAACATGTCGAATGTAATATTTTACAACATTCCTGTCGTGTCGTCGCCTGCTTCTCGATGGGGACATTATATACGTCTATAACGTTGTATATTCTAACCTAACGCAACCTAACATCTGGGATGTAACATTTTACTACATTCCTGGCGTGTCGTCGCCTACTTCTGGATGGGGACATTATATACATCTATAACGTTATATATCCTAACCTAAGGGAACCTAACATCTTACGTGTAATATTTTAAAACATTCCTGACGCGTCGGCCGCTATTTCTCGGTGGGAATATTGTATACGCCTATAACGTTATATATCCTAGCCTAAGGCAACCTAACATCTCGGATGTAATATTTTACATCATTCCTGGCACGTCGGCTCCTACTTTTCGGTGGGAACATTATATACGTCTATAACGTTATATATCCTAACCTAAGGGAACCTAACATCTCGGATGTAATATTTTACAACATTCCTGGCATGTCGGTCCCTACTTCTCGGTAGGAAAATTGTATACGTCTATAACGATATATATGCTAGCCTAAGGCAACCTAACATGTCGAATTTAATATTTTACAACATTCCTGTCGTGTCGACGCCTGCTTCTCGATGGGGACATTATATACGTCTATAACGTTGTATATTCTAACCTAACGCAACCTAACATCTGGGATGTAATATTTTACAACATTCCTGGTATGTCGGTACCTACGTCTCCGTGGGTACATTATATACGTCTGTAACGTTGTATATCCTAACCTAACGCAACCTAACATCTAGGATGCAATATTTTAAAACATTCCTGGCATGTCGGTCCCTACGTCTCGGTGGGAACATTATATACGTCTATAACGATATATATCCTAACCTAAGGCAACCTAACATCTCGGATGTAATATTTTACAACATTCCTGGCGCTTCGGCTGCTACTTTTCGGTGGGAACATTATATACGTCTATAACGTTACATATCCTAACGTATGGCAACAAAACATCTCGGATGTTATATATTACAACATTCCTGGCGTGTCGTCGCCTGCTTCTCGATGGGGACTTTAAATACGTCTATAACGTTGTATATCCTAACCTAACGCAACCAAACATCTGGGGTGTAATATTTTACAACATTCCTGGCATGTCGGTCCCTACGTGTCGGTGGGAACGTTATATACGTCTATAACGATATATATCCTAACCTAAGGGAACTTTACATCTCGGATGTAATATTTTACAACATTCCTGGCATGTCGGGCCCTACTTCACGTTGGGAACATTGTATACGTCTATAACGATATATATCCTAGCCTAAGGCAACCTAACATGTCGAATGTAATATTTTACAACATTCCTGTCGTGTCGTCGCCTGCTTCACGATGGGGACATTATATACGTCTATAACGTTGTATATTCTAACCTAACGCAACCTAACATCTGGGATGTAACATTTTACTACATTCCTGGCGTGTCGTCGCCACCTTCTGGATGGGGACATTATATACATCTATAACGTTATATATCTTAACCTAAGGGAACCTAACATGTCGGATGTAATATTTTACAACATTCCTGGCATGTCGGTCCCTACTTCTCGGTGGAAACATTGTATACGTCTATAACGATGTATATACTACTCTAAGGCAACCTAACATCTCGGATGTAATATTTTACAACATTCCTGACGCGTCGGTCCCTATTTCTCGGTGGGAACATTATATACGTCTATAACGTTATATATCCTAGCCTACGGCAACCTTACTTGTCGAATGTAATATTTTACAACATTCCTGGCGTGTGGTCGCCTACTTCTCGATGGGGACATTATATACATCTATAACGTTGTATATCCTAACCTAAGGCAACCTAACATCTCGGATGTAATATTTTACAACATTCTGGCGTGTCGTCGCCAGCTTCTCGATGGGGACATTATATACGTCTATAACCTTGTATATACTAACCTAACGCAACCTAACATCTGGGATGTAATATTTTATAACATTCCTGTCGTGTCGTCGCCTGCTTCTCGATGGGAACATTCTATACGTCTATAACGTTGTATGTCCTAACCTAAGGGAACCTAACATCTCGGGTGTAATATTTTAGAACATTCCTGACGCGTCAGTCCCTATTTCTCGGTGGGAACATTATATACGTCTATAACGTTATATATCCTAGCCTAAGGCAACCTAACTTGTAGAATGTAATATTTTACAACATTCCTGGCGTGTCTTCGCCTACTTCTCGATGGGGACATTATATACATCTATAACGTTGTATATCCTAACCTAAGGCAACCTAACATCTCGGATGTAATATTTTACAACATTCCTGGTATGTCGGGCCCTACTTCTCGGTGGGAACATTATATACGTCTATAACGTTGTATATTCTAACCTAACGCAACCTAACATCTGGGATGTAATATTTTACAACATTCCTGGTATGTCGGTACCTACGTCTCCGTGGGTACATTATATACGTCTGTAACGTTGTATATCCTAACCTAACGCAACCTAACATCTAGGATGCAATATTTTAAAACATTCCTGGCATGTCGGTCCCTACGTCTCGGTGGGAACATTATATACGTCTATAACGATATATATCCTAACCTAAGGCAACCTAACATCTCGGATGTAATATTTTACAACATTCCTGGCGCTTCGGCTGCTACTTTTCGGTGGGAACATTATATACGTCTATAACGTTACATATCCTAACGTATGGCAACAAAACATCTCGGATGTTATATATTACAACATTCCTGGCGTGTCGTCGCCTGCTTCTCGATGGGGACTTTAAATACGTCTATAACGTTGTATATCCTAACCTAACGCAACCAAACATCTGGGGTGTAATATTTTACAACATTCCTGGCATGTCGGTCCCTACGTGTCGGTGGGAACGTTATATACGTCTATAACGATATATATCCTAACCTAAGGGAACTTTACATCTCGGATGTAATATTTTACAACATTCCTGGCATGTCGGGCCCTACTTCACGTTGGGAACATTGTATACGTCTATAACGATATATATCCTAGCCTAAGGCAACCTAACATGTCGAATGTAATATTTTACAACATTCCTGTCGTGTCGTCGCCTGCTTCACGATGGGGACATTATATACGTCTATAACGTTGTATATTCTAACCTAACGCAACCTAACATCTGGGATGTAACATTTTACTACATTCCTGGCGTGTCGTCGCCACCTTCTGGATGGGGACATTATATACATCTATAACGTTATATATCTTAACCTAAGGGAACCTAACATGTCGGATGTAATATTTTACAACATTCCTGGCATGTCGGTCCCTACTTCTCGGTGGAAACATTGTATACGTCTATAACGATGTATATACTACTCTAAGGCAACCTAACATCTCGGATGTAATATTTTACAACATTCCTGACGCGTCGGTCCCTATTTCTCGGTGGGAACATTATATACGTCTATAACGTTATATATCCTAGCCTACGGCAACCTTACTTGTCGAATGTAATATTTTACAACATTCCTGGCGTGTGGTCGCCTACTTCTCGATGGGGACATTATATACATCTATAACGTTGTATATCCTAACCTAAGGCAACCTAACATCTCGGATGTAATATTTTACAACATTCTGGCGTGTCGTCGCCTGCTTCTCGATGGGGACATTATATACGTCTGTAACGTTGTATATACTAACCTAACGCAACCTAACATTTGGGATGTAATATTTTACAACATTGCTGACGCGTCAGCCCCTATTTCTTGGTGGGATCATTCTATACGTCTATAACGTTGTATATCCTAACCTAAGGATACCTAACATCTCGGGTGTAATATTTTACAACATTCCTGGCATGTCGGTCCCTACTTCTCGGTGAGAACATTGTATACGTCTATAACGATATATATGCTAGCCTAAGGCAACCTAACATGTCGAATGTAATATTTTACAACATTCCTGTCGTGTCGTCGCCTGCTTCTCGATGGGGACATTATATACGTCTATAACGTTGTATATTCTAACCTAACGCAACCTAACATCTGGGATGTAATATTTTACAACACTCCTGGCATGTCGGTCCCTACGTCTCCGTGGGTGCATTATATACGTCTGTAACGTTGTATATCCTAACCTAACGCAACCTAACATCTGGGATGTAATATTTTACAACATTCCTGGCGTGTCGTAGCCTACTTCTGGATGGGGACATTATATACGTCTATAACGTTATATATTATAACCTAAGGCAACCTAACATCTCTACCGTAATATTTTACAACATTCCTGGCGTGACGGCTCCTACTTCTCGATGGGGACATTATATACATCTATAACTTTATATATCTTAACCTAAGGGAACCTAACATCTCGGATGTAATATTTTACAACATTCCTGGCATGTCGATCCCTACTTCTCGGTGGAAACTTTGTATACGTCTATAACGATGTATATACTACTCTAAGGCAACCTAAGATCTCGGATGTAATATTTTACAACATTCCTGACGCGTCGGTCCCTATTTCTCGGTGGGAACATTATATACGTCTATAACGTTATATATCCTAGCCTACGGCAACCTAAACTGTCGAATGTAATATTTTACAACATTCCTGGCGTGTGGTCGCCTACTTCTCGATGGGGACATTATATACATCTATAACTTTGTATATCCTAACCTAACGCAACCTAACATCTGGCATGTAATATTTTACAACATTCTTGGCATGTCGGTCCCTACGTCTCGGTGGGAACGTTATATACGTCTATAACGATATATATCCTAACCTAGGGGAACCTTACATCTCGGATGTAATATTTTACAACATTCCTGGCATGTCGGTCTCTACTTCTCGGTGGGAACATTGTATACGTCTATAACGATATATATCCTAGCCTAAGGCAACCTAACATGTCGAATGTAATATTTTACAACATTCCTAGCGTGTCGTCGCCCGCTTCTCGATGGGGACATTATATACGTCTATAACGTTGTATATTCTAACCTAACGCAACCTATCATCTGGGATGTACTATTTTACAACATTCCTGGCGTGTCGTCGCCTACTTCTGGATGGGGACATTATATACATCTATAACGTTATATATCTTAACCTAAGGGAACCTAACATCTGGGATGTAATGTTTTACAACATTCTTGGCATGTCGGTCCCTACGTCTCGGTGGGAACGTTATATAAGTCTATAACGATATATATCCTAACCTAGGGGAACCTTACATCTCGGATGTAATATTTTACAACATTCCTGGCATCTCGGTCCCTACTTCTCGGTGGAAACATTGTATACGTCTATAACGATGGATATACTACTCTGAGGCAACCTAACATCTCGGATGTAATATTTTGCAACATTCCTGACGCGTCGGTCCCTGTTTCTCGGTGGGAACATTATATACGTCTATAACATAATATAACCTACCCTAACCCATCTAGCCGCTCGCTCGTAATGTTTTACAGAATCCAGTACGTGTCGTCTCGTTCGTCTCGGTAGGGACATTGTATGCGTCTATAACGTTATATATCCTAACCTAAGGCAACCTAACATCTGGGATGTTGTATTTTACAACATTCCTGGCGGGTCGGCCTCTACTTTTCGGTGGGAACATTATATACGTCTATAACGTTTTATATCCTCACCTAAAGCAAACTAACATCTCGAATGTAGTATTTTACAACATTCCTGGCATGTCGGTCCCTACATCTCGGTGGGAACTTTCTGTACGTCTATAACGTTGTATATAATAACCTAAGGGAACCTAACATCTCGGGTGTAATATTTTACAACATTCCTGACGCGTCGGCCCCTATTTCTCGGTGGGAACATTATATACGTCTATAACGTTATATACTAGCGTAAGGCGACCTAACATCTCGGATGTAATATGTTTCAACATTCCTGTTGTGTAGGCACTTAGTTCTCCGTGGGAACATTATATACGTCTATAACGTTATATATCCTAACCTAAGGCAACCTAACATCTCGGATGTAATATTTTACTACATTCCTGGCACGTCGGCCCCTACTTCTCGGTGGGAATATTATATACGTCTATAACGTAATAGAACCTAATCTAACCCATCTAGACCCTCGCTGGTAATGTTTTACGGAATCCCGTTCGTGTCGCCCCGTACGTCACGGTGCGGACATTATATACGTCTATAACGTTATATATCCTAACCTAAGGCAACCTAATATCTCGAATGTAGTATTTCACAACATTCCTGGCGGGTCAGCCCCACTTCTCGCTGGGAACATTATATACGTCTATAACGTAATATAACCTAACCTAACCCATCTAGCTCCTCGGCGGTAATGTTTTACAAAATCCCGTTCGTGTCGTCCAGTACGTCTCGGTGCGGACATTGTATAAGTCTATAACGTTATATGTACTAACCTAAGGCAATCTAACATCTGGGATGTAGTATTTTGCAACATTCCTGGCGGTCGGATCCTAATTCTGGGTGGGAACATTATATACGTCTATACCGTTGTATATCCTAACCTAAGTAACCTAACATCTCGGATGTAGTATTTTCCAACATTCCTGGCGGGTCGGCCCCTACTTCTCGGGAGGAACATTATATACGTCTATAACCTAATATAACCTAACCTAACGCATCTAGACTCTCGCTGGTAATGTTTTACAGAATGCCGTTCGTGTCGTCCCCTACGTCTCGGTGGGGACATTATATGCGTCTATAACGTTATATGTCGTATCCTAAGGCAACCTAGCATCTGGAATGTAGTATTTTACAATATTCCAAGCGGGTCGGCCCCTACTTCTCGGCGGGCACATTATATACGTCTATAACCTAATATAACCTAACCTAACCCATCTAGAATCTCGCTGGTAGTGTTTTAAAGAATCTCGTTCGTGTCGTCCCGTACATCACTGTGCGGCCATTATGTAGGTCTATAACGTTATATATCCTAACCTAAGGCAACCTAACATCTCGATTGTAGTATTTTAAACATTCCAGACGGGTCGGCCCCTACTTCTCAGTGGGAACATTATATACGTCTGTAACTTTATGTATCGCAACCTAAGGCAACCTAACATCTCGGATGTAGTATTTGCCAACATTCCGAGCAGGTCGGCCCCACTTATCGGTGGGAACATTATATACGTCAATAACGTAATATAACCTAACCTAATCCATCTAGCCCCTCGCTGGTAATGTTTTATAGAATCCCGATCATGTCGTCCCGTACTTCTCGGTGGGGACACTATATAGATCTCTAACGTTATATATCCTAACCTAAGGCAATCTAACATCTCGAATCTAGTATTTTACAACATTCCATGAGGTTCGGCCCCTACTTCTGAGTGGGAACATTATATACGTCTATATCGTAATATAACCTAACCTAACCCATTTTGCCCCTCGGTGATAATATTTTACAGAATCCCCGTCGTGTCGGCCCGTACTTCTCGGTGGGGACATCATATGCGTCAATAACGTTATATATCCAAACCTAAGGCAACCTAACATCTCGGATGTAGTATTTTCCAAAATTCCTGGCGGGTCGGCTCCTACTTCTCGGTGGGCACATTATGTACGTCCATAACGTAATATAACAAACCTAACCCATCTAGACTCTCGCTGGTAATGCTTTACAGAATCCCCGTCGTGTCGGCCCAACTTCTCGGTGGGAACATTATATACGTCTATAACATAATATAACCTACCCTAACCCATCTAGCCGCTCGCTCGTAATGTTTTACAGAATCCAGTACGTGTCGTCTCGTTCGTCTCGGTAGGGACATTGTGTGCGTCTATAACGTTATATATCCTAACCTAAGGCAACCTAACATCTGGGATGTTGTATTTTACAACATTCCTGGCGGGTCGGCCTCTACTTTTCGGTGGGAACATTATATACGTCTATAACGTTTTATATCCTCACCTAAAGCAAACTAACATCTCGAATGTAGTATTTTACAACATTCCTGGCATGTCGGTCCCTACATCTCGGTGGGAACTTTCTGTACGTCTATAACGTTGTATATAATAACCTAAGGGAACCTAACATCTCGGGTGTAATATTTTACAACATTCCTGACGCGTCGGCCCCTATTTCTCGGTGGGAACATTATATACGTCTATAACGTTATATACTAGCGTAAGGCGACCTAACATCTCGGATGTAATATGTTTCAACATTCCTGTTGTGTAGGCACTTAGTTCTCCGTGGGAACATTATATACGTCTATAACGTTATATATCCTAACCTAAGGCAACCTAACATCTCGGATGTAATATTTTACTACATTCCTGGCACGTCGGCCCCTACTTCTCGGTGGGAATATTATATACGTCTATAACGTAATAGAACCTAATCTAACCCATCTAGACCCTCGCTGGTAATGTTTTACGGAATCCCGTTCGTGTCGCCCCGTACGTCACGGTGCGGACATTATATACGTCTATAACGTTATATATCCTAACCTAAGGCAACCTAATATCTCGAATGTAGTATTTCACAACATTCCTGGCGGGTCAGCCCCACTTCTCGCTGGGAACATTATATACGTCTATAACGTAATATAACCTAACCTAACCCATCTAGCTCCTCGGCGGTAATGTTTTACAAAATCCCGTTCGTGTCGTCCAGTACGTCTCGGTGCGGACATTGTATAAGTCTATAACGTTATATGTACTAACCTAAGGCAATCTAACATCTGGGATGTAGTATTTTGCAACATTCCTGGCGGTCGGATCCTAATTCTGGGTGGGAACATTATATACGTCTATACCGTTGTATATCCTAACCTAAGTAACCTAACATCTCGGATGTAGTATTTTCCAACATTCCTGGCGGGTCGGCCCCTACTTCTCGGGAGGAACATTATATACGTCTATAACCTAATATAACCTAACCTAACGCATCTAGACTCTCGCTGGTAATGTTTTACAGAATGCCGTTCGTGTCGTCCCCTACGTCTCGGTGGGGACATTATATGCGTCTATAACGTTATATGTCGTATCCTAAGGCAACCTAGCATCTGGAATGTAGTATTTTACAATATTCCAAGCGGGTCGGCCCCTACTTCTCGGCGGGCACATTATATACGTCTATAACCTAATATAACCTAACCTAACCCATCTAGAATCTCGCTGGTAGTGTTTTAAAGAATCTCGTTCGTGTCGTCCCGTACATCACTGTGCGGCCATTATGTAGGTCTATAACGTTATATATCCTAACCTAAGGCAACCTAACATCTCGATTGTAGTATTTTAAACATTCCAGACGGGTCGGCCCCTACTTCTCAGTGGGAACATTATATACGTCTGTAACTTTATATATCGCAACCTAAGGCAACCTAACATCTCGGATGTAGTATTTGCCAACATTCCGAGCAGGTCGGCCCCACTTATCGGTGGGAACATTATATACGTCAATAACGTAATATAACCTAACCTAATCCATCTAGCCCCTCGCTGGTAATGTTTTATAGAATCCCGATCATGTCGTCCCGTACTTCTCGGTGGGGACACTATATAGATCTCTAACGTTATATATCCTAACCTAAGGCAATCTAACGTCTCGAATCTAGTATTTATAACATTCCATGAGGTTCGGCCCCTACTTCTGAGTGGGAACATTATATACGTCTATATCGTAATATAACCTAACCTAACCCATTTTGCCCCTCGGTGATAATGTTTTACAGAATCCCCGTCGTGTCGGCCCGTACTTCTCGGTGGGGACATCATATGCGTCAATAACGTTATATATCCAAACCTAAGGCAACCTAACATCTCGGATGTAGTATTTTCCAAAATTCCTGGCGGGTCGGCTCCTACTTCTCGGTGGGCACATTATATACGTCCATAACGTAATATAACAAACCTAACCCATCTAGACTCTCGCTGGTAATGCTTTACAGAATCCCCGTCGTGTCGGCCCAACTTCTCGGTGGGAACATTATATACGTCTATAACATAATATAACCTACCCTAACCCATCTAGCCGCTCGCTCGTAATGTTTTACAGAATCCAGTACGTGTCGTCTCGTTCGTCTCGGTAGGGACATTGTATGCGTCTATAACGTTATATATCCTAACCTAAGGCAACCTAACATATCGGATGTAATATTTTACAACATTCTGGCGTGTCGTCGCCTGCTTCTTGAATGGGACATTATATACGTCTATAACGTTGTATATCCTAACCTAACGCAACCTAACATCCGGGTTGTTTTATTTTACAACATTCCTGACGCGTCGGTCCCTACTTCTCGGTGGGAATATTGTATACGTCTATAACGATATATGTCCTAGCCTAAGGTAACCTAACATCTCGCATGTAATATTTTACAACATTCCTGGCTTGTCGGCCCGTAGTTCTAGGTGATAACATTATATGCGTGTATAACATTATATATCCTAGCCTAAGGAAACCTAACATGTCAAGTGTAAAATTTTACAACACTCCTGGCGTGTCGTCGCCTACTTCTGGATGAGGACATTATATACATCTATAACTTTGTATATCCTAACCTAAAGCAACCTATCAACTCGGATGTAATAGTTTACCACATTCCTGGCGGTCCCTACATCTCCGTGGGAACGCTCTATACGTCTATAACGTTGTATATCCTAACCTAAGGGAACCTAACATTTCGGGTGTAATATTTTACAACATTCCTGACGCGTCGGCCCCTATTTCTCGGTGGGAACATTATATACGTCTATCACGTTACATATCCTAGCCTAAGGCAACCTAACATATCGGATGTAATATTTTACAACATTCTGGCGTGTCGTCGCCTGCTTCTCGATGGGGACATTAGATACGTCTATAACGTTGTATATCCTAACCCAAAGCAACCTATCTTCTGGGATGTAATATTTTACAACATTCTGGCGTGTCGTCGCCTTCTTCTCGAAGGGGACATTATATACGTCTATTACGTTGTATATCCTAACCTAACGCAACCTAACATCTGGGATGTAATATTTTACAACATTCCTGACGCGTCGGCCCCTATTTCTCGGTGGAAACATTACATACGTCTATCATGTTATATATCCTAGCCTTAATATTTGTAAGTCTATAACGATATATACCCTAACCTAAAGCAACCTAACAACTGGGATGTAATATTTTACAACATTCCTGGCATGTCGGTCCATACATCTCGGTGGGAACATTCTATACGTCTATAACGTTGTATATCCTAACCTAAGGGAACCTAACATTTCGGGTGTAATATATTACAACATACCTGACGCGTCGGCCCCTACTTCTCTGTGGTAACATTATATACGTCTATAACGTTGTATATGCTAACCTAAGGGAACCTAACATCTCGGGTGTAATATTTTACAACATTCCTGGCATGTTGGTCCCTACTTTTCGGTGGCAAAATTGTATACGTCTATAACGATATATACTAGCCTAAGGCATCCTAACATCTCGGATGTAATATTTTACAACATTCTGGCTTGTCGGTCCCCACGTCTCGATCTGGACATTATATGCGTCTATAACGATATATATCCTAACCTAAAGCAACCTAACATCTCGGGTGTAATATTTTACAACAGTCCTGACGCGTCGGCCCCTATTTTTCGGTGGGAACATTATAGATGTCTATAACGTTATATATCCTAGCCTAAGGCGTCCTACTATGTCGAATGTAATATTTTACGTCATTCCTGGCGTGTCGGCCCGTAGATCTCGGTGATAACATTATATGCGTGTATAACATTATATATCCTAGCCTAAGGAAACCTAACATGTCAAATGTAATATTTTACAACACTTCTGGCGTGTCGTCGCCTACTTCTGGATGAGGACATTATATACATCTATAACTTTGTATATCCTAACCTAAGGCAACCTAACATCTCGGATGTAATATTTGACAACATTCCTGGAATGTCGGTCCCCTCGTCTCAGTGGGAACATTATATAAGTCTATAACGTTGTATATCCTAACCTAAGGGAACCTAACATCTCGGGTGTAATATTTTACAACATTCCTGACGCGTCGGCCCCTATTTCTCGGTGGGAATATTATATACGTCTATAACGTTATATATCCTAGCCTAAGGCATCCTAACATGTCGAATGTAATATTTTACAACATTCTGGCGTGTCGTCGCCTGCTTCTTGAAGGGGACATTATATACGTCTATAACGTTGTATATCCTAACCTAACGCAACCTAACATCTGGGTTGTTTTATTTTACAACATTCCTGGCATGTTGGTCCCTACTTCTCGGTGGCAAAATTGTATACGTCTATAACGATATATACTAGCCTAAGGCAACCTAACATCTCGGATGTAATATTTTACAACATTCTGGCGTGTCGGTCCCCACGTCTCGATCTGGACATTATATGCGTCTATAACGATATATATCCTAACCTAAAGCAACCTAACAACTCGGATGTAATAGTTTACCACATTCCTGGCGGTCCCTACATCTCGGTGGGAACATTCTATACGTCTATAACGTTGTATATCCTAACCTAAGGGAACCTAACATTCCGAGTGTAATATTTTACAACATTCCTGACGCGTCGGCCCCTATTTCTCGGTGGGAATATTATGTACATCTATAACGTTACATATCCTAGACTAAGGCAACCTAACATGTCGAATGTAATATTTTACAACATTCTGGCGTGTCGTCGCCTTCTTCTCGAAGGGGACATTATATACGTCTATTTCGTTGTATATCCTAACCTAACGCAACTTAACATCTGGGATGTAATATTTTACAACATTCCTGACGCGTCGGCCCCTATTTCTCGGTGGAAACATTACATACGTCTATCATGTTATATATCCTAGCCTAAGGCAACCTAACATATCGGATGTAATATTTTACAACATTCTGGCGTGTCGTCGCCTGCTTCTCGATGGGGACATTAGATACGTCTATAACGTTGTATATCCTAACCTAAGGGAACCTAACATCTCAGATGTAATATTTTACAACATTCTGGCGTGTCGTCGCCTACTTCTCGATCGGGACATTATATACGTCTATAACGTTAATATCCGAACCCAAAGCAACCTATCTTCTGGGATGTAATATTTCACAACCTTTCTGGCATGTCGGTCCCTACATCTCGGTGGGAACATTCTATACGTCTATAACGTTGTATATCCTAACCTAAGGGAACCTAACATCTCGGGTGTAATATTTTACAACATTCCTGACGCGTCGGCCCCTATTTCTCGGTGGGAATATTATATACGTCTATCAAGTTACATATCCTAGCCTAAGGCAACCTAACATATCGGATGTAATATTTTACAACATTCTGGCGTGTCGTCGCCTGCTTCTCCATGGGGACATTAGATACGTCTATAACGTTGTATATCCTAACCTAAGGGAACCTAACATCTCGGATGTAATATTTTACAACATTCTGGCGTGTCGTCGCCTGCTTCTTGAAGGGGACATTATATACGTCTATAACGTTGTATATCCTAACCCAAAGCAACCTATCTTCTGGGATGTAATATTTTACATCCTTTCTGGCATGTCGGTCCCCACGTCTCGGTGGGAACATTATATAAGTCTATAACGATATATATCCTAACCTAAAGCAACCTAACAACTCGGATGTAATAGTTTACCACATTCCTGGCGGTCCCTACATCTCGGTGGGAACATTCTATACGTCTATAACGTTGTATATCCTAACCTAAGGGAACCTAACATTTCGGGTGTAATATTTTACAACATTCCTGACGCGTCGGCCCCTACTTCTCTGTGGTAACATTATATACGTCTATAACGTTGTATATGCTAACCTAAGGCAACCTAACATCTCGGGTGTAATATTTTACAACATTCCTGTCGCGTCGGCCCCTATTTCTCGGTGGGAATATTATATACGTCTATAACGTTACATATCCTAGCCTAAGGCAACCTAACATGTCGAATGTAATATTTTACAACATTCTGGCGTGTCGTCGCCTGCTTCTCGAAGGGGACATTATATACGTCTATAACGTTGTACATCCTAACCTGACGTAACCTAACATCTGGGATGTAATATTTTACGACATTCCTGACGCGTCGGCCCCTATTTCTCGGTGGGAACATTATATACGTCTATCACGTTACATATCCTAGCCTAAGGCAACCTAACATATCGGATGTAATATTAAACAACATTCTGGCGTGTCGTCGCCTGCTTCTTGAAGGGGACATTATATACGTCTATAACGTTGTATATCCTAACCCAAAGCAACCTATCTTCTGGGATGTAATATTTTACAACCCTTCTGGCATGTCGGTCCCCACGTCTCGGTGGGAACATTATATAAGTCTATAACGATATATATCCTAACCTAAAGCAACCTAACAACTCGGATGTAATAGTTTACCACATTCCTGGCGGTCCCTACATCTCGGTGGGAACATTCTATACGTCTATAACGTTGTATATCCTAACCTAAGGGAACCTAACATTTCGGGTGTAATATTTTACAACATTCCTGACGCGTCGGCCCCTATTTCTCGGTGGAAACATTACATACGTCTATCATGTTATATATCCTAGTCTAAGGCAACCTAACATATCGGATGTAATATTTTACAACATTCTGGCGTGTCGTCGCCTGGTTCTCGATGGGGACATTAGATACGTCTATAACGTTGTACATCCTAACCTAAGGCAACCTAACATATCGGATGTAATATTTAACAACATTCCTGGCATGTTGGTCCCTACTTTTCGGTGGCAAAATTGTATACGTCGATAACGATATATACTAGCCTAAGGCAACCAAACATCTCGGATGTAATATTTTACAACATTCTGGCTTGTAGGTCCCCACGTCTCGATCTGGACATTATATGCGTCTATAACGATATATATCCTAACCTAAAGCAACCTAACATCTCGGGTGTAATATTTTACAACAGTCCTGACGCGTCGGCCCCTATTTCTCGGTGGGAACATTATATATGTCTATAACGTTATATATCCTAGCCTAAGGCGTCCTACTATGTCGAATGTAATATTTTACGTCATTCCTGGCGTGTCGGCCCGTAGATCTCGGTGATAACATTATATGCGTGTATAACATTGTATATCCTAGCCTAAGGAAACCTAACATGTCAAATGTAATATTTTACAACACTTCTGGCGTGTCGTCGCCTACTTCTGGATGAGGACATTATATACATCTATAACTTTGTATATCCTAACCTAAGGGAACCTAACATCTCGGGTGTAATATTTTACAACATTCCTGACGCGTCGGACCCTATTTCTCGGTGGGAATATTATATACGTCTATAACGTTATATATCCTAGCCTAAGGCATCCTAACATGTCGAATGTAATATTTTGCAACATTCTGGCGTGTCGTCGCCTGCTTCTTGAAGGGGACATTATATACATCTATAACGTTGTATATCCTAACCTAACGCAACCTAACATCTGGGTTGTTTTATTTTACAACATTCCTGACGCGTCGGTCCCTACTTCTCGGTGGGAACATTGTATACGTCTATAACGATATATGTCCTAACCTAAAGCAACCTAACAACTCGGATGTAATATTTTACAACATTCCTGGCATGTCGGTCCCTACATCTCGGTGGGAACATTCTATACGTCTATAACGTTGTATATCCTAACCTAAGGGAACCTAACATTTCGGGTGTAATATTTTACAACATTCCTGACGCGTCGGCCCCTATTTCTCGGTGGGAATATTATATACGTCTATAACGTTATATATCCTAGCCTAAGGCATCCTAACATGTCGAATGTAATATTTTACAACATTCTGGCGTGTCGTCGCCTGCTTCTTGAAGGGGACATTATATACGTCTATAACGTTGTATATCCTAACCTAACGCAACCTAACATCTGGGTTGTTTTATTTTACAACATTCCTGGCATGTTGGTCCCTACTTCTCGGTGGCAAAATTGTATACGTCTATAACGATATATACTAGCCTAAGGCAACCTAACATCTCGGATGTAATATTTTACAACATTCTGGCTTGTTGGTCCCCACGTCTCGATCTGTACATTATATGCGTCTATAACGATATATATCCTAACCTAAAGCAACCTAACATCTCGGGTGTAATATTTTGCAACAGTCCTGACGCGTCGGCCCCTATTTCTCGGTGGGAACATTATATATGTCTATAACGTTATATATCCTAGCCTAAGGCGTCCTACTATGTCGAATGTAATATTTTACGTCATTCCTGGCGTGTCGGCCCGTAGATCTCGGTGATAACATTATATGCGTGTATAACATTATATATCCTAGCCTAAGGAAACCTAACATGTCAAATGTAATATTTTACAACACTTCTGGCGTGTCGTCGCCTACTTCTGGATGAGGACATTATATACATCTATAACTTTGTATATCCTAACCTAAGGCAACCTAACATCTCGGATGTAATATTTGACAACATTCCTGGAATGTCGGTCCCCTCGTCTCAGTGGGAACATTATATAAGTCTATAACGTTGTATATCCTAACCTAAGGGAACCTAACATCTCGGGTGTAATATTTTACAACATTCCTGACGCGTCGGCCCCTATTTCTCGGTGGGAATATTATATACGTCTATAACGTTATATATCCTAGCCTAAGGCATCCTAACATGTCGAATGTAATATTTTACAACATTCTGGCGTGTCGTCGCCTGCTTCTTGAAGGGGACATTATATACGTCTATAACGTTGTATATCCTAACCTAACGCAACCTAACATCTGGGTTGTTTTATTTTACAACATTCCTGGCATGTTGGTCCCTACTTCTCGGTGGCAAAATTGTATACGTCTATAACGATATATACTAGCCTAAGGCAACCTAACATCTCGGATGTAATATTTTACAACATTCTGGCGTGTCGGTCCCCACGTCTCGATCTGGACATTATATGCGTCTATAACGATATATATCCTAACCTAAAGCAACCTAACAACTCGGATGTAATAGTTTACCACATTCCTGGCGGTCCCTACATCTCGGTGGGAACATTCTATACGTCTATAACGTTGTATATCCTAACCTAAGGGAACCTAACATTCCGAGTGTAATATTTTACAACATTCCTGACGCGTCGGCCCCTATTTCTCGGTGGAAACATTACATACGTCTATCATGTTATATATCCTAGCCTAAGGCAACCTAACATATCGGATGTAATATTTTACAACATTCTGGCGTGTCGTCGCCTGCTTCTCGATGGGGACATTAGATACGTCTATAACGTTGTATATCCTAACCTAAGGGAACCTAACATCTCAGAAGTAATATTTTACAACATTCTGGCGTGTCGTCGCCTGCTTCTTGAAGGGGACATTATATACGTCCATAACGTTGTATATCCTAACCCAAAGCAACCTATCTTCTGGGATGTAATATTTTACATCCTTTCTGGCATGTCGGTCCCCACGTCTCGGTGGGAACATTATATAAGTCTATAACGATATATATCCTAACCTAAAGCAACCTAACAACTCGGATGTAATAGTTTACCACATTCCTGGCGGTCCCTACATCTCGGTGGGAACATTCTATACGTCTATAACGTTGTATATCCTAACCTAAGGGAACCTAACATTTCGGGTGTAATATTTTACAACATTCCTGACGCGTCGGCCCCTACTTCTCTGTGGTAACATTATATACGTCTATAACGTTGTATATGCTAACCTAAGGGAACCTAACATCTCGGGTGTAATATTTTACAACATTCCTGTCGCGTCGGCCCCTATTTCTCGGTGGGAATATTATATACGTCTATAACGTTACATATCCTAGCCTAAGGCAACCTAACATGTCGAATGTAATATTTTACAACATTCTGGCGTGTCGTCGCCTGCTTCTCGAAGGGGACATTATATACGTCTATAACGTTGTACATCCTAACCTGACGTAACCTAACATCTGGGATGTAATATTTTACGACATTCCTGACGCGTCGGCCCCTATTTCTCGGTGGGAACATTATATACGTCTATCACGTTACATATCCTAGCCTAAGGCAACCTAACATATCGGATGTAATATTAAACAACATTCTGGCGTGTCGTCGCCTGCTTCTTGAAGGGGACATTATATACGTCTATAACGTTGTATATCCTAACCCAAAGCAACCTATCTTCTGGGATGTAATATTTTACAACCCTTCTGGCATGTCGGTCCCCACGTCTCGGTGGGAACATTATATAAGTCTATAACGATATATATCCTAACCTAAAGCAACCTAACAACTCGGATGTAATAGTTTACCACATTCCTGGCGGTCCCTACATCTCGGTGGGAACATTCTATACGTCTATAACGTTGTATATCCTAACCTAAGGGAACCTAACATTTCGGGTGTAATATTTTACAACATTCCTGACGCGTCGGCCCCTATTTCTCGGTGGAAACATTACATACGTCTATCATGTTATATATCCTAGTCTAAGGCAACCTAACATATCGGATGTAATATTTTACAACATTCTGGCGTGTCGTCGCCTGGTTCTCGATGGGGACATTAGATACGTCTATAACGTTGTACATCCTAACCTAAGGCAACCTAACATATCGGATGTAATATTTAACAACATTCCTGGCATGTTGGTCCCTACTTTTCGGTGGCAAAATTGTATACGTCGATAACGATATATACTAGCCTAAGGCAACCAAACATCTCGGATGTAATATTTTACAACATTCTGGCTTGTAGGTCCCCACGTCTCGATCTGGACATTATATGCGTCTATAACGATATATATCCTAACCTAAAGCAACCTAACATCTCGGGTGTAATATTTTACAACAGTCCTGACGCGTCGGCCCCTATTTCTCGGTGGGAACATTATATATGTCTATAACGTTATATATCCTAGCCTAAGGCGTCCTACTATGTCGAATGTAATATTTTACGTCATTCCTGGCGTGTCGGCCCGTAGATCTCGGTGATAACATTATATGCGTGTATAACATTGTATATCCTAGCCTAAGGAAACCTAACATGTCAAATGTAATATTTTACAACACTTCTGGCGTGTCGTCGCCTACTTCTGGATGAGGACATTATATACATCTATAACTTTGTATATCCTAACCTAAGGGAACCTAACATCTCGGGTGTAATATTTTACAACATTCCTGACGCGTCGGCCCCTATTTCTCGGTGGGAATATTATATACGTCTATAACGTTATATATCATAGCCTAAGGCATCCTAACATGTCGAATGTAATATTTTGCAACATTCTGGCGTGTCGTCGCCTGCTTCTTGAAGGGGAAATTATATACATCTATAACGTTGTATATCCTAACCTAACGCAACCTAACATCTGGGTTGTTTTATTTTACAACATTCCTGACGCGTCGGTCCCTACTTCTCGGTGGGAACATTGTATACGTCTATAACGATATATGTCCTAACCTAAAGCAACCTAACAACTCGGATGTAATATTTTACAACATTCCTGGCATGTCGGTCCCTACATCTCGGTGGGAACATTCTATACGTCTATAACGTTGTATATCCTAACCTAAGGGAACCTAACATTTCGGGTGTAATATTTTACAACATTCCTGACGCGTCGGCCCCTATTTCTCGGTGGGAATATTATATACGTCTATAACGTTATATATCCTAGCCTAAGGCATCCTAACATGTCGAATGTAATATTTTACAACATTCTGGCGTGTCGTCGCCTGCTTCTTGAAGGGGACATTATATACGTCTATAACGTTGTATATCCTAACCTAACGCAACCTAACATCTGGGTTGTTTTATTTTACAACATTCCTGGCATGTTGGTCCCTACTTCTCGGTGGCAAAATTGTATACGTCTATAACGATATATACTAGCCTAAGGCAACCTAACATCTCGGATGTAATATTTTACAACATTCTGGCTTGTCGGTCCCCACGTCTCGATCTGTACATTATATGCGTCTATAACGATATATATCCTAACCTAAAGCAACCTAACATCTCGGGTGTAATATTTTACAACAGTCCTGACGCGTCGGCCCCTATTTCTCGGTGGGAACATTATATATGTCTATAACGTTATATATCCTAGCCTAAGGCGTCCTACTATGTCAAATGTAATATTTTACGTCATTCCTGGCGTGTCGGCCCGTAGATCTCGGTGATAACATTATATGCGTGTATAACATTATATATCCTAGCCTAAGGAAACCTAACATGTCAAATGTAATATTTTACAACACTTCTGGCGTGTCGTCGCCTACTTCTGGATGAGGACATTATATACATCTATAACTTTGTATATCCTAACCTAAGGCAACCTAACATCTCGGATGTAATATTTGACAACATTCCTGGAATGTCGGTCCCCTCGTCTCAGTGGGAACATTATATAAGTCTATAACGTTGTATATCCTAACCTAAGGGAACCTAACATCTCGGGTGTAATATTTTACAACATTCCTGACGCGTCGGCCCCTATTTCTCGGTGGGAATATTATATACGTCTATAACGTTATATATCCTAGCCTAAGGCATCCTAACATGTCGAATGTAATATTTTACAACATTCTGGCCTGTCGTCGCCTGCTTCTTGAAGGGGACATTATATACGTCTATAACGTTGTATATCCTAACCTAACGCAACCTAACATCTGGGTTGTTTTATTTTACAACATTCCTGGCATGTTGGTCCCTACTTCTCGGTGGCAAAATTGTATACGTCTATAACGATATATACTAGCCTAAGGCAACCTAACATCTCGGATGTAATATTTTACAACATTCTGGCGTGTCGATCCCCACGTCTCGATCTGGACATTATATGCGTCTATAACGATATATATTATAACCTAAAGCAACCTAACAACTCGGATGTAATAGTTTACCACATTCCTGGCGGTCCCTACATCTCGGTGGGAACATTCTATACGTCTATAACGTTGTATATCCTAACCTAAGGGAACCTAACATTTCGAGTGTAATATTTTACAACATTCCTGACGCGTCGGCCCCTATTTCTCGGTGGGAATATTATGTACATCTATAACGTTACATATCCTAGACTAAGGCAACCTAACATGTCGAATGTAATATTTTACAACATTCTGGCGTGTCGTCGCCTTCTTCTCGAAGGGGACATTATATACGTCTATTTCGTTGTATATCCTAACCTAACGCAACTTAACATCTGGGATGTAATATTTTACAACATACCTGACGCGTCGGCCCCTATTTCTCGGTGGAAACATTACATACGTCTATCATGTTATATATCCTAGCCTAAGGCAACCTAACATATCGGATGTAATATTTTACAACATTCTGGCGTGTCGTCGCCTGCTTCTCGATCGGGACATTATATACGTCTATAACGTTAATATCCTAACCCAAAGCAACCTATCTTCTGGGATGTAATATTTCACAACCTTTCTGGCATGTCGGTCCCTACATCTCGGTGGGAACATTCTATACGTCTATAACGTTGTATATCCTAACCTAAGGGAACCTAACATCTCGGGTGTAATATTTTACAACATTCCTGACGCGTCGGCCCCTATTTCTCGGTGGGAATATTATATACGTCTATCACGTTACATATCCTAGCCTAAGGCAACCTAACATATCGGATGTAATATTTTACAACATTCTGGCGTGTCGTCGCCTGCTTCTCCATGGGGACATTAGATACGTCTATAACGTTGTATATCCTAACCTAAGGGAACCTAACATCTCGGATGTAATATTTTACAACATTCTGGCGTGTTGTCGCCTGCTTCTTGAAGGGGACATTATATACGTCTATAACGTTGTATATCCTAACCCAAAGCAACCTATCTTCTGGGATGTAATATTTTACATCCTTTCTGGCATGTGGGTCCCCACGTCTCGGTGGGAACATTATATAAGTCTATAACGATATATATCCTAACCTAAAGCAACCTAACAACTCGGATGTAATAGTTTACCACATTCCTGGCGGTCCCTACATCTCGGTGGGAACATTCTATACGTCTATAACGTTGTATATCCTAACCTAAGGGAACCTAACATTTCGGGTGTAATATTTTACAACATTCCTGACGCGTCGGCCCCTACTTCTCTGTGGTAACATTATATACGTCTATAACGTTGTATATGCTAACCTAAGGGAACCTAACATCTCGGGTGTAATATTTTACAACATTCCTGTCGCGTCGGCCCCTATTTCTCGGTGGGAATATTATATACGTCTATAACGTTACATATCCTAGCCTAAGGCAACCTAACATGTCGGATGTAATATTTTACAACATTCTGGCGTGTCGTCGCCTGCTTCTCGATGGGGACATTAGATACGTCTATAACGTTGTATATCCTAACCCAAAGCAACCTATCATCTGGGATGTAATATTTTACAACATTCTGGCGTGTCGTCGTCTTCTTCTCGAAGGGGACATTATATACGTCTATTACGTTGTATATCCTAACCTAACGCAACCTAACATCTGGGATGTAATATTTTACAACATTCCTGACGCGTCGGCCCCTATTTCTCGGTGGAAACATTACATACGTCTATCATGTTATATATCCTAGCCTTAATATTTGTAAGTCTATAACGATATATACCCTAACCTAAAGCAACCTAACAACTGGGATGTAATATTTTACAACATTCCTGGCATGTCGGTCCATACATCTCGTTGGGAACATTCTATACGTCTATAACGTTGTATATCCTAACCTAAGGGAACCTAACATTTCGGGTGTAATATATTACAACATTCCTGACGCGTCGGCCCCTACTTCTCTGTGGTAACATTATATACGTCTATCACGTTACATATCCTAGCCTAAGGCAACCTAACATATCGGATGTAATATTAAACAACATTCTGGCGTGTCGTCGCCTGCTTCTTGAAGGGGACATTATATACGTCTATAACGTTGTATATCCTAACCCAAAGCAACCTATCTTCTGGGATGTAATATTTTACAACCTTTCTGGCATGTCGGTCCCCACGTCTCGGTGGGAACATTATATAAGTCTATAACGATATATATCCTAACCTAAAGCAACCTAACAACTCGGATGTAATAGTTTACCACATTCCTGGCGGTCCCTACATCTCGGTGAGAACATTCTATACGTCTATAACGTTGTACATCCTAACCTAAGGCAACCTAACATATCGGATGTAATATTTAACAACATTCCTGGCATGTTGGTCCCTACTTCTCGGTGGCAAAATTGTATACGTCTATAACGATATATACTAGCCTAAGGCAACCTAACATCTCGGATGTAATATTTTACAACATTCTGGCGTGTCGGTCCCCACGTCTCGATCTGGACATTATATGCGTCTATAACGATATATATCCTAACCTAACGCAACCTAACATCTGGTATGTAATATTTTACAACATTCCCGACGCATCGGCCCCTATTTATCGGTGGAAACATTACATACGTCTATCATGTTATATATCCTAGCCTAAGGCAACCTAACATATCGGATGTAATATTTTACAACATTCTGGCGTGTCGTCGCCTGCTTCTCGATGGGGACATTAGATACGTCTATAACGTTGTACATCCTAACCTAAGGCAACCTAACATATCGGATGTAATATTTAACAACATTCCTGGCATGTTGGTCCCTACTTCTCGGTGGCAAAATTGTATACGTCTATAACGATATATACTAGCCTAAGGCAACCTATCATCTCGGATGTAATATGTTACAACATTCTGGCGTGTCGGTCCCCACGTCTCGATCTGGACATTATATGCGTCTATAACGATATATATCCTAACCTAACGCAACCTAACATCTGGTATGTAATATTTTACAACATTCCCGACGCATCGGCCCCTATTTCTCGGTGGAAACATTACATACGTCTATCATGTTATATATCCTAGCCTAAGGCAACCTAACATATCGGATGTAATATGTTACAACATTCTGGCGTGTCGTCGCCTGCTTCTCCATGGGGACATTAGATACGTCTATAACGTTGTATATCCTAACCCAAAGCAACCTATCATCTGGGATGTAATATTTTACAACATTCTGGCGTGTCGTCGTCTTCTTCTCGAAGGGGACATTATATACATCTATTACGTTGTATATCCTAACCTAACGCAACCTAACATCTGGGATGTAATATTTTACAACATTCCTGACGCGTCGGCCCCTATTTCTCGGTGGAAACATTACATACGTCTATCATGTTATATATCCTAGCCTTAATATTTGTAAGTCTATAACGATATATACCCTAACCTAAAGCAACCTAACAACTGGGATGTAATATTTTACAACATTCCTGGCATGTCGGTCCATACATCTCGTTGGGAACATTCTATACGTCCATAACGTTGTATATCCTAACCTAAGGGAACCTAACATTTCGGGTGTAATATATTACAACATTCCTGACGCGTCGGCCCCTACTTCCCTGTGGTAACATTATATACGTCTATCACGTTACATATCCTAGCCTAAGGCAACCTAACATATCGGATGTAATATTAAACAACATTCTGGCGTGTCGTCGCCTGCTTCTTGAAGGGGACATTATATACGTCTATAACGTTGTATATCCTAACCCAAAGCAACCTATCTTCTGGGATGTAATATTTTACAACCTTTCTGGCATGTCGGTCCCCACGTCTCGGTGGGAACATTATATAAGTCTATAACGATATATATCCTAACCTAAAGCAACCTAACAACTCGGATGTAATAGTTTACCACATTCCTGGCGGTCCCTACATCTCGGTGAGAACATTCTATACGTCTATAACGTTGTACATCCTAACCTAAGGCAACCTAACATATCGGATGTAATATTTAACAACATTCCTGGCATGTTGGTCCCTACTTCTCGGTGGCAAAATTGTATACGTCTATAACGATATATACTAGCCTAAGGCAACCTAACATCTCGGATGTAATATTTTACAACATTCTGGCGTGTCGGTCCCCACGTCTCGATCTGGACATTATATGCGTCTATAACGATATATATCCTAACCTAACGCAACCTAACATCTGGTATGTAATATTTTACAACATTCCCGACGCATCGGCCCCTATTTATCGGTGGAAACATTACATACGTCTATCATGTTATATATCCTAGCCTAAGGCAACCTAACATATCGGATGTAATATTTTACAACATTCTGGCGTGTCGTCGCCTGCTTCTCGATGGGGACATTAGATACGTCTATAACGTTGTACATCCTAACCTAAGGCAACCTAACATATCGGATGTAATATTTAACAACATTCCTGGCATGTTGGTCCCTACTTCTCGGTGGCAAAATTGTATACGTCTATAACGATATATACTAGCCTAAGGCAACCTAACATCTCGGATGTAATATGTTACAACATTCTGGCGTGTCGGTCCCCACGTCTCGATCTGGACATTATATGCGTCTATAACGATATATATCCTAACCTAACGCAACCTAACATCTGGTATGTAATATTTTACAACATTCCCGACGCATCGGCCCCTATTTCTCGGTGGAAACATTACATACGTCTATCATGTTATATATCCTAGCCTAAGGCAACCTAACATATCGGATGTAATATGTTACAACATTCTGGCGTGTCGTCGCCTGCTTCTCCATGGGGACATTAGATACGTCTATAACGTTGTATATCCTAACCCAAAGCAACCTATCATCTGGGATGTAATATTTTACAACATTCTGGCGTGTCGTCGTCTTCTTCTCGAAGGGGACATTATATACATCTATTACGTTGTATATCCTAACCTAACGCAACCTAACATCTGGGATGTAATATTTTACAACATTCCTGACGCGTCGGCCCCTATTTCTCGGTGGAAACATTACATACGTCTATCATGTTATATATCCTAGCCTTAATATTTGTAAGTCTATAACGATATATACCCTAACCTAAAGCAACCTAACAACTGGGATGTAATATTTTACAACATTCCTGGCATGTCGGTCCATACATCTCGTTGGGAACATTCTATACGTCTATAACGTTGTATATCCTAACCTAAGGGAACCTAACATTTCGGGTGTAATATATTACAACATTCCTGACGCGTCGGCCCCTACTTCTCTGTGGTAACATTATATACGTCTATCACGTTACATATCCTAGCCTAAGGCAACCTAACATATCGGATGTAATATTAAACAACATTCTGGCGTGTCGTCGCCTGCTTCTTGAAGGGGACATTATATACGTCTATAACGTTGTATATCCTAACCCAAAGCAACCTATCTTCTGGGATGTAATATTTTACAACCTTTCTGGCATGTCGGTCCCCACGTCTCGGTGGGAACATTATATAAGTCTATAACGATATATATCCTAACCTAAAGCAACCTAACAACTCGGATGTAATAGTTTACCACATTCCTGGCGGTCCCTACATCTCGGTGGGAACATTCTATACGTCTATAACGTTGTACATCCTAACCTAAGGCAACCTAACATATCGGATGTAATATTTAACAACATTCCTGGCATGTTGGTCCCTACTTCTCGGTGGCAAAATTGTATACGTCTATAACGATATATACTAGCCTAAGGCAACCTAACATCTCGGATGTAATATGTTACAACATTCTGGCGTGTCGGTCCCCACGTCTCGATCTGGACATTATATGCGTCTATAACGATATATATCCTAACCTAACGCAACCTAACATCTGGTATGTAATATTTTACAACATTCCCGACGCATCGGCCCCTATTTCTCGGTGGAAACATTACATACGTCTATCATGTTATATATCCTAGCCTAAGGCAACCTAACATATCGGATGTAATATTTTACAACATTCTGGCGTGTCGTCGCCTGCTTCTCCATGGGGACATTAGATACGTCTATAACGTTGTATATCCTAACCTAAGGGAACCTAACATCTCGGATGTAATATTTTACAACATTCTGGCGTGTCGTCGCCTGCTTCTTGAAGGGGACATTATATACGTCTATAACGTTGTATATCCTAACCCAAAGCAACCTATCTTCTGGGATGTAATATTTTACATCCTTTCTGGCATGTGGGTCCCCACGTCTCGGTGGGAACATTATATAAGTCTATAACGATATATATCCTAACCTAAAGCAACCTAACAACTCGGATGTAATAGTTTACCACATTCCTGGCGGTCCCTACATCTCGGTGGGAACATTCTATACGTCTATAACGTTGTATATCCTAACCTAAGGGAACCTAACATTTCGGGTGTAATATTTTACAACATTCCTGACGCGTCGGCCCCTACTTCTCTGTGGTAACATTATATACGTCTATAACGTTGTATATGCTAACCTAAGGGAACCTAACATCTCGGGTGTAATATTTTACAACATTCCTGTCGCGTCGGCCCCTATTTCTCGGTGGGAATATTATATACGTCTATAACGTTACATATCCTAGCCTAAGGCAACCTAACATGTCGGATGTAATATTTTACAACATTCTGGCGTGTCGTCGTCTTCTTCTCGAAGGGGACATTATATACGTCTATTACGTTGTATATCCTAACCTAACGCAACCTAACATCTGGGATGTAATATTTTACAACATTCCTGACGCGTCGGCCCCTATTTCTCGGTGGAAACATTACATACGTCTATCATGTTATATATCCTAGCCTTAATATTTGTAAGTCTATAACGATATATACCCTAACCTAAAGCAACCTAACAACTGGGATGTAATATTTTACAACATTCCTGGCATGTCGGTCCATACATCTCGTTGGGAACATTCTATACGTCTATAACGTTGTATATCCTAACCTAAGGGAACCTAACATCTCGGATGTAATATTTTACAACATTCTGGCGTGTCGGTCCCCACGTCTCGATCTGGACATTATATGCGTCTATAACGATATATATCCTAACCTAACGCAACCTAACATCTGGTATGTAATATTTTACAACATTCCCGACGCATCGGCCCCTATTTCTCGGTGGAAACATTACATACGTCTATCATGTTATATATCCTAGCCTAAGGCAACCTAACATATCGGATGTAATATTTTACAACATTCTGGCGTGTCGTCGCCTGCTTCTCGATGGGGACATTAGATACGTCTATAACGTTGTACATCCTAACCTAAGGCAACCTAACATATCGGATGTAATATTTAACAACATTCCTGGCATGTTGGTCCCTACTTCTCGGTGGCAAAATTGTATACGTCTATAACGATATGTACTAGCCTAAGGCAACCTAACATCTCGGATGTAATATGTTACAACATTCTGGCGTGTCGGTCCCCACGTCTCAATCTGGACATTATATGCGTCTATAACGATATATATCCTAACCTAACGCAACCTAACATCTGGTATGTAATATTTTACAACATTCCCGACGCATCGGCCCCTATTTCTCGGTGGAAACATTACATACGTCTATCATGTTATATATCCTAGCCTAAGGCAACCTAACATATCGGATGTAATATTTTACAACATTCTGGCGTGTCGTCGCCTGCTTCTCCATGGGGACATTAGATACGTCTATAACGTTGTATATCCTAACCTAAGGGAACCTAACATCTCGGATGTAATATTTTACAACATTCTGGCGTGTCGTCGCCTGCTTCTTGAAGGGGACATTATATACGTCTATAACGTTGTATATCCTAACCCAAAGCAACCTATCTTCTGGGATGTAATATTTTACATCCTTTCTGGCATGTGGGTCCCCACGTCTCGGTGGGAACATTATATAAGTCTATAACGATATATATCCTAACCTAAAGCAACCTAACAACTCGGATGTAATAGTTTACCACATTCCTGGCGGTCCCTACATCTCGGTGGGAACATTCTATACGTCTATAACGTTGTATATCCTAACCTAAGGGAACCTAACATTTCGGGTGTAATATTTTACAACATTCCTGACGCGTCGGCCCCTACTTCTCTGTGGTAACATTATATACGTCTATAACGTTTTATATGCTAACCTAAGGGAACCTAACATCTCGGGTGTAATATTTTACAACATTCCTGTCGCGTCGGCCCCTATTTCTCGGTGGGAATATTATATACGTCTATAACGTTACATATCCTAGCCTAAGGCAACCTAACATGTCGGATGTAATATTTTACAACATTCTGGCATGTCGTCGCCTGCTTCTCGATGGGGACATTAGATACGTCTATAACGTTGTATATCCTAACCCAAAGCAACCTATCATCTGGGATGTAATATTTTACAACATTCTGGCGTGTCGTCGTCTTCTTCTCGAAGGGGACATTATATACGTCTATTACGTTGTATATCCTAACCTAACGCAACCTAACATCTGGGATGTAATATTTTACAACATTCCTGACGCGTCGGCCCCTATTTCTCGGTGGAAACATTACATACGTCTATCATGTTATATATCCTAGCCTTAATATTTGTAAGTCTATAACGATATATACCCTAACCTAAAGCAACCTAACAACTGGGATGTAATATTTTACAACATTCCTGGCATGTCGGTCCATACATCTCGTTGGGAACATTCTATACGTCTATAACGTTGTATATCCTAACCTAAGGGAACCTAACATTTCGGGTGTAATATATTACAACATTCCTGACGCGTCGGCCCCTACTTCTCTGTGGTAACATTATATACGTCTATCACGTTACATATCCTAGCCTAAGGCAACCTAACATATCGGATGTAATATTAAACAACTTTCTGGCGTGTCGTCGCCTGCTTCTTGAAGGGGACATTATATACGTCTATAACGTTGTATATCCTAACCCAAAGCAACCTATCTTCTGGGATGTAATATTTTACAACCTTTCTGGCATGTCGGTCCCCACGTCTCGGTGGGAACATTATATAAGTCTATAACGATATATATCCTAACCTAAAGCAACCTAACAACTCGGATGTAATAGTTTACCACATTCCTGGCGGTCCCTACATCTCGGTGGGAACATTCTATACGTCTATAACGTTGTATATCCTAACCTAAGGGAACCTAACATTTCGGGTGTAATATTTTACAACATTCCTGACGCGTCGGCCCCTATTTCTCGGTGGAAACATTACATACGTCTATCATGTTATATATCCTAGGCTAAGCCAACCTAACATATCGGATGTAATATTTTACAACATTCTGGCGTGTCGTCGCCTGGTTCTCGATGGGGACATTAGATACGTCTATAACGTTGTACATCCTAACCTAAGGCAACCTAACATATCGGATGTAATATTTAACAACATTCCTGGCATGTTGGTCCCTACTTTTCGGTGGCAAAATTGTATACGTCTATAACGATATATACTAGCCTAAGGCAACCTAACATCTCGGATGTAATATTTTACAACATTCTGGCTTGTCGGTCCCCACGTCTCGATCTGGACATTATATGCGTCTATAACGATATATATCCTAACCTAAAGCAACCTAACATCTCGGGTGTAATATTTTACAACAGTCCTGACGCGTCGGCCCCTATTTCTCGGTGGGAACATTATATATGTCTATAACGTAATATATCCTAGCCTAAGGCGTCCTACTATGTCGAATGTAATATTTTACGTCATTCCTGGCGTGTCGGCCCGTAGATCTCGGTGATAACATTATATGCGTGTATAACATTATATATCCTAGCCTAAGGAAACCTAACATGTCAAATGTAATATTTTACAACACTCCTGGCGTGTCGTCGCCTACTTCTGGATGAGGACATTATATACATCTATAACTTTGTATATCCTAACATAAGGCAACCTAACATCTCGGATGTAATATTTGACAACATTCCTGGAATGTCGGTCCCCTCGTCTCAGTGGGAACATTATATAAGTCTATAACGTTGTATGTCCTAACCTAACGCAACCTAACATCTCGGATGTAATATTTTACAACATTCCTGGCATGTCGTCGCCTGCTTCTTGAATGGGACTTTATATACGTCCATAACGTTGTATATCCTAACCTAACGCAACCTAACATCTGGGTTGTTTTATTTTACAACATTCCTGACGTGTCGGTCCCTACTTCTCGGTGGGAACATTGTATACGTCTGTAACGATATATGTCCTAGCCTAAGGTAACCTAACATCTCGCATGTAATATTTTACAACATTCCTGGCGTGTTGTCGCCTGCTTCTCGATGGGGACATTACATACGTCTATAACGTTGTGTATCCTAACCCAAAGCAACCTAACTTCTGGGATGTAATATTTTACAACATTCCGGGCATGTCGGTCCCCGTGTCTCGGTGGGAACATTATATAAGTCTATAACGATATATATCCTAACCTAAAGCAACCTAACAACTCGGATGTAATATTTTACAACATTCCTGGCATGTCAGTCCCTACATCTCGGTGGGAACATTCTATACGTCTATAACGTTGTATATCCTAACCTAAGGGAACCTAACATTTCGGGTGTAATATTTTACAACATTCCTGACGCGTCGGCCCCTATTTCTCGGTGGGAATATTATATACGTCTATAACGTTATATATCCTAGCCTAAGGCATCCTAACATGTCGAATGTAATATTTTACAACATTCTGGCGTGTCGTCGCCTGCTTCTTGAAGGGGACATTATATACGTCTATAACGTTGTATATCCTAACCTAACGCAACCTAACATCTGGGTTGTTTTATTTTACAACATTCCTGACGCGTCGGTCCCTACTTCTCGGTGGGAACATTGTATACGTCTATAACGATATATGTCCTAACCTAAAGCAACCTAACAACTCGGATGTAATATTTTACAACATTCCTGGCATGTCGGTCCCTACATCTCGGTGGGAACATTCTATACGTCTATAACGTTGTATATCCTAACCTAAGGGAACCTAACATTTCGGGTGTAATATTTTACAACATTCCTGACGCGTCGGCCCCTATTTCTCGGTGGGAATATTATATACGTCTATAAAGTTACATATCCTAGCCTAAGGCAACCTAACATGTCGAATGTAATATTTTACAACATTCTGGCGTGTCGTCTCCTGCTTCTCGAAAGGGACATTATATACGTCTATAACGTTGTACATCCTAACCTGACGTAACCTAACATCTGGGATGTAATATTTTACGACATTCCTGACGCGTCGGCCCCTATTTCTCGGTGGGAACATTATATACGTCTATCACGTTATATATCCTAGCCTAAGGCAACCTAACCTATCGGATGTAATATTAAACAACATTCTGGCGTGTCGTCGCCTGCTTCTTGAAGGGGAAATTATATACGTCTATAACGTTGTTTATCCTAACCCAAAGCAACCTATCTTCTGGGATGAAATATTTTACAACCTTTCTGGCATGTCGGTCCCCACGTCTCGGTGGGAATATTATATAAGTCTATAACGATATATATCCTAACCTAAAGCAACCTAACAACTCGGATGTAATAGTTTACCACATTCCTGGCGGTCCCTACATCTCGGTGGGAACATTCTATACGTCTATAACGTTGTACATCCTAACCTAAGGCAACCTAACATATCGGATGTAATATTTAACAACATTCCTGGCATGTTGGTCCCTACTTCTCGGTGGCAAAATTGTATACGTCTATAACGATATATACTAGCCTAAGGCAACCTAACATCTCGGATGTAATATTTTACAACATTCTGGCGTGTCGGTCCCCACGTCTCGATCTGGACATTATATGCGTCTATAACGATATATATCCTAACCTAAAGCAACCTAACATCTCGGGTGTAATATTTTACTACAGTCCTGACGCGTCGGCCCCTATTTCTCGGTGGGAACATTATATATGTCTATAACGTTATATATCCTAGCCTAAGGCGACCTACTATGTCGAATGTAATATTTTACGTCATTCCTGGCGTGTCGGCCCGTAGATCTCGGTGATAACATTATATGCGTGTATAACATTATATATCCTAGCCTAAGGAAACCTAACATGTCAAATGTAATATTTTACAACACTCCTGGCGTGTCGTCGCCTACTTCTGGATGAGGACATTATATACATCTATAACTTTGTATATCCTAACCTAAGGCAACCTAACATCTCGGATGTAATATTTGACAACATTCCTGGAATGTCGGTCCCCTCGTCTCAGTAGGAACATTATATAAGTCTATAACGTTGTATGTCCTAACCTAACGCAACCTAACATCTCGGATGTAATATTTTACAACATTCCTGGCATGTCGTCGCCTGCTTCTTGAATGGGACATTATATACTTCCATAACGTTGTATATCCTAACCTAACGCAACCTAACATCTGGGTTGTTTTATTTTACAACATTCCTGACGCGTCGGTCCCTACTTCTCGGTGGGAACATTGTATACGTCTATAACGATATATGTCCTAGCCTAAGGTAACCTAACATCTCGCATGTAATATTTTACAACATTCCTGGCGTGTTGTCGCCTGCTTCTCGATGGGGACATTATATACGTCTATAACGTTGTGTATCCTAACCCAAAGCAACCTAACTTCTGGGATGTAATATTTTACAACATTCCGGGCATGTCGGTCCCCGCGTCTCGGTGGGAACATTATATAAGTCTATAACGATATATATCCTAACCTAAAGCTACCTAACAACTCGGATGTAATATTTTACAACATTCCTGGCATGTCGGTCCCTACATCTCGGTGGGAACATTCTATACGTCTATAACGTTGTATATCCTAACCTAAGGGAACCTAACATCTCGGGTGTAATATTTTACAACATTCCTGACGCTTCGGCCCCTATTTCTCGGTGGGAATATTATATACGTCTATAACGTTATATATCCTAGCCTAAGGCATCCTAACATGTCGAATGTAATATTTTACAACATTCTGGCGTATCGTCGCCCGCTTCTTGAAGGGAACATTATATACGTCTATAACGTTGTATATCCTAACCTAACGCAACCTAACATCTGGGTTGTTTTATTTTACAACATTCCTGACGCGTCGGTCCCTACTTCTCGGTGGGAACATTGTATACGTCTATAACGATATATGTCCTAACCTAAAGCAACCTAACAACTCGGATCTAATATTTTACAACATTCTGGCGTGTCGTCGCCTGCTTCTCGATGGGGACATTAGATACGTCTATAACGTCATATATCCTAACCTAAGGGAAACAACATCTCGGGTGTAATATTTTACAACATTCCTGGCGTGTCGTTGCCTACTTCTCGATGGGGACATTATATATATCTATAACGTTGTATATCCTAACCCAAAGCAACCTATCTTCTGGGATGTAATATTTTACAACCTTTCTGGCATGTCGGTCCCCACGTCTCGGTGGGAACATTATATAAGTCTATAACGATATATATCCTAACCTAAAGCAACCTAACAACTCGGATGTAATAGTTTACCACATTCCTGGCGGTCCCTACATCTCGGTGGGAACATTCTATACGTCTATAACGTTGTACATCCTAACCTAAGGCAACCTAACATATCGGATGTAATATTTAACAACATTCCTGGCATGTTGGTCCCTACTTCTCGGTGGCAAAATTGTATACGTCTATAACGATATATACTAGCCTAAGGCAACCTAACATCTCGGATGTAATATTTTACAACATTCTGGCGTGTCGGTCCCCACGTCTGGATCTGGACATTATATGCGTCTATAACGATATATATCCTAACCTAACGCAACCTAACATCTGGTATGTAATATTTTACAACATTCCCGACGCATCGGCCCCTATTTCTCGGTGGAAACATTACATACGTCTATCATGTTATATATCCTAGCCTAAGGCAACCTAACATATCGGATGTAATATTTTACAACATTCTGGCGTGTCGTCGCCTGCTTCTCGATGGGTACATTAGATACGTCTATAACGTTGTACATCTTAACCTAAGGCAACCTAACATATCGGATGTAATATTTAACAACATTCCTGGCATGTTGGTCCCTACTTCTCGGTGGCAAAATTGTATACGTCTATAACGATATATACTAGCCTAAGGCAACCTAACATCTCGGATGTTATATTTTACAACACTCCTGGCGTGTCGTCGCCTACTTCTGGATGAGGACATTATATACATCTATAACTTTGTATATCCTAACCTAAGGCAACCTAACATCTCGGATGTAATATTTGACAACATTCCTGGCATGTCGGTCCCCTCGTCTCAGTGGGATCATTATATAAGTCTATAACGTTGTATGTCCTAACCTGACGCAACCTAACATCTCGGATGTAATATTTTACAACATTCCTGGCATCTCGGTCCCTACATCTCGGTGGGAACATTCTATACGTCTATAACGTTGTATATCCTAACATAAGGGAACCTAACATCTCGGGTGTAATATTTTACAACATTCTGGCGTGTCGTCGCCTGCTTCTCGATGGGGACATTAGATACGTCTATAACGTTGTATATCCTAATCTAAGGGAACCTAACATGTCGAATGTAATATTTTACAACATTCTGGCGTATCGTCGCCCGCTTCTTGAAGGGGACATTATATACGTCTATAACGTTGTATATCCTAACCTAACGCAACCTAACATCTGGGTTGTTTTATTTTACAACATTCCTGACGCGTCGGTCCCTACTTCTCGGTGGGAACATTGTATACGTCTATAACGATATATGTCCTAACCTAAAGCAACCTAACAACTCGGATGTAATATTTTACAACATTCTGGCGTGTCGTCGCCTGCTTCTCGATGGGGACATTAGATACGTCTATAACGTTGTATATCCTAACCTAAGGGAACCTAACATCTCGGATGTAATATTTTACAACATTCTGGCGTGTCGTCGCCTTCTTCTCGAAGGGGACATTATATACGTCTATAACGTTGTATATCCTAACCCAAAGCAACCTATCTTCTGGGATGTAATGTTTTACAACCTTTCTGGCATGTCGGTCCCCATGTCTCGGTGGGAACATTATATAAGTCTATAACGATATATATCCTAACCTAAAGCAATCTAACAACTCGGATGTAATAGTTTACCACATTCCTGGCGGTCCCTACATCACGGTGGGAACATTCTATACGTGTATAACGTTGTATATCCTAACCTAAGGGAACCTAACATTTCGAGTGTAATATTTTACAACATTGCTGACGCGTCGGCCCCTATTTCTCGGTGGGAATATTATGTACATCTATAACGTTACATATCCTAGACTAAGGCAACCTAACATGTCGAATGTAATATTTTACAACATTCTGGCGTGTCGTCGCCTTCTTCTCGAAGGGGACATTATATACGTCTATTACGTTGTATATCCTAACCTAACGCAACCTAACATCTGGGATGTAATATTTTACAACATTCCTGACGCGTCGGCCCCTATTTCTCGGTGGGAATATTATGTACATCTATAACGTTACATATCCTAGACTAAGGCAACCTAACATGTCGAATGTAATATTTTACAACATTCTGGCGTGTCGTCGCCTTCTTCTCGAAGGGGACATTATATACGTCTATTACGTTGTATATCCTAACCTAAAGCAACCTAACAACTCGGATGTAATATTTTACAACATTCCTGGCATGTCGGTCCCTACATCTCGGTGGGAACATTCTATACGTCTATAACGTTGTATATCCTAACCTAAGGGAACCTAACATTTCGGGTGTAATATTTTACAACATTCCTGACGCGTCGGCCCCTATTTCTCGGTGGGAATATTATATACGTCTATAACGTTACATATCCTAGCCTAAGGCAACCTAACATGTCGAATGTAATATTTTACAACATTCTGGCGTGTCGTCGCCTGCTTCTCGAAGGGGACATTATATACGTCTATAACGTTGTATATCCTAACCTGACGCTACCTAACATCTGGGATGTAATATTTTACAACATTCCTGACGCGTCGGCCCCTATTTCTCGGTGGGAATATTATATACGTCTATAACGTTACATATCCTAGCCTAAGGCAACCTAACATGTCGAATGTAATATTTTACAACATTCTGGCGTGTCGTCGCCTGCTTCTCGATGGGGACATTAGATACGTCTATAACGTTGTATATCCTAACCTAAGGGAACCTAACATCTCGGATGTAATATTTTACAACATTCTGGCGTGTCGTCGCCTTCTTCTCGAAGGGGACATTATATACGTCTATTACGTTGTATATCCTAACCTAACGCAACCTAACATCTGGGATGTAATATTTTACAACATTCCTGACGCGTCGGCCCCTATTTCTCGGTGGAAACATTACATACGTCTATCATGTTATATATCCTAGCCTTAATATTTTTAAGTCTATAACGATGTATACCCTAACCTAAAGCAACCTAACAAATCGGATGTAATATTTTACAACATTCCTGGCATGTCGGTCCATACATCTCGGTGGGAACATTCTATACGTCTATAACGTTGTATATCCTAACCTAAGGGAACCTAACATTTCGGGTGTAATATTTTGCAACATTCCTGACGCGTCGGCCCCTATTTCTCGGTGGGAACATTATATACGTCTATAACGTTGTATATCCTAACCTAAGGGAACCTAACATTTCGGGTGTAATATTTTACAACATTCCTGACGCGTCGGCCCCTACTTCTCTGTGGTAACATTATATACGTCTATAACGTTACATATCCTAGCCTAAGGCAACCTAACATGTCGAATGTAATATTTTACAACATTCTGGCGTGTCGTCGCCTGCTTCTCGAAGGGGACATTATATACGTCTATAACGTTGTATATCCTAACCTGACGTTACCTAACATCTGGGATGTAATATTTTACAACATTCCTGACGCGTCGGCCCCTATTTCTCGGTGGGAATATTATATACGTCTATAACGTTACATATCCTAGCCTAAGGCAACCTAACATGTCGAATGTAATATTTTACAACATTCTGGCGTGTCGTCGCCTGCTTCTCGATGGGGACATTAGATACGTCTATAACGTTGTATATCCTAACCTAAGGGAACCTAACATCTCGGATGTAATATTTTACAACATTCTGGCGTGTCGTCGCCTTCTTCTCGAAGGGGACATTATATACGTCTATTACGTTGTATATCCTAACCTAACGCAACCTAACATCTGGGATGTAATATTTTACAACATTCCTGACGCGTCGGCCCCTATTTCTCGGTGGAAACAGTACATACGTCTATCATGTTATATATCCTAGCCTTAATATTTTTAAGTCTATAACGATGTATACCCTAACCTAAAGCAACCTAACAAATCGGATGTAATATTTTACAACATTCCTGGCATGTCGGTCCATACATCTCGGTGGGAACATTCTATACGTCTATAACGTTGTATATCCTAACCTAAGGGAACCTAACATTTCGGGTGTAATATTTTGCAACATTCCTGACGCGTCGGCCCCTATTTCTCGGTGGGAACATTATATACGTCTATAACGTTGTATATCCTAACCTAAGGGAACCTAACATTTCGGGTGTAATATTTTACAACATTCCTGACGCGTCGGCCCCTACTTCTCTGTGGTAACATTATATACGTCTATAACGTTGTATATGCTAACCTAAGGCAACCTAACATCTCGGATGTAATATTTCACTACATTCTGGCGTGTCGGTCCCCACGTCTCGATCTGGACATTATATGCGTCTATAACGATATATATCCTAACCTAAAGCAACCTAACATCTCGGGTGTAATATTTTACTACAGTCCTGACGCGTCGGCCCCTATTTCTCGGTGGGAACATTATGTATGTCTATAACGTTATATATCCTAGCCTAAGGCGACCTACTATGTCGAATGTAATATTTTACGTCAATCCTGGCGTGTCGGCCCGTAGATCTCGGTGATAACATTATATGCGTGTATAACATTATATATCCTAGCCTAAGGAAACCCAACATGTCAAATGTAATATTTTATAACACTCCTGGCGTGTCGTCGCCTACTTCTGGATGAGGACATTATATACATCTATAACTTTGTATATCCTAACCTAAGGCAACCTAACATCTCGGATGTAATATTTGACAACATTCCTGGCATGTCGGTCCCCTCGTCTCAGTGGGAACATTATATAAGTCTATAACGTTGTATGTCCTAACCTAACGCAACCTAACATCTCGGATGTAATATTTTACAACATTCCTGGCATCTCGGTCCCTACATCTCGGTGGGAACATTCTATACGTCTATAACGTTGTATATCCTAACCTAAGGGAACCTAACATTTCGGGTGTAATATTTTACAACATTCCTGACGCGTCGGCCCCTATTTCTCGGTGGGAATATTATATACGTCTATAACGTTACATATCCTAGCCTAAGGCAACCTAACATGTCGAATGTAATATTTTACAACATTCTGGCGTGTCGTCGCCTGCTTCTCGAAGGGGACATTATATACGTCTATAATGTTGTATATCCTAACCTGACGTAACCTAACATCTGGGTTGTTTTATTTTACAACATTCCTGACGCGTCGGTCCCTACTTCTCGGTGGGAACATTGTATACGTCTATAACGATATATGTCCTAACCTAAAGCAACCTAACAACTCGGATGTAATATTTTACAACATTCTGGCGTGTCGTCGCCTGCTTCTCGATGGGGACATTAGATACGTCTATAACGTTGTATATCCTAACCTATGGGAACGTAACATCTCGGATGTAATATTTTACAACATTCTGGCGTGACGTCGCCTTCTTCTCGAAGGGGACATTATATACGTCTATCACGTTATATATCCTAGCATAAGGCAACCTCACATCTCGGGTGTAATATTTTACAACATTCCTGACGCGTCGGCCTCTATTTCTCGGTGGGAATATTATATACGTCTATAACGTTGTATATCCTAACCTAAGGGAACCTAACATTTCGGGTGTAATATTTTGCAACATTCCTGACGCGTCCGTCCCTATTTCTCGGGGGGAATATTATATGCGTCTATAACGTTACATATCCTAGCCTAAGGCAACCTAACATGTCGAATGTAATATTTTACAACATTCTGGCGTGTCGTCGCCTGCTTCTCAAAGGGGACATTATATACGTCTATAACGTTGTATATCCTAACCTAACGCAACCTAACATCTGGGATGTAATATTTTACAACATTCCTGACGCGTCGGCCCCTATTTCTCGGTGGGAATATTATATACGTCTACAACGTTATATATCCTAGCCTAAGGCGACCTAACATGTCGAATGTAATATTTTACATCATTCCTGTCGTGTCGGCCCGTAGTTCTCGGTGGTAACATTATATACGTCTATAAGTTTAGATATCCTAGCCTAAGGCAACCTAACATGTCGCATGTAATATTGTACAACATTCCTGGTGTGTCGTCACCTACTTCTGGATGGGGACATTATATACATCTATAACGTTGTACATCCTAACCTAAGGCAACCTAACATATCGGATGTAATATTTTACAACATTCCTGACGAGTCGGCCCCTATTTCTCGGTGGGAATATTATATACGTCTATAACGTTATATATCCTAGCCTAAGGCAACCTATCATCTCGGATGTAGTATTTTACAACATTCCTGGCGTGTCGTCGCCTGCTTCTCGATGGGGACATTATATACGTCTATAACGTTGTATATCCTAACCCAAAGCAACCTAACTTCTGGGATGTAATATTTTACAACATTCCTGGCATGTCGGTCCCCACGTCTCGGTGGGAACATTATATAAGTCTATAACGATATATATCCTAACCTAAAGCAACCTAACAACTCGGATGTAATATTTTAGAACATTCCTGGCATGTCGGTCCCTACATCTCGGTGTGGACATTCTATACGTCTATAACGTTGTATATCCTAACCTAAGGGAACCTAACATTTCGGGTGTAATATTTTGCAACATTCCTGACGCGTCGGCCCCTATTTCTCGGTGGGAATATTATATGCGTCTATAACGTTATATATCCTAGCCTAAGGCAACCTAACATATCTGATGTAATATTTTACAACATTCCTGACGCGTCGGCCCCTATTTCTCGGTGTGAATATTATATACGTCTATAACGATATATATCCTAGCCTAAGGCAACCTAACATGTCGAATGTAATATTTTATAACATTCTGGCGTGTCGTCGCCTGCTTCTCAAAGGGGACATTATATACGTCTATAACGTTGTATATCCTAACCTAAGGCAACCTAACATTTCGGGTGTAATATTTTGCAACATTCCTGACGCGTCGGCCCCTATTTCTCGGGGGGAATATTATATACGTCTATAACGTTACATATCCTAGCCTAAGGCAACCTAACAAGTCGAATGTAATATTTTACAACATTCTGGCGTGTCGTCGCCTGCTTCTCGATGGGGACATTAGATACGTCTATAACGTTGTATATCCTAATCTAAGGGAACCTAACATCTCGGTCGTAATATTTACAACATTCTGGCGTGTCGTCGCCTTCTTCTTGATGGGGACATTATATACGTCTATAACGTTGTATATCCTAACCCAAAGCAACCAAACTTCTGGGATGTAATATTTTACAACATTCCTGGCATGTCGGTCCCCACGTCTCGGTGGGAACATTATATAAGTCGATAACGATATATATCCTAACCTAAAGAAACCAAACAACTCGAATGTAATATTTTAGAACATTCCTGGCATGTCGGTCCCTACATCTCGGTGGGAACATTCTATACGTCTATAACGTTGTATATCCTAACCTAAGGGAACCTAACATTTCGGGTGTAATATTTTACAACATTCCTGACGCGTCGGCCCCTATTTCTCGGTGGGAATATTATATACGTCTATAACGTTACATATCCTAGCCTAAGGCAACCTAACATGTCGAATGTAATATTTTACAACATTCTGGTGTGTCGTCGCCTGCTTCTCAAAGGGGACATTATATACGTCTATAACGTTGTATATCCTAACCCAACGCAACCTAACATCTGGGATGTAATATTTTACAACATTCATGACGCGTCGGCCCCTATTTCTCGGTGGGAACATTATATACGTCTATCACGTTATATATCCTAGCATAAGGCAACCTAGCATCTCGGGTGTAATATTTTACAACATTCCTGACGCGTCGGCCCCTATTTCTCGGTGGGAATATTATATACGTCTATAACGTTACATATCCTAGCCTAAGGCAACCTAACATGTCGAATGTAATATTTTACAACATTCTGGCGTGTCGTCGCCTGCTTCTCGAAGGGGACATTATATACGTCTATAATGTTGTATATCCTAACCTGACGTAACCTAACATCTGGGTTGTTTTATTTTACAACATTCCTGACGCGTCGGTCCCTACTTCTCGGTGGGAACATTGTATACGTCTATAACGATATATGTCCTAACCTAAAGCAACCTAACAACTCGGATGTAATATTTTACAACATTCTGGCGTGTCGTCGCCTGCTTCTCGATGGGGACATTAGATACGTCTATAACGTTGTATATCCTAACCTATGGGAACGTAACATCTCGGATGTAATATTTTACAACATTCTGGCGTGACGTCGCCTTCTTCTCGAAGGGGACATTATATACGTCTATCACGTTATATATCCTAGCATAAGGCAACCTCACATCTCGGGTGTAATATTTTACAACATTCCTGACGCGTCGGCCTCTATTTCTCGGTGGGAATATTATATACGTCTATAACGTTGTATATCCTAACCTAAGGGAACCTAACATTTCGGGTGTAATATTTTGCAACATTCCTGACGCGTCCGTCCCTATTTCTCGGGGGGAATATTATATGCGTCTATAACGTTACATATCCTAGCCTAAAGCAACCTAACATGTCGAATGTAATATTTTACAACATTCTGGCGTGTCGTCGCCTGCTTCTCAAAGGGGACATTATATACGTCTATAACGTTGTATATCCTAACCTAACGCAACCTAACATCTGGGATGTAATATTTTACAACATTCCTGACGCGTCGGCCCCTATTTCTCGGTGGGAATATTATATACGTCTACAACGTTATATATCCTAGCCTAAGGCGACCTAACATGTCGAATGTAATATTTTACATCATTCCTGTCGTGCCGGCCCGTAGTTCTCGGTGGTAACATTATATACGTCTATAAGTTTAGATATCCTAGCCTAAGGCAACCTAACATGTCGCATGTAATATTGTACAACATTCCTGGTGTGTCGTCACCTACTTCTGGATGGGGACATTATATACATCTATAACGTTGTACATCCTAACCTAAGGCAACCTAACATATCGGATGTAATATTTTACAACATTCCTGACGAGTCGGCCCCTATTTCTCGGTGGGAATATTATATACGTCTATAACGTTATATATCCTAGCCTAAGGCAACCTATCATCTCGGATGTAGTATTTTACAACATTCCTGGCGTGTCGTCGCCTGCTTCTCGATGGGGACATTATATACGTCTATAACGTTGTATATCCTAACCCAAAGCAACCTAACTTCTGGGATGTAATATTTTACAACATTCCTGGCATGTCGGTCCCCACGTCTCGGTGGGAACATTATATAAGTCTATAACGATATATATCCTAACCTAAAGCAACCTAACAACTCGGATGTAATATTTTAGAACATTCCTGGCATGTCGGTCCCTACATCTCGGTGTGGACATTCTATACGTCTATAACGTTGTATATCCTAACCTAAGGGAACCTAACATTTCGGGTGTAATATTTTGCAACATTCCTGACGCGTCGGCCCCTATTTCTCGGTGGGAATATTATATGCGTCTATAACGTTATATATCCTAGCCTAAGGCAACCTAACATATCTGATGTAATATTTTACAACATTCCTGACGCGTCGGCCCCTATTTCTCGGTGTGAATATTATATACGTCTATAACGATATATATCCTAGCCTAAGGCAACCTAACATGTCGAATGTAATATTTTATAACATTCTGGCGTGTCGTCGCCTGCTTCTCAAAGGGGACATTATATACGTCTATAACGTTGTATATCCTAACCTAAGGCAACCTAACATTTCGGGTGTAATATTTTGCAACATTCCTGACGCGTCGGCCCCTATTTCTCGGGGGGAATATTATATACGTCTATAACGTTACATATCCTAGCCTAAGGCAACCTAACAAGTCGAATGTAATATTTTACAACATTCTGGCGTGTCGTCGCCTGCTTCTCGATGGGGACATTAGATACGTCTATAACGTTGTATATCCTAATCTAAGGGAACCTAACATCTCGGTCGTAATATTTACAACATTCTGGCGTGTCGTCGCCTTCTTCTTGATGGGGACATTATATACGTCTATAACGTTGTATATCCTAACCCAAAGCAACCAAACTTCTGGGATGTAATATTTTACAACATTCCTGGCATGTCGGTCCCCACGTCTCGGTGGGAACATTATATAAGTCGATAACGATATATATCCTAACCTAAAGAAACCAAACAACTCGAATGTAATATTTTAGAACATTCCTGGCATGTCGGTCCCTACATCTCGGTGGGAACATTCTATACGTCTATAACGTTGTATATCCTAACCTAAGGGAACCTAACATTTCGGGTGTAATATTTTACAACATTCCTGACGCGTCGGCCCCTATTTCTCGGTGGGAATATTATATACGTCTATAACGTTACATATCCTAGCCTAAGGCAACCTAACATGTCGAATGTAATATTTTACAACATTCTGGTGTGTCGTCGCCTGCTTCTCAAAGGGGACATTATATACGTCTATAACGTTGTATATCCTAACCCAACGCAACCTAACATCTGGGATGTAATATTTTACAACATTCATGACGCGTCGGCCCCTATTTCTCGGTGGGAACATTATATACGTCTATCACGTTATATATCCTAGCATAAGGCAACCTAGCATCTCGGGTGTAATATTTTACAACATTCCTGACGCGTCGGTACCTACTTCTCGGTGGGAACATTGTATACGTCTATAACGGAATATGTCCTAGCCTAAGGTAACCTAACATCTCGGATGTAATATTTTACAACATTCCTGGCGTGTCGTCGCCTGCTTCTCGATGGGGACATTATATACGTCTATAACGTTGTATATCCTAACCCAAAGCAACCTAACTTCTGGGATGTAATAGGTTACAACATTCCTGGCATGTCGGTACCCACGTCTCGGTTGGAACATTCTATAAGTCTATGACGATATATATCCTAACCTAAAGCAACCTATCAACTCGGATGTAATAGTTTACCACATTCCTGGCAGTCCCTACATCTCGGTGGGAACATTCTATACGTCTATAACGTTGTGTATCCTAACCCAAAGCAACCAAACTTCTGGGATGTAATATTTTACAACATTCCTGGCATGTCGGTCCCCACGTCTCGGCGGGAACATTATATAAGTCTATAACGATATATATCCTAACCTAAAGCAACCAAACAACTCGAATGTACTATTTTAGAACATTCCTGGCATGTCGGTCCCTACATCTCGGTGGGAACATTCTATACGTCTATAACGTTGTATATCCTAACCTCAGGAACCTAACATTTCGGGTGTAATATTTTACAACATTCCTGACGCGTCGGCCCCTATTTCTCGGTGGGAATATTATATACGTCTATAACGTTGTATATCCTAACCTAAGGGAACCTAACATTTCGGGTGTAATATTTTGCAACATTCCTGACGCGTCGGTCCCTATTTCTCGGTGGGAATATTATATACGTCTATAACGTTGTATATCCTAACCTAAGGGAACCTAACATTTCGGGTGTAATATTTTGCAACATTCCTGACGCGTCGGTCCCTATTTCTCGGCGGGAATATTATATACGTCTATAACGTTACATATCCTAGCCTAAGGCAACCTAACATGTCGAATGTAATATTTTACAACATTCTGGCGTGTCGTCGCCTGCTTCTCAAAGGGGACATTATATACGTCTATAACGTTGTATATCCTAACCCAACGCAACCTAATATCTGGGATGTAATATTTTACAACAACCATGACGCGTCGGCCCCTATTTCTCGGTGGGAACATTATATACGTCTATCACGTTATATATCCTAGCATAAGGCAACCTAACATCTCGGGTGTAATATTTTACAACATTCCTGACGCGTCGGCCCCTATTTCTCGGTGGGAATATTATATAAGTCTATAACGATATATATCCTAAGCTAAAGCAACCTAACATCTCGGATGTAATATTTTACAACATTCCTGGCGTGTCGTCGCCTGCTTCTCGATGGGGACATTATATACGTCTATAACGTTGTATATCCTAACCCAAAGCAACCTAACTTCTGGGATGTAATAGTTTACAACATTCCTGGCATGTCGGTCCCCACGTCTCGGTGGGAACATTATATAAGTCTATGACGATATATATCCTAACCTAAAGCAACCTAACAACTCGGATGTAATAGTTTACCACATTCCTGGCGGTTCCTACATCTCGGTGGGAACATTATATACGTCTATAACGTTGTATATCCTAACCTAAGGGAACCTAAGATCTCGGGTGTAATATTTTACAACATTCCTGACGCGTCGGCCCCTATTTCTCGGTGGGAATATTATATACGTCTATAACGTTATATATCCTAACCTAAGGCAACCTAACATGTCGAATGTAATATTTTACAACATTCTGGCGTGTCGTCGCCTGCTTCTCGATGGGGACATTAGATACGTCTATAACGTTGTATATCCTAATCTAAGGGAACCTAACATCTCGGACGTAATATTTACAACATTCTGGCGTGTCGTCGCCTTCTTCTTGATGGGGACATTATATACGTCTATAACGTTGTATATCCTAACCCAAAGCAACCAAACTTCTGGGATGTAATATTTTACAACATTCCTGGCATGTCGGTCCCCACGTCTCGGTGGGAACATTATATAAGTCGATAACGATATATATCCTAACCTAAAGAAACCAAACAACTCGAATGTAATATTTTAGAACATTCCTGGCATGTCGGTCCCTACATCTCGGTGGGAACATTCTATACGTCTATAACGTTGTATATCCTAACCTAAGGGAACCTAACATTTCGGGTGTAATAGTTTACCACATTCCTGGCAGTCCCTACATCTCGGTGGGAACATTCTATACGTCTATAACGTTGTATATCCTAACCTAAGGGAACCTAACATTTCGGGTGTAATATGTTACAACATTCCTGACGCGTCGGCCCCTATTTCTCGGTGGGAATATTATATACGTCTATAACGTTGTATATCCTAACCTAAGGGAACCTAACATTTCGGGTGTAATATTTTACAACATTCCTGACGCGTCGGCCCCTACTTCTCTGTGGTAACATTATATACGTCTATAACGTTGTATATGCTAACCTAAGGGAACCTAACATCTCGGGTGTAATATTTTACAACATTCCTGTCGCGTCGGCCCCTATTTCTCGGTGGGAATATTATATACGTCTATAACGTTACATATCCTAGCCTAAGGCAACCTAACATGTCGGATGTAATATTTTACAACATTCTGGCATGTCGTCGCCTGCTTCTCGATGGGGACATTAGATACGTCTATAACGTTGTATATCCTAACCCAAAGCAACCTATCATCTGGGATGTAATATTTTACAACATTCTGGCGTGTCGTCGTCTTCTTCTCGAAGGGGACATTATATACGTCTATTACGTTGTATATCCTAACCTAACGCAACATAACATCTGGGATGTAATATTTTACAACATTCCTGACGCGTCGGCCCCTATTTCTCGGTGGAAACATTACATACGTCTATCATGTTATATATCCTAGCCTTAATATTTGTAAGTCTATAACGATATATACCCTAACCTAAAGCAACCTAACAACTGGGATGTAATATTTTACAACATTCCTGGCATGTCGGTCCATACATCTCGTTGGGAACATTCTATACGTCTATAACGTTGTATATCCTAACCTAAGGGAACCTAAGATTTCGGGTGTAATATATTACAACATTCCTGACGCGTCGGCCCCTACTTCTCTGTGGTAACATTATATACGTCTATCACGTTACATATCCTAGCCTAAGGCAACCTAACATATCGGATGTAATATTAAACAACATTCTGGCGTGTCGTCGCCTGCTTCTTGAAGGGGACATTATATACGTCTATAACGTTGTACATCCTAACCTAAGGCAACCTAACATATCGGATGTAATATTTAACAACATTCCTGGCATGTTGGTCCCTACTTTTCGGTGGCAAAATTGTATACGTCTATAACGATATATACTAGCCTAAGGCAACCTAACATCTCGGATGTAATATTTTACAACATTCTGGCATGTCGGTCCCCACGTCTCGATCTGGACATTATATGCGTCTATAACGATATATATCCTAACCTAAAGCAACCTAACATCTCGGGTGTAATATTTTACTACAGTCCTGACGCGTCGGCCCCTATTTCTCGGTGGGAACATTATATATGTCTATAACGTTATATATCCTAGCCTAAGGCGACCTACTATGTCGAATGTAATATTTTACGTCATTCCTGGCGTGTCGTCCCGTAGATCTCGGTGATAACATTATATGCGTGTATAACATTATATATCCTAGCCTAAGGAAACCTAACATGTCAAATGTAATATTTTACAACACTCCTGGCGTGTCGTCGCCTACTTCTGGATGAGGACATTATATACATCTATAACTTTGTATATCCTAACCTAAGGCAACCTAACATCTCGGATGTAATATTTGACAACATTCCTGGAATGTCGGTCCCCTCGTCTCAGTGGGAACATTATATAAGTCTATAACGTTGTATGTCCTAACCTAACGCAACCTAACATCTCGGATGTAATATTTTACAACATTCCTGGCATGTCGGTCCCTACATCTCGGTGGGAACATTCTATACGTCTATAACGTTGTATATCCTAACCTAAGGGAACCTAACATTTCGGGTGTAATATTTTACAACATTCCTGACGCGTCGGCCCCTATTTCTCGGTGGGAATATTATATACGTCTATAACGTTATATATCCTAGCCTAAGGCATCCTAACATGTCGAATGTAATATTTTACAACATTCTGGCGTGTCGTCGCCTGCTTCTTGAAGGGGACATTATATACGTCTATAACGTTGTATATCCTAACCTAACGCAACCTAACATCTGGGTTGTTTTATTTTACAACATTCCTGACGCGTCGGTCCCTACTTCTCGGTGGGAACATTGTATACGTCTATAACGATATATGTCCTAACCTAAAGCAACCTAACAACTCGGATGTAATATTTTACAACATTCCTGGCATGTCGGTCCCTACATCTCGGTGGGAACATTCTATACGTCTATAACGTTGTGTATCCTAACCTAAGGGAACCTAACATTTCGGGTGTAATATTTTACAACATTCCTGACGCGTCGGCCCCTATTTCTCGGTGGGAATATTATATACGTCTATAAAGTTACATATCCTAGCCTAAGGCAACCTAACATGTCGAATGTAATATTTTACAACATTCTGGCGTGTCGTCGCCTGCTTCTCGAAAGGGACATTATATACGTCTATAACGTTGTACATCCTAACCTGATGTAACCTAACATCTGGGATGTAATATTTTACGACATTCCTGACGCGTCTGCCCCTATTTCTCGGTGGGAACATTATATACGTCTATCACGTTACATATCCTAGCCTAAGGCAACCTAACATATCGGATGTAATATTAAACAACATTCTGGCGTGTCGTCGCCTGCTTCTTGAAGGGGAAACTATATACGTCTATAACGTTGTATATCCTAACCCAAAGCAACCTATCTTCTGGGATGTAATATTTTACAACCTTTCTGGCATGTCGGTCCCCACGTCTCGGTGGGAATATTATATAAGTCTATAACGATATATATCCTAACCTAAAGCAACCTAACAACTCGGATGTAATAGTTTACCACATTCCTGGCGGTCCCTACATCTCGGTGGGAACATTCTATACGTCTATAACGTTGTACATCCTAACCTAAGGCAACCTAACATATCGGATGTAATATTTAACAACATTCCTGGCATGTTGGTCCCTACTTCTCGGTGGCAAAATTGTATACGTCTATAACGATATATACTAGCCTAAGGCAACCTAACATCTCGGATGTAATATTTTACAACATTCTGGCGTGTCGGTCCCCACGTCTCGATCTGGACATTATATGCGTCTATAACGATATATATCCTAACCTAAAGCAACCTAACATCTCGGGTGTAATATTTTACTACAGTCCTGACGCGTCGGCCCCTATTTCTCGGTGGGAACATTATATATGTCTATAACGTTGTATATCCTAGCCTAAGGCGACCTACTATGTCGAATGTAATATTTTACGTCATTCCTGGCGTGTCGGCCCGTAGATCTCGGTGATAACATTATATGCGTGTATAACATTATATATCCTAGCCTAAGGAAACCTAACATGTCAAATGTAATATTTTACAACACTCCTGGCGTGTCGTCGCCTACTTCTGGATGAGGACACTATATACATCTATAACTTTGTATATCCTAACCTAAGGCAACCTAACATCTCGGATGTAATATTTGACAACATTCCTGGAATGTCGGTCCCCTCGTCTCAGTAGGAACATTATATAAGTCTATAACGTTGTATGTCCTAACCTAACGCAACCTAACATCTCGGATGTAATATTTTACAACATTCCTGGCATGTCGTCGCCTGCATCTTGAATGGGACATTATATACTTCCATAACGTTGTATATCCTAACCTAACGCAACCTAACATCTGGGTTGTTTTATTTTACAACATTCCTGACGCGTCGGTCCCTACTTCTCGGTGGGAACATTGTATACGTCTATAACGATATATGTCCTAGCCTAAGGTAACCTAACATCTCGCATGTAATATTTTACAACAATCCTGGCGTGTTGTCGCCTGCTTCTCGATGGGGACATTATATACGTCTATAACGTTGTGTATCCTAACCCAAAGCAACCTAACTTCTGGGATGTAATATTTTACAACATTCCGGGCATGTCGGTCCCCGCGTCTCGGTGGGAACATTATATAAGTCTATAACGATATATATCCTAACCTAAAGCAACCTAACAACTCGGATGTAATATTTTACAACATTCCTGGCATGTCGGTCCCTACATCTCGGTGGGAACATTCTATACGTCTATAACGTTGTATATCCTAACCTAAGGGAACCTAACATCTCGGGTGTAATATTTTACAACATTCCTGACGCTTCGGCCCCTATTTCTCGGTGGGAATATTATATACGTCTATAACGTTATATATCCTAGCCTAAGGCATCCTAACATGTCGAATGTAATATTTTACAACATTCTGGCGTATCGTCGCCCGCTTCTTGAAGGGAACATTATATACGTCTATAACGTTGTATATCCTAACCTAACGCAACCTAACATCTGGGTTGTTTTATTTTACAACATTCCTGACGCGTCGGTCCCTACTTCTCGGTGGGAACATTGTATACGTCTATAACGATATATGTCCTAACCTAAAGCAACCTAACAACTCGGATCTAATATTTTACAACATTCTGGCGTGTCGTCGCCTGCTTCTCGATGGGGACATTAGATACGTCTATAACGTCATATATCCTAACCTAAGGGAAACAACATCTCGGGTGTAATATTTTACAACATTCCTGGCGTGTCGTTGCCTACTTCTCGATGGGGACATTATATACATCTATAACGTTGTATATCCTAACCCAAAGCAACCTATCTTCTGGGATGTAATATTTTACAACCTTTCTGGCATGTCGGTCCCCACGTCTCGGTGGGAACATTATATAAGTCTATAACGATATATATCCTAACCTAAAGCAACCTAACAACTCGGATGTAATAGTTTACCACATTCCTGGCGGTCCCTACATCTCGGTGGGAACATTCTATACGTCTATAACGTTGTACATCCTAACCTAAGGCAACCTAACATATCGGATGTAATATTTAACAACATTCCTGGCATGTTGGTCCCTACTTCTCGGTGGCAAAATTGTATACGTCTATAACGATATATACTAGCCTAAGGCAACCTAACATCTCGGATGTAATATTTTACAACATTCTGGCGTGTCGGTCCCCACGTCTGGATCTGGACATTATATGCGTCTATAACGATATATATCCTAACCTAACGCAACCTAACATCTGGTATGTAATATTTTACAACATTCCCGACGCATCGGCCCCTATTTCTCGGTGGAAACATTACATACGTCTATCATGTTATATATCCTAGCCTAAGGCAACCTAACATATCGGATGTAATATTTTACAACATTCTGGCGTGTCGTCGCCTGCTTCTCGATGGGGACATTAGATACGTCTATAACGTTGTACATCCTAACCTAAGGCAACCTAACATATCGGATGTAATATTTAACAACATTCCTGGCATGTTGGTCCCTACTTCTCGGTGGCAAAATTGTATACGTCTATAACGATATATACTAGCCTAAGGCAACCTAACATCTCGGATGTTATATTTTACAACACTCCTGGCGTGTCGTCGCCTACTTCTGGATGAGGACATTATATACATCTATAACTTTGTATATCCTAACCTAAGGCAACCTAACATCTCGGATGTAATATTTGACAACATTCCTGGCATGTCGGTCCCCTCGTCTCAGTGGGATCATTATATAAGTCTATAACGTTGTATGTCCTAACCTGACGCAACCTAACATCTCGGATGTAATATTTTACAACATTCCTGGCATCTCGGTCCCTACATCTCGGTGGGAACATTCTATACGTCTATAACGTTGTATATCCTAACATAAGGGAACCTAACATCTCGGGTGTAATATTTTACAACATTCTGGCGTGTCGTCGCCTGCTTCTCGATGGGGACATTAGATACGTCTATAACGTTGTATATCCTAATCTAAGGGAACCTAACATGTCGAATGTAATATTTTACAACATTCTGGCGTATCGTCGCCCGCTTCTTGAAGGGGACATTATATACGTCTATAACGTTGTATATCCTAACCTAACGCAACCTAACATCTGGGTTGTTTTATTTTACAACATTCCTGACGCGTCGGTCCCTACTTCTCGGTGGGAACATTGTATACGTCTATAACGATATATGTCCTAACCTAAAGCAACCTAACAACTCGGATGTAATATTTTACAACATTCTGGCGTGTCGTCGCCTGCTTCTCGATGGGGACATTAGATACGTCTATAACGTTGTATATCCTAACCTATGGGAACGTAACATCTCGGATGTAATATTTTACAACATTCTGGCGTGTCGTCGCCTTCTTCTCGAAGGGGACATTATATACGTCTATAACGTTGTATATCCTAACCCAAAGCAACATATCTTCTGGGATGTAATATTTTACAACCTTTCTGGCATGTCGGTCCCCATGTCTCGGTGGGAACATTATATAAGTCTATAACGATATATATCCTAACCTAAAGCAATCTAACAACTCGGATGTAATAGTTTACCACATTCCTGGCGGTCCCTACATCACGGTGGGAACATTCTATGCGTCTATAACGTTGTATATCCTAACCTAAGGGAACCTAACATTTCGAGTGTAATATTTTACAACATTCCTGACGCGTCGGCCCCTATTTCTCGGTGGGAATATTATGTACATCTATAACGTTACATATCCTAGACTAAGGCAACCTAACATGTCGAATGTAATATTTTACAACATTCTGGCGTGTCGTCGCCTTCTTCTCGAAGGGGACATTATATACGTCTATCACGTTATATATCCTAGCATAAGGCAACCTCACATCTCGGGTGTAATATTTTACAACATTCCTGACGCGTCGGTCCCTATTTGTCGGGGGGAATATTATATACGTCTATAACGTTACATATCCTAGCCTAAGGCAACCTAACATGTCGAATGTAATATTTTACAACATTCTGGCGTGTCGTCGCCTGCTTCTCAAAGGGGACATTATATACGTCTATAACGTTGTATATCCTAACCCAACGCAACCTAATATCTGGTATGTAATATTTTACAACAACCATGACGCGTCGGCCCCTATTTCTCGGTGGGAACATTATATACGTCTATCACGTTATATATCCTAGCATAAGGCAACCTAACATCTCGGGTGTAATATTTTACAACATTCCTGACGCGTCGGCCCCTATGTCTCGGTGGGAATATTATATAAGTCTATAACGATATATATCCTAAGCTAAAGCAACCTAACATCTCGGATGTAATATTTTACAACATTCCTGGCGTGTCGTCGCCTGCTTCTCGATGGGGACATTATATACGTCTATAACGTTGTATATCCTAACCCAAAGCAACCTAACTTCTGGGATGTAATAGTTTACAACATTCCTGGCATGTCGGTACCCACGTCTCGGTGGGAACATTCTATAAGTCTATGACGATATATATCCTAACCTAAAGCAACCTATCAACTCGGATGTAATAGTTTACCACATTCCTGGCAGTCCCTACATCTCGGTGGGAACATTCTATACGTCTATAACGTTGTATATCCTAACCTAAGGGAACCTAACATTTCGGGTGTAATAGTTTACCACATTCCTGGCAGTCCCTACATCTCGGTGGGAACATTCTATACGTCTATAACGTTGTATATCCTAACCTAAGGGAACCTAACATTTCGGGTGTAATATGTTACAACATTCCTGACGCGTCGGCCCCTATTTCTCGGTGGGAATATTATATACGTCTATAACGTTGTATATCCTAACCTAAGGGAACCTAACATTTCGGGTGTAATATTTTGCAACATTCCTGACGCGTCGGTCCCTATTTCTCGGGGGGAATATTATATGCGTCTATAACGTTACATATCCTAGCCTAAGGCAACCTAACATGTCGAATGTAATATTTTACAACATTCTGGCGTGTCGTCGCCTGCTTCTCAAAGGGGACATTATATACGTCTATAACGTTGTATATCCTAACCTAACGCAACCTAACATCTGGGATGTAATATTTTACAACATTCCTGACGCGTCGGCCCCTATTTCTCGGTGGGAATATTATATACGTCTACAACGTTATATATCCTAGCCTAAGGCGACCTAACATGTCGAATGTAATATTTTACATCATTCCTGTCGTGTCGGCCCGTAGTTCTCGGTGGTAACATTATATACGTCTATAAGTTTAGATATCCTAGCCTAAGGCAACCTAACATGTCGCATGTAATATTGTACAACATTCCTGGTGTGTCGTCACCTACTTCTGGATGGGGACATTATATACATCTATAACGTTGTACATCCTAACCTAAGGCAACCTAACATATCGGATGTAATATTTTACAACATTCCTGACGAGTCGGCCCCTATTTCTCGGTGGGAATATTATATACGTCTATAACGTTATATATCCTAGCCTAAGGCAACCTATCATCTCGGATGTAGTATTTTACAACATTCCTGGCGTGTCGTCGCCTGCTTCTCGATGGGGACATTATATACGTCTATAACGTTGTATATCCTAACCCAAAGCAACCTAACTTCTGGGATGTAATATTTTACAACATTCCTGGCATGTCGGTCCCCACGTCTCGGTGGGAACATTATATAAGTCTATAACGATATATATCCTAACCTAAAGCAACCTAACAACTCGGATGTAATATTTTAGAACATTCCTGGCATGTCGGTCCCTACATCTCGGTGTGGACATTCTATACGTCTATAACGTTGTATATCCTAACCTAAGGGAACCTAACATTTCGGGTGTAATATTTTGCAACATTCCTGACGCGTCGGCCCCTATTTCTCGGTGGGAATATTATATGCGTCTATAACGTTATATATCCTAGCCTAAGGCAACCTAACATATCTGATGTAATATTTTACAACATTCCTGACGCGTCGGCCCCTATTTCTCGGTGTGAATATTATATACGTCTATAACGATATATATCCTAGCCTAAGGCAACCTAACATGTCGAATGTAATATTTTATAACATTCTGGCGTGTCGTCGCCTGCTTCTCAAAGGGGACATTATATACGTCTATAACGTTGTATATCCTAACCTAAGGCAACCTAACATTTCGGGTGTAATATTTTGCAACATTCCTGACGCGTCGGCCCCTATTTCTCGGGGGGAATATTATATACGTCTATAACGTTACATATCCTAGCCTAAGGCAACCTAACAAGTCGAATGTAATATTTTACAACATTCTGGCGTGTCGTCGCCTGCTTCTCGATGGGGACATTAGATACGTCTATAACGTTGTATATCCTAATCTAAGGGAACCTAACATCTCGGACGTAATATTTACAACATTCTGGCGTGTCGTCGCCTTCTTCTTGATGGGGACATTATATACGTCTATAACGTTGTATATCCTAACCCAAAGCAACCAAACTTCTGGGATGTAATATTTTACAACATTCCTGGCATGTCGGTCCCCACGTCTCGGTGGGAACATTATATAAGTCGATAACGATATATATCCTAACCTAAAGAAACCAAACAACTCGAATGTAATATTTTAGAACATTCCTGGCATGTCGGTCCCTACATCTCGGTGGGAACATTCTATACGTCTATAACGTTGTATATCCTAACCTAAGGGAACCTAACATTTCGGGTGTAATATTTTACAACATTCCTGACGCGTCGGCCCCTATTTCTCGGTGGGAATATTATATACGTCTATAACGTTACATATCCTAGCCTAAGGCAACCTAACATGTCGAATGTAATATTTTACAACATTCTGGTGTGTCGTCGCCTGCTTCTCAAAGGGGACATTATATACGTCTATAACGTTGTATATCCTAACCCAACGCAACCTAACATCTGGGATGTAATATTTTACAACATTCATGACGCGTCGGCCCCTATTTCTCGGTGGGAACATTATATACGTCTATCACGTTATATATCCTAGCATAAGGCAACCTAGCATCTCGGGTGTAATATTTTACAACATTCCTGACGCGTCGGTACCTACTTCTCGGTGGGAACATTGTATACGTCTATGACGTTGTGTATCCTAACCCAAAGCAACCAAACTTCTGGGATGTAATATTTTACAACATTCCTGGCATGTCGGTCCCCACGTCTCGGCGGGAACATTATATAAGTCTATAACGATATATATCCTAACCTAAAGCAACCAAACAACTCGAATGTACTATTTTAGAACATTCCTGGCATGTCGGTCCCTACATCTCGGTGGGAACATTCTATACGTCTATAACGTTGTATATCCTAACCTCAGGAACCTAACATTTCGGGTGTAATAGTTTACCACATTCCTGGCAGTCCCTACATCTCGGTGGGAACATTCTATACGTCTATAACGTTGTATATCCTAACCTAAGGGAACCTAACATTTCGGGTGTAATATGTTACAACATTCCTGACGCGTCGGCCCCTATTTCTCGGTGGGAATATTATATACGTCTATAACGTTGTATATCCTAACCTAAGGGAACCTAACATTTCGGGTGTAATATTTTGCAACATTCCTGACGCGTCGGTCCCTATTTCTCGGGGGGAGTATTATATGCGTCTATAACGTTACATATCCTAGCCTAAGGCAACCTAACATGTCGAATGTAATATTTTACAACATTCTGGCGTGTCGTCGCCTGCTTCTCAAAGGGGACATTATATACGTCTATAACGTTGTATATCCTAACCCAACGCAACCTAATATCTGGGATGTAATATTTTACAACAACCATGACGCGTCGGCCCCTATTTCTCGGTGGGAACATTATATATGTCTATCACGTTATATATCCTAGCATAAGGCAACCTAACATCCCAGGTGTAATATTTTACAACATTCCTGACGCGTTGGCCCCTATTTCTCGGTGGGAATATTATATAAGTCTATAACGATATATATCCTAACCTAAAGCAACCTAACATCTCGGATGTAATATTTTACAACATTCCTGGCGTGTCGTCGCCTGCTTCTCGATGGGGACATTATATACGTCTATAACGTTGTATATTCTAACCCAAAGCAACTTAACTTCTGGGATGTAATATTTTACAACATTCCTGGCATGTCGGTCCCCACGTCTCAGTGGGAACATTATATAAGTCTATAACGATATATATCCTAACCTAAAGCAACCTAACATCTCGGGTGTCATATTTTACAACATTTCTGGCATGACGGTCCCTACATCTCGGTGGGAACATTCTATACGTCTATAACGTCGTATATCCTAACCTAAGGGAACCTAACATTTCGGGTGTAATATTTTGCAACATTCCTGACGCGTCGGTCCCTATTTCTCGGGGGGAATATTATATACGTCTATAACGTTACATATCCTAGCCTAAGGCAACCTAATATGTCGAATGTAATATTTTACAACATTCTGGCGTGTCGTCGCCTGCTTCTCAAAGGGGACATTATATACGTCTATAACGTTGTATATCCTAACCTAACGCAACCTAACATCTGGGATGTAATATTTTACAACATTCCTGACGCGTCGGTCCCTACATCTCGGTGGGAACATTCTATACGTCTATAACGTTGTATATCCTAACCTAAGGGAACTTTAACATTTCGGGTGTAATATTTTACAACATTCCTGACGCGTCGGCCCCTATTTCTCGGTGGGAATATTATATACGTCTATAACGTTGTATATCCTAACCTAAGGAAACCTAACATTTCGGGTGTAATATTTTACAACATTCCTGACGCGTCGGCCAATATTTCTCGGTGGGAATATTATATACGTCTATAACGTTGTATATCCTAACCTAAGGGAACCTAACATTTCGGGTGTAATATTTTGCAACATTCCTGACGCGTCGGCCCCTATTTCTCGGGGGGAATATTATATACGTCTATAACGTTACATATCCTAGCCTAAGGCAAGCTAACATGTCGAATGTAATATTTTACAACATTCTGGCGTGTCGTCGCCTGCTTCTCAAAGGGGACATTATATACGTCTATAACGTTGTATATCCTAACCCAACGCAACCTAACATCTGGGATGTAATATTTTACAACATTCATGACGCGTCGGCCCCTATTTCTCGGTGGGAACATTATATACGTCTATCACGTTATATATCCTAGCATAAGGCAACCTAGCATCTCGGGTGTAATATTTTACAACATTCCTGACGCGTCGGTACCTACTTCTCGGTGGGAACATTGTATACGTCTATAACGGAATATGTCCTAGCCTAAGGTAACCTAACATCTCGGATGTAATATTTTACAACATTCCTGGCGTGTCGTCGCCTGCTTCTCGATGGGGACATTATATACGTCTATAACGTTGTATATCCTAACCCAAAGCAACCTAACTTCTGGGATGTAATAGGTTACAACATTCCTGGCATGTCGGTACCCACGTCTCGGTTGGAACATTCTATAAGTCTATGACGATATATATCCTAACCTAAAGCAACCTATCAACTCGGATGTAATAGTTTACCACATTCCTGGCAGTCCCTACATCTCGGTGGGAACATTCTATACGTCTATAACGTTGTGTATCCTAACCCAAAGCAACCAAACTTCTGGGATGTAATATTTTACAACATTCCTGGCATGTCGGTCCCCACGTCTCGGCGGGAACATTATATAAGTCTATAACGATATATATCCTAACCTAAAGCAACCAAACAACTCGAATGTACTATTTTAGAACATTCCTGGCATGTCGGTCCCTACATCTCGGTGGGAACATTCTATACGTCTATAACGTTGTATATCCTAACCTCAGGAACCTAACATTTCGGGTGTAATAGTTTACCACATTCCTGGCAGTCCCTACATCTCGGTGGGAACATTCTATACGTCTATAACGTTGTATATCCTAACCTAAGGGAACCTAACATTTCGGGTGTAATATGTTACAACATTCCTGACGCGTCGGCCCCTATTTCTCGGTGGGAATATTATATACGTCTATAACGTTGTATATCCTAACCTAAGGGAACCTAACATTTCGGGTGTAATATTTTGCAACATTCCTGACGCGTCGGTCCCTATTTCTCGGGGGGAGTATTATATGCGTCTATAACGTTACATATCCTAGCCTAAGGCAACCTAACATGTCGAATGTAATATTTTACAACATTCTGGCGTGTCGTCGCCTGCTTCTCAAAGGGGACATTATATACGTCTATAACGTTGTATATCCTAACCCAACGCAACCTAATATCTGGGATGTAATATTTTACAACAACCATGACGCGTCGGCCCCTATTTCTCGGTGGGAACATTATATATGTCTATCACGTTATATATCCTAGCATAAGGCAACCTAACATCCCAGGTGTAATATTTTACAACATTCCTGACGCGTTGGCCCCTATTTCTCGGTGGGAATATTATATAAGTCTATAACGATATATATCCTAACCTAAAGCAACCTAACATCTCGGATGTAATATTTTACAACATTCCTGGCGTGTCGTCGCCTGCTTCTCGATGGGGACATTATATACGTCTATAACGTTGTATATTCTAACCCAAAGCAACTTAACTTCTGGGATGTAATATTTTACAACATTCCTGGCATGTCGGTCCCCACGTCTCAGTGGGAACATTATATAAGTCTATAACGATATATATCCTAACCTAAAGCAACCTAACATCTCGGGTGTCATATTTTACAACATTTCTGGCATGACGGTCCCTACATCTCGGTGGGAACATTCTATACGTCTATAACGTCGTATATCCTAACCTAAGGGAACCTAACATTTCGGGTGTAATATTTTGCAACATTCCTGACGCGTCGGTCCCTATTTCTCGGGGGGAATATTATATACGTCTATAACGTTACATATCCTAGCCTAAGGCAACCTAATATGTCGAATGTAATATTTTACAACATTCTGGCGTGTCGTCGCCTGCTTCTCAAAGGGGACATTATATACGTCTATAACGTTGTATATCCTAACCTAACGCAACCTAACATCTGGGATGTAATATTTTACAACATTCCTGACGCGTCGGTCCCTACATCTCGGTGGGAACATTCTATACGTCTATAACGTTGTATATCCTAACCTAAGGGAACTTTAACATTTCGGGTGTAATATTTTACAACATTCCTGACGCGTCGGCCCCTATTTCTCGGTGGGAATATTATATACGTCTATAACGTTGTATATCCTAACCTAAGGGAACCTAACATTTCGGGTGTAATATTTTACAACATTCCTGACGCGTCGGCCAATATTTCTCGGTGGGAATATTATATACGTCTATAACGTTGTATATCCTAACCTAAGGGAACCTAACATTTCGGGTGTAATATTTTGCAACATTCCTGACGCGTCGGCCCCTATTTCTCGGGGGGAATATTATATACGTCTATAACGTTACATATCCTAGCCTAAGGCAAGCTAACATGTCGAATGTAATATTTTACAACATTCTGGCGTGTCGTCGCCTGCTTCTCAAAGGGGACATTATATACGTCTATAGCGTTGTATATCCTAACCCAAAGCAACCTAACTTCTGGCGTGTAATATTTTACAACATTCCTGGCATGTCGGTCCCCACATCTCGGTGGGAACATTATATGAGTCTATGACGATATATATCCTAACCTAAAGCAACCTAACAACTCGGATGTAATAGTTTACCACATTCCTGGCGGTCCCTACATCTCGGTGGGAACATTCTATACGTCTATAACGTTGTATATCCTAACCTAAGGGAACCTAACATCTCGGGTGTAATATTTTACAACATTCCTGACGCGCCGGCCCCTATTTCTCGGTGGGAATATTATATACGTCTATAACGTTATATATCCTAGCCTAAGGCAACCTAACATGTCGAATGTAATATTTTACAACATTCTGGCGTGTCGTCGCCTGCTTCTCAAAGGGGACATTATATACGTCTATAACGTTGTATATCCTAACCTAACGCAACCTAACATCTGGGATGTAATATTTTACAACATTCCTGACGCGCCGGCCCCTATTTCTCGGTGGGAATATTATATACGTCTATAACGTTATATATCCTAGCCTAAGGCAACCTAACATGTCGAATGTAATATTTTACAACATTCTGGCGTGTCGTCGCCTGCTTCTCAAAGGGGACATTATATACGTCTATAACGTTGTATATCCTAACCTAACGCAACCTAACATCTGGGATGTAATATTTTACAACATTCCTGACGCGTCGGCCCCTATTTCTCGGTGGGAATATTATATACGTCTACAACGTCATATATCCTAGCCTAAGGCGACCTAACATGTCGAATGTAATATTTTACATCATTCCTGTCGTGTCGGCCCGTAGTTCTCGGTGGTAACATTATATACGTCTATAAGTTTAGATATCCTAGCCTAAGGCAACCTAACATGTCGCATGTAATATTGTACAACATTCCTGGTGTGTCGTCACCTACTTCTGGATGGGGACATTATATACATCTATAACGTTGTACATCCTAACCTAAGGCAACCTAACATATCGGATGTAATATTTTACAACATTCCTGACGAGTCGGCCCCTATTTCTCGGTGGGAATATTATATACGTCTATAACGTTATATATCCTAGCCTAAGGCAACCTATCATCTCGGATGTAGTATTTTACAACATTCCTGGCGTGTCGTCGCCTGCTTCTCGATGGGGACATTATATACGTCTATAACGTTGTATATCCTAACCCAAAGCAACCTAACTTCTGGGATGTAATATTTTACAACATTCCTGGCATGTCGGTCCCCACGTCTCGGTGGGAACATTATATAAGTCTATGACGATATATATCCTAACCTAAAGCAACCTAACAACTCGGATGTAATAGTTTACCACATTCCTGGCGGTTCCTACATCTCGGTGGGAACATTATATACGTCTATAACGTTGTATATCCTAACCTAAGGGAACCTAAGATCTCGGGTGTAATATTTTACAACATTCCTGACGCGTCGGCCCCTATTTCTCGGTGGGAATATTATATACGTCTATAACGTTATATATCCTAACCTAAGGCAACCTAACATGTCGAATGTAATATTTTACAACATTCTGGCGTGTCGTCGCCTGCTTCTCGATGGGGACATTAGATACGTCTATAACGTTGTATATCCTAATCTAAGGGAACCTAACATCTCGGACGTAATATTTACAACATTCTGGCGTGTCGTCGCCTTCTTCTTGATGGGGAGATTATATACGTCTATAACGTTGTATATCCTAACCCAAAGCAACCAAACTTCTGGGATGTAATATTTTACAACATTCCTGGCATGTCGGTCCCCACGTCTCGGTGGGAACATTATATAAGTCGATAACGATATATATCCTAACCTAAAGAAACCAAACAACTCGAATGTAATATTTTAGAACATTCCTGGCATGTCGGTCCCTACATCTCGGTGGGAACATTCTATACGTCTATAACGTTGTATATCCTAACCTAAGGGAACCTAACATTTCGGGTGTAATAGTTTACCACATTCCTGGCAGTCCCTACATCTCGGTGGGAACATTCTATACGTCTATAACGTTGTATATCCTAACCTAAGGGAACCTAACATTTCGGGTGTAATATGTTACAACATTCCTGACGCGTCGGCCCCTATTTCTCGGTGGGAATATTATATACGTCTATAACGTTGTATATCCTAACCTAAGGGAACCTAACATTTCGGGTGTAATATTTTGCAACATTCCTGACGCGTCGGTCCCTATTTCTCGGGGGGAATATTATATGCGTCTATAACGTTACATATCCTAGCCTAAGGCAACCTAACATGTCGAATGTAATATTTTACAACATTCTGGCGTGTCGTCGCCTGCTTCTCAAAGGGGACATTATATACGTCTATAACGTTGTATATCCTAACCCAACGCAACCTAATATCTGGGATGTAATATTTTACAACAACCATGACGCGTCGGCCCCTATTTCTCGGTGGGAACATTATATATGTCTATCACGTTATATATCCTAGCATAAGGCAACCTAACATCCCAGGTGTAATATTTTACAACATTCCTGACGCGTTGGCCCCTATTTCTCGGTGGGAATATTATATAAGTCTATAACGATATATATCCTAACCTAAAGCAACCTAACATCTCGGATGTAATATTTTACAACATTCCTGGCGTGTCGTCGCCAGCTTCTCGATGGGGACATTATATACGTCTATAACGTTGTATATTCTAACCCAAAGCAACTTAACTTCTGGGATGTAATATTTTACAACATTCCTGGCATGTCGGTCCCCACGTCTCAGTGGGAACATTATATAAGTCTATAACGATATATATCCTAACCTAAAGCAACCTAACATCTCGGGTGTCATATTTTACAACATTTCTGGCATGTCGGTCCCTACATCTCGGTGGGAACATTCTATACGTCTATAACGTCGTATATCCTAACCTAAGGGAACCTAACATTTCGGGTGTAATATTTTACAACATTCCTGACGCGTCGGCCCCTATTTCTCGGTGGGAATATTATATACGTCTATAACGTTGTATATCCTAACCTAAGGGAACCTAACATTTCGGGTGTAATATTTTGCAACATTCCTGACGCGTCGGTCCCTATTTCTCGGGGGGAATATTATATACGTCTATAACGTTACATATCCTAGCCTAAGGCAACCTAATATGTCGAATGTAATATTTTACAACATTCTGGCGTGTCGTCGCCTGCTTCTCAAAGGGGACATTATATACGTCTATAACGTTGTATATCCTAACCTAACGCAACCTAACATCTGGGATGTAATATTTTACAACATTCCTGACGCGTCGGTCCCTACATCTCGGTGGGAACATTCTATACGTCTATAACGTTGTATATCCTAACCTAAGGGAACCTAACATTTCGGGTGTCATATTTTACAACATTCCTGGCATGTCGGTCCCCACATCTCGGTGGGAACATTATATGAGTCTATGACGATATATATCCTAACCTAAAGCAACCTAACAACTCGGATGTAATAGTTTACCACATTCCTGGCGGTCCCTACATCTCGGTGGGAACATTCTATACGTCTATAACGTTGTATATCCTAACCTAAGGGAACCTAACATCTCGGGTGTAATATTTTACAACATTCCTGACGCGCCGGCCCCTATTTCTCGGTGGGAATATTATATACGTCTATAACGTTATATATCCTAGCCTAAGGCAACCTAACATGTCGAATGTAATATTTTACAACATTCTGGCGTGTCGTCGCCTGCTTCTCAAAGGGGACATTATATACGTCTATAACGTTGTATATCCTAACCTAACGCAACCTAACATCTGGGATGTAATATTTTACAACATTCCTGACGCGTCGGCCCCTATTTCTCGGTGGGAATATTATATACGTCTATAACGTTACATATCCTAGCCTAAGGCAACCTAACATGTCGAATGTAATATTTTACAACATTCTGGTGTGTCGTCGCCTGCTTCTCAAAGGGGACATTATATACGTCTATAACGTTGTATATCCTAACCCAACGCAACCTAACATCTGGGATGTAATATTTTACAACATTCATGACGCGTCGGCCCCTATTTCTCGGTGGGAACATTATATACGTCTATCACGTTATATATCCTAGCATAAGGCAACCTAGCATCTCGGGTGTAATATTTTACAACATTCCTGACGCGTCGGTACCTACTTCTCGGTGGGAACATTGTATACGTCTATAACGGAATATGTCCTAGCCTAAGGTAACCTAACATCTCGGATGTAATATTTTACAACATTCCTGGCGTGTCGTCGCCTGCTTCTCGATGGGGACATTATATACGTCTATAACGTTGTATATCCTAACCCAAAGCAACCTAACTTCTGGGATGTAATAGGTTACAACATTCCTGGCATGTCGGTACCCACGTCTCGGTTGGAACATTCTATAAGTCTATGACGATATATATCCTAACCTAACGCAACCTAACATCTGGGATGTAATATTTTACAACATTCCTGACGCGTCGGCCCCTATTTCTCGGTGGGAATATTATATACGTCTACAACGTTATATATCCTAGCCTAAGGCGACCTAACATGTCGAATGTAATATTTTACATCATTCCTGTCGTGTCGGCCCGTAGTTCTCGGTGGTAACATTATATACGTCTATAAGTTTAGATATCCTAGCCTAAGGCAACCTAACATGTCGCATGTAATATTGTACAACATTCCTGGTGTGTCGTCACCTACTTCTGGATGGGGACATTATATACATCTATAACGTTGTACATCCTAACCTAAGGCAACCTAACATATCGGATGTAATATTTTACAACATTCCTGACGAGTCGGCCCCTATTTCTCGGTGGGAATATTATATACGTCTATAACGTTATATATCCTAGCCTAAGGCAACCTATCATCTCGGATGTAGTATTTTACAACATTCCTGGCATGTCGGTCCCTACATCTCGGTGGGAACATTCTATACGTCTATAACGTTGTATATCCTAACCTCAGGAACCTAACATTTCGGGTGTAATATTTTACAACATTCCTGACGCGTCGGCCCCTATTTCTCGGTGGGAATATTATATACGTCTATAACGTTGTATATCCTAACCTAAGGGAACCTAACATTTCGGGTGTAATATTTTGCAACATTCCTGACGCGTCGGTCCCTATTTCTCGGTGGGAATATTATATACGTCTATAACGTTGTATATCCTAACCTAAGGGAACCTAACATTTCGGGTGTAATATTTTGCAACATTCCTGACGCGTCGGTCCCTATTTCTCGGGGGGAATATTATATACGTCTATAACGTTATATATCCTAGCCTAAGGCAACCTAACATGTCGAATGTAATATTTTACAACATTCTGGCGTGTCGTCGCCTGCTTCTCAAAGGGGACATTATATACGTCTATAACGATGTATATCCTAACCTAACGCAACCTAACATCTGGGATGTAATATTTTACAACATTCCTGACGCGCCGGCCCCTATTTCTCGGTGGGAATATTATATACGTCTATAACGTTATATATCCTAGCCTAAGGCAACCTAACATGTCGAATGTAATATTTTACAACATTCTGGCGTGTCGTCGCCTGCTTCTCAAAGGGGACATTATATACGTCTATAACGTTGTATATCCTAACCTAACGCAACCTAACATCTGGGATGTAATATTTTACAACATTCCTGACGCGTCGGCCCCTATTTCTCGGTGGGAATATTATATACGTCTACAACGTTATATATCCTAGCCTAAGGCGACCTAACATGTCGAATGTAATATTTTACATCATTCCTGTCGTGTCGGCCCGTAGTTCTCGGTGGTAACATTATATACGTCTATAAGTTTAGATATCCTAGCCTAAGGCAACCTAACATGTCGCATGTAATATTGTACAACATTCCTGGTGTGTCGTCACCTACTTCTGGATGGGGACATTATATACATCTATAACGTTGTACATCCTAACCTAAGGCAACCTAACATATCGGATGTAATATTTTACAACATTCCTGACGAGTCGGCCCCTATTTCTCGGTGGGAATATTATATACGTCTATAACGTTATATATCCTAGCCTAAGGCAACCTATCATCTCGGATGTAGTATTTTACAACATTCCTGGCGTGTCGTCGCCTGCTTCTCGATGGGGACATTATATACGTCTATAACGTTGTATATCCTAACCCAAAGCAACCTAACTTCTGGGATGTAATATTTTACAACATTCCTGGCATGTCGGGCCCCACGTCTCGGTGGGAACATTATATAAGTCTATAACGATATATATCCTAACCTAAAGCAACCTAACAACTCGGATGTAATATTTTAGAACATTCCTGGCATGTCGGTCCCTACATCTCGGTGTGGACATTCTATACGTCTATAACGTTGTATATCCTAACCTAAGGCAACCTAACATTTCGGGTGTAATATTTTGCAACATTCCTGACGCGTCGGCCCCTATTTCTCGGGGGGAATATTATATACGTCTATAACGTTACATATCCTAGCCTAAGGCAACCTAACAAGTCGAATGTAATATTTTACAACATTCTGGCGTGTTGTCGCCTGCTTCTCGATGGGGACATTAGATACGTCTATAACGTTGTATATCCTAATCTAAGGGAACCTAACATCTCGGACGTAATATTTTACAACATTCTGGCGTGTCGTCGCCTGCTTCTCAAAGGGGACATTATATACGTCTATAACGTTGTATATCCTAACCTAACGCAACCTAACATCTGGGATGTAATATTTTACAACATTCCTGACGCGTCGGTCCCTACATCTCGGTGGGAACATTCTATACGTCTATAACGTTGTATATCCTAACCTAAGGGAACTTTAACATTTCGGGTGTAATATTTTACAACATTCCTGACGCGTCGGCCCCTATTTCTCGGTGGGAATATTATATACGTCTATAACGTTGTATATCCTAACCTAAGGAAACCTAACATTTCGGGTGTAATATTTTACAACATTCCTGACGCGTCGGCCAATATTTCTCGGTGGGAATATTATATACGTCTATAACGTTGTATATCCTAACCTAAGGGAACCTAACATTTCGGGTGTAATATTTTGCAACATTCCTGACGCGTCGGCCCCTATTTCTCGGGGGGAATATTATATACGTCTATAACGTTACATATCCTAGCCTAAGGCAAGCTAACATGTCGAATGTAATATTTTACAACATTCTGGCGTGTCGTCGCCTGCTTCTCAAAGGGGACATTATATACGTCTATAGCGTTGTATATCCTAACCCAAAGCAACCTAACTTCTGGCGTGTAATATTTTACAACATTCCTGGCATGTCGGTCCCCACATCTCGGTGGGAACATTATATGAGTCTATGACGATATATATCCTAACCTAAAGCAACCTAACAACTCGGATGTAATAGTTTACCACATTCCTGGCGGTCCCTACATCTCGGTGGGAACATTCTATACGTCTATAACGTTGTATATCCTAACCTAAGGGAACCTAACATCTCGGGTGTAATATTTTACAACATTCCTGACGCGCCGGCCCCTATTTCTCGGTGGGAATATTATATACGTCTATAACGTTATATATCCTAGCCTAAGGCAACCTAACATGTCGAATGTAATATTTTACAACATTCTGGCGTGTCGTCGCCTGCTTCTCAAAGGGGACATTATATACGTCTATAACGTTGTATATCCTAACCTAACGCAACCTAACATCTGGGATGTAATATTTTACAACATTCCTGACGCGTCGGCCCCTATTTCTCGGTGGGAATATTATATACGTCTATAACGTTACATATCCTAGCCTAAGGCAACCTAACATGTCGAATGTAATATTTTACAACATTCTGGTGTGTCGTCGCCTGCTTCTCAAAGGGGACATTATATACGTCTATAACGTTGTATATCCTAACCCAACGCAACCTAACATCTGGGATGTAATATTTTACAACATTCATGACGCGTCGGCCCCTATTTCTCGGTGGGAACATTATATACGTCTATCACGTTATATATCCTAGCATAAGGCAACCTAGCATCTCGGGTGTAATATTTTACAACATTCCTGACGCGTCGGTACCTACTTCTCGGTGGGAACATTGTATACGTCTATAACGGAATATGTCCTAGCCTAAGGTAACCTAACATCTCGGATGTAATATTTTACAACATTCCTGGCGTGTCGTCGCCTGCTTCTCGATGGGGACATTATATACGTCTATAACGTTGTATATCCTAACCCAAAGCAACCTAACTTCTGGGATGTAATAGGTTACAACATTCCTGGCATGTCGGTACCCACGTCTCGGTTGGAACATTCTATAAGTCTATGACGATATATATCCTAACCTAACGCAACCTAACATCTGGGATGTAATATTTTACAACATTCCTGACGCGTCGGCCCCTATTTCTCGGTGGGAATATTATATACGTCTACAACGTTATATATCCTAGCCTAAGGCGACCTAACATGTCGAATGTAATATTTTACATCATTCCTGTCGTGTCGGCCCGTAGTTCTCGGTGGTAACATTATATACGTCTATAAGTTTAGATATCCTAGCCTAAGGCAACCTAACATGTCGCATGTAATATTGTACAACATTCCTGGTGTGTCGTCACCTACTTCTGGATGGGGACATTATATACATCTATAACGTTGTACATCCTAACCTAAGGCAACCTAACATATCGGATGTAATATTTTACAACATTCCTGACGAGTCGGCCCCTATTTCTCGGTGGGAATATTATATACGTCTATAACGTTATATATCCTAGCCTAAGGCAACCTATCATCTCGGATGTAGTATTTTACAACATTCCTGGCATGTCGGTCCCTACATCTCGGTGGGAACATTCTATACGTCTATAACGTTGTATATCCTAACCTCAGGAACCTAACATTTCGGGTGTAATATTTTACAACATTCCTGACGCGTCGGCCCCTATTTCTCGGTGGGAATATTATATACGTCTATAACGTTGTATATCCTAACCTAAGGGAACCTAACATTTCGGGTGTAATATTTTGCAACATTCCTGACGCGTCGGTCCCTATTTCTCGGTGGGAATATTATATACGTCTATAACGTTGTATATCCTAACCTAAGGGAACCTAACATTTCGGGTGTAATATTTTGCAACATTCCTGACGCGTCGGTCCCTATTTCTCGGGGGGAATATTATATACGTCTATAACGTTATATATCCTAGCCTAAGGCAACCTAACATGTCGAATGTAATATTTTACAACATTCTGGCGTGTCGTCGCCTGCTTCTCAAAGGGGACATTATATACGTCTATAACGATGTATATCCTAACCTAACGCAACCTAACATCTGGGATGTAATATTTTACAACATTCCTGACGCGCCGGCCCCTATTTCTCGGTGGGAATATTATATACGTCTATAACGTTATATATCCTAGCCTAAGGCAACCTAACATGTCGAATGTAATATTTTACAACATTCTGGCGTGTCGTCGCCTGCTTCTCAAAGGGGACATTATATACGTCTATAACGTTGTATATCCTAACCTAACGCAACCTAACATCTGGGATGTAATATTTTACAACATTCCTGACGCGTCGGCCCCTATTTCTCGGTGGGAATATTATATACGTCTACAACGTTATATATCCTAGCCTAAGGCGACCTAACATGTCGAATGTAATATTTTACATCATTCCTGTCGTGTCGGCCCGTAGTTCTCGGTGGTAACATTATATACGTCTATAAGTTTAGATATCCTAGCCTAAGGCAACCTAACATGTCGCATGTAATATTGTACAACATTCCTGGTGTGTCGTCACCTACTTCTGGATGGGGACATTATATACATCTATAACGTTGTACATCCTAACCTAAGGCAACCTAACATATCGGATGTAATATTTTACAACATTCCTGACGAGTCGGCCCCTATTTCTCGGTGGGAATATTATATACGTCTATAACGTTATATATCCTAGCCTAAGGCAACCTATCATCTCGGATGTAGTATTTTACAACATTCCTGGCGTGTCGTCGCCTGCTTCTCGATGGGGACATTATATACGTCTATAACGTTGTATATCCTAACCCAAAGCAACCTAACTTCTGGGATGTAATATTTTACAACATTCCTGGCATGTCGGGCCCCACGTCTCGGTGGGAACATTATATAAGTCTATAACGATATATATCCTAACCTAAAGCAACCTAACAACTCGGATGTAATATTTTAGAACATTCCTGGCATGTCGGTCCCTACATCTCGGTGTGGACATTCTATACGTCTATAACGTTGTATATCCTAACCTAAGGCAACCTAACATTTCGGGTGTAATATTTTGCAACATTCCTGACGCGTCGGCCCCTATTTCTCGGGGGGAATATTATATACGTCTATAACGTTACATATCCTAGCCTAAGGCAACCTAACAAGTCGAATGTAATATTTTACAACATTCTGGCGTGTTGTCGCCTGCTTCTCGATGGGGACATTAGATACGTCTATAACGTTGTATATCCTAATCTAAGGGAACCTAACATCTCGGACGTAATATTTTACAACATTCTGGCGTGTCGTCGCCTGCTTCTCAAAGGGGACATTATATACGTCTATAACGTTGTATATCCTAACCTAACGCAACCTAACATCTGGGATGTAATATTTTACAACATTCCTGACGCGTCGGTCCCTACATCTCGGTGGGAACATTCTATACGTCTATAACGTTGTATATCCTAACCTAAGGGAACTTTAACATTTCGGGTGTAATATTTTACAACATTCCTGACGCGTCGGCCCCTATTTCTCGGTGGGAATATTATATACGTCTATAACGTTGTATATCCTAACCTAAGGAAACCTAACATTTCGGGTGTAATATTTTACAACATTCCTGACGCGTCGGCCAATATTTCTCGGTGGGAATATTATATACGTCTATAACGTTGTATATCCTAACCTAAGGGAACCTAACATTTCGGGTGTAATATTTTGCAACATTCCTGACGCGTCGGCCCCTATTTCTCGGGGGGAATATTATATACGTCTATAACGTTACATATCCTAGCCTAAGGCAAGCTAACATGTCGAATGTAATATTTTACAACATTCTGGCGTGTCGTCGCCTGCTTCTCAAAGGGGACATTATATACGTCTATAGCGTTGTATATCCTAACCCAAAGCAACCTAACTTCTGGCGTGTAATATTTTACAACATTCCTGGCATGTCGGTCCCCACATCTCGGTGGGAACATTATATGAGTCTATGACGATATATATCCTAACCTAAAGCAACCTAACAACTCGGATGTAATAGTTTACCACATTCCTGGCGGTCCCTACATCTCGGTGGGAACATTCTATACGTCTATAACGTTGTATATCCTAACCTAAGGGAACCTAACATCTCGGGTGTAATATTTTACAACATTCCTGACGCGCCGGCCCCTATTTCTCGGTGGGAATATTATATACGTCTATAACGTTATATATCCTAGCCTAAGGCAACCTAACATGTCGAATGTAATATTTTACAACATTCTGGCGTGTCGTCGCCTGCTTCTCAAAGGGGACATTATATACGTCTATAACGTTGTATATCCTAACCTAACGCAACCTAACATCTGGGATGTAATATTTTACAACATTCCTGACGCGTCGGCCCCTATTTCTCGGTGGGAATATTATATACGTCTATAACGTTACATATCCTAGCCTAAGGCAACCTAACATGTCGAATGTAATATTTTACAACATTCTGGTGTGTCGTCGCCTGCTTCTCAAAGGGGACATTATATACGTCTATAACGTTGTATATCCTAACCCAACGCAACCTAACATCTGGGATGTAATATTTTACAACATTCATGACGCGTCGGCCCCTATTTCTCGGTGGGAACATTATATACGTCTATCACGTTATATATCCTAGCATAAGGCAACCTAGCATCTCGGGTGTAATATTTTACAACATTCCTGACGCGTCGGTACCTACTTCTCGGTGGGAACATTGTATACGTCTATAACGGAATATGTCCTAGCCTAAGGTAACCTAACATCTCGGATGTAATATTTTACAACATTCCTGGCGTGTCGTCGCCTGCTTCTCGATGGGGACATTATATACGTCTATAACGTTGTATATCCTAACCCAAAGCAACCTAACTTCTGGGATGTAATAGGTTACAACATTCCTGGCATGTCGGTACCCACGTCTCGGTTGGAACATTCTATAAGTCTATGACGATATATATCCTAACCTAACGCAACCTAACATCTGGGATGTAATATTTTACAACATTCCTGACGCGTCGGCCCCTATTTCTCGGTGGGAATATTATATACGTCTACAACGTTATATATCCTAGCCTAAGGCGACCTAACATGTCGAATGTAATATTTTACATCATTCCTGTCGTGTCGGCCCGTAGTTCTCGGTGGTAACATTATATACGTCTATAAGTTTAGATATCCTAGCCTAAGGCAACCTAACATGTCGCATGTAATATTGTACAACATTCCTGGTGTGTCGTCACCTACTTCTGGATGGGGACATTATATACATCTATAACGTTGTACATCCTAACCTAAGGCAACCTAACATATCGGATGTAATATTTTACAACATTCCTGACGAGTCGGCCCCTATTTCTCGGTGGGAATATTATATACGTCTATAACGTTATATATCCTAGCCTAAGGCAACCTATCATCTCGGATGTAGTATTTTACAACATTCCTGGCATGTCGGTCCCTACATCTCGGTGGGAACATTCTATACGTCTATAACGTTGTATATCCTAACCTCAGGAACCTAACATTTCGGGTGTAATATTTTACAACATTCCTGACGCGTCGGCCCCTATTTCTCGGTGGGAATATTATATACGTCTATAACGTTGTATATCCTAACCTAAGGGAACCTAACATTTCGGGTGTAATATTTTGCAACATTCCTGACGCGTCGGTCCCTATTTCTCGGTGGGAATATTATATACGTCTATAACGTTGTATATCCTAACCTAAGGGAACCTAACATTTCGGGTGTAATATTTTGCAACATTCCTGACGCGTCGGTCCCTATTTCTCGGGGGGAATATTATATACGTCTATAACGTTATATATCCTAGCCTAAGGCAACCTAACATGTCGAATGTAATATTTTACAACATTCTGGCGTGTCGTCGCCTGCTTCTCAAAGGGGACATTATATACGTCTATAACGATGTATATCCTAACCTAACGCAACCTAACATCTGGGATGTAATATTTTACAACATTCCTGACGCGCCGGCCCCTATTTCTCGGTGGGAATATTATATACGTCTATAACGTTATATATCCTAGCCTAAGGCAACCTAACATGTCGAATGTAATATTTTACAACATTCTGGCGTGTCGTCGCCTGCTTCTCAAAGGGGACATTATATACGTCTATAACGTTGTATATCCTAACCTAACGCAACCTAACATCTGGGATGTAATATTTTACAACATTCCTGACGCGTCGGCCCCTATTTCTCGGTGGGAATATTATATACGTCTACAACGTTATATATCCTAGCCTAAGGCGACCTAACATGTCGAATGTAATATTTTACATCATTCCTGTCGTGTCGGCCCGTAGTTCTCGGTGGTAACATTATATACGTCTATAAGTTTAGATATCCTAGCCTAAGGCAACCTAACATGTCGCATGTAATATTGTACAACATTCCTGGTGTGTCGTCACCTACTTCTGGATGGGGACATTATATACATCTATAACGTTGTACATCCTAACCTAAGGCAACCTAACATATCGGATGTAATATTTTACAACATTCCTGACGAGTCGGCCCCTATTTCTCGGTGGGAATATTATATACGTCTATAACGTTATATATCCTAGCCTAAGGCAACCTATCATCTCGGATGTAGTATTTTACAACATTCCTGGCGTGTCGTCGCCTGCTTCTCGATGGGGACATTATATACGTCTATAACGTTGTATATCCTAACCCAAAGCAACCTAACTTCTGGGATGTAATATTTTACAACATTCCTGGCATGTCGGGCCCCACGTCTCGGTGGGAACATTATATAAGTCTATAACGATATATATCCTAACCTAAAGCAACCTAACAACTCGGATGTAATATTTTAGAACATTCCTGGCATGTCGGTCCCTACATCTCGGTGTGGACATTCTATACGTCTATAACGTTGTATATCCTAACCTAAGGCAACCTAACATTTCGGGTGTAATATTTTGCAACATTCCTGACGCGTCGGCCCCTATTTCTCGGGGGGAATATTATATACGTCTATAACGTTACATATCCTAGCCTAAGGCAACCTAACAAGTCGAATGTAATATTTTACAACATTCTGGCGTGTCGTCGCCTGCTTCTCGATGGGGACATTAGATACGTCTATAACGTTGTATATCCTAATCTAAGGGAACCTAACATCTCGGACGTAATATTTTACAACATTCTGGCGTGTCGTCGCCTGCTTCTCAAAGGGGACATTATATACGTCTATAACGTTGTATATCCTAACCTAACGCAACCTAACATCTGGGATGTAATATTTTACAACATTCCTGACGCGTCGGTCCCTACATCTCGGTGGGAACATTCTATACGTCTATAACGTTGTATATCCTAACCTAAGGGAACTTTAACATTTCGGGTGTAATATTTTACAACATTCCTGACGCGTCGGCCCCTATTTCTCGGTGGGAATATTATATACGTCTATAACGTTGTATATCCTAACCTAAGGAAACCTAACATTTCGGGTGTAATATTTTACAACATTCCTGACGCGTCGGCCAATATTTCTCGGTGGGAATATTATATACGTCTATAACGTTGTATATCCTAACCTAAGGGAACCTAACATTTCGGGTGTAATATTTTGCAACATTCCTGACGCGTCGGCCCCTATTTCTCGGGGGGAATATTATATACGTCTATAACGTTACATATCCTAGCCTAAGGCAAGCTAACATGTCGAATGTAATATTTTACAACATTCTGGCGTGTCGTCGCCTGCTTCTCAAAGGGGACATTATATACGTCTATAGCGTTGTATATCCTAACCCAAAGCAACCTAACTTCTGGCGTGTAATATTTTACAACATTCCTGGCATGTCGGTCCCCACATCTCGGTGGGAACATTATATGAGTCTATGACGATATATATCCTAACCTAAAGCAACCTAACAACTCGGATGTAATAGTTTACCACATTCCTGGCGGTCCCTACATCTCGGTGGGAACATTCTATACGTCTATAACGTTGTATATCCTAACCTAAGGGAACCTAACATCTCGGGTGTAATATTTTACAACATTCCTGACGCGCCGGCCCCTATTTCTCGGTGGGAATATTATATACGTCTATAACGTTATATATCCTAGCCTAAGGCAACCTAACATGTCGAATGTAATATTTTACAACATTCTGGCGTGTCGTCGCCTGCTTCTCAAAGGGGACATTATATACGTCTATAACGTTGTATATCCTAACCTAACGCAACCTAACATCTGGGATGTAATATTTTACAACATTCCTGACGCGTCGGCCCCTATTTCTCGGTGGGAATATTATATACGTCTATAACGTTACATATCCTAGCCTAAGGCAACCTAACATGTCGAATGTAATATTTTACAACATTCTGGTGTGTCGTCGCCTGCTTCTCAAAGGGGACATTATATACGTCTATAACGTTGTATATCCTAACCCAACGCAACCTAACATCTGGGATGTAATATTTTACAACATTCATGACGCGTCGGCCCCTATTTCTCGGTGGGAACATTATATACGTCTATCACGTTATATATCCTAGCATAAGGCAACCTAGCATCTCGGGTGTAATATTTTACAACATTCCTGACGCGTCGGTACCTACTTCTCGGTGGGAACATTGTATACGTCTATAACGGAATATGTCCTAGCCTAAGGTAACCTAACATCTCGGATGTAATATTTTACAACATTCCTGGCGTGTCGTCGCCTGCTTCTCGATGGGGACATTATATACGTCTATAACGTTGTATATCCTAACCCAAAGCAACCTAACTTCTGGGATGTAATAGGTTACAACATTCCTGGCATGTCGGTACCCACGTCTCGGTTGGAACATTCTATAAGTCTATGACGATATATATCCTAACCTAACGCAACCTAACATCTGGGATGTAATATTTTACAACATTCCTGACGCGTCGGCCCCTATTTCTCGGTGGGAATATTATATACGTCTACAACGTTATATATCCTAGCCTAAGGCGACCTAACATGTCGAATGTAATATTTTACATCATTCCTGTCGTGTCGGCCCGTAGTTCTCGGTGGTAACATTATATACGTCTATAAGTTTAGATATCCTAGCCTAAGGCAACCTAACATGTCGCATGTAATATTGTACAACATTCCTGGTGTGTCGTCACCTACTTCTGGATGGGGACATTATATACATCTATAACGTTGTACATCCTAACCTAAGGCAACCTAACATATCGGATGTAATATTTTACAACATTCCTGACGAGTCGGCCCCTATTTCTCGGTGGGAATATTATATACGTCTATAACGTTATATATCCTAGCCTAAGGCAACCTATCATCTCGGATGTAGTATTTTACAACATTCCTGGCATGTCGGTCCCTACATCTCGGTGGGAACATTCTATACGTCTATAACGTTGTATATCCTAACCTCAGGAACCTAACATTTCGGGTGTAATATTTTACAACATTCCTGACGCGTCGGCCCCTATTTCTCGGTGGGAATATTATATACGTCTATAACGTTGTATATCCTAACCTAACGCAACCTAACATCTGGGATGTAATATTTTACAACATTCCTGACGCGTCGGCCCCTATTTCTCGGTGGGAATATTATATACGTCTACAACGTTATATATCCTAGCCTAAGGCGACCTAACATGTCGAATGTAATATTTTACATCATTCCTGTCGTGTCGGCCCGTAGTTCTCGGTGGTAACATTATATACGTCTATAAGTTTAGATATCCTAGCCTAAGGCAACCTAACATGTCGCATGTAATATTGTACAACATTCCTGGTGTGTCGTCACCTACTTCTGGATGGGGACATTATATACATCTATAACGTTGTACATCCTAACCTAAGGCAACCTAACATATCGGATGTAATATTTTACAACATTCCTGACGAGTCGGCCCCTATTTCTCGGTGGGAATATTATATACGTCTATAACGTTATATATCCTAGCCTAAGGCAACCTATCATCTCGGATGTAGTATTTTACAACATTCCTGGCGTGTCGTCGCCTGCTTCTCGATGGGGACATTATATACGTCTATAACGTTGTATATCCTAACCCAAAGCAACCTAACTTCTGGGATGTAATATTTTACAACATTCCTGGCATGTCGGGCCCCACGTCTCGGTGGGAACATTATATAAGTCTATAACGATATATATCCTAACCTAAAGCAACCTAACAACTCGGATGTAATATTTTAGAACATTCCTGGCATGTCGGTCCCTACATCTCGGTGTGGACATTCTATACGTCTATAACGTTGTATATCCTAACCTAAGGCAACCTAACATTTCGGGTGTAATATTTTGCAACATTCCTGACGCGTCGGCCCCTATTTCTCGGGGGGAATATTATATACGTCTATAACGTTACATATCCTAGCCTAAGGCAACCTAACAAGTCGAATGTAATATTTTACAACATTCTGGCGTGTCGTCGCCTGCTTCTCGATGGGGACATTAGATACGTCTATAACGTTGTATATCCTAATCTAAGGGAACCTAACATCTCGGACGTAATATTTTACAACATTCTGGCGTGTCGTCGCCTTCTTCTTGATGGGGACATTATATACGTCTATAACGTTGTGTATCCTAAATCAAAGCAACCAAACTTCTGGGATGTAATATTTTACAACATTCCTGGCATGTCGGTCCCCACGTCTCGGCGGGAACATTATATAAGTCTATAACGATATATATCCTAACCTAAAGCAACCAAACAACTCGAATGTACTATTTTAGAACATTCCTGGCATGTCGGTCCCTACATCTCGGTGGGAACATTCTATACGTCTATAACGTTGTATATCCTAACCTCAGGAACCTAACATTTCGGGTGTAATATTTTACAACATTCCTGACGCGTCGGCCCCTATTTCTCGGTGGGAATATTATATACGTCTATAACGTTGTATATCCTAACCTAAGGGAACCTAACATTTCGGGTGTAATATTTTGCAACATTCCTGACGCGTCGGTCCCTATTTCTCGGTGGGAATATTATATACGTCTATAACGTTGTATATCCTAACCTAAGGGAACCTAACATTTCGGGTGTAATATTTTGCAACATTCCTGACGCGTCGGTCCCTATTTCTCGGGGGGAATATTATATACGTCTATAACGTTACATATCCTAGCCTAAGGCAACCTAACATGTCGAATGTAATATTTTACAACATTCTGGCGTGTCGTCGCCTGCTTCTCAAAGGGGACATTATATACGTCTATAACGTTGTATATCCTAACCTAAGGCAACCTAACATTTCGGGTGTAATATTTTGCAACATTCCTGACGCGTCGGCCCCTATTTCTCGGGGGGAATATTATATACGTCTATAGCGTTACATATCCTAGCCTAAGGCAACCTAACATGTCGAATGTAATATTTTACAACATTCTGGCGTGTCGTCGCCTGCTTCTCACAGGGGACATTATATACGTCTATAACGTTGTATGTCCTAACCTAGCGCAACCTAACATCTGGGATGTAATATTTTACAACATTCCTGACGCGTCGGCCCCTATTTCTCGGGGGAAATATTATATACGTCTATAACGTGACATATCCTGGCCTAAGGCAACCTAACATGTCGAATGTAATATTTTACAACATTCTGGCGTGTCGTCACCTACTTCTGGATGGGGACATTATATACATCTATAACGTTGTACATCCTAACCTAAGGCAACCTAACATATCGGATGTAATATTTTACAACATTCCTGACGCGTCGGCCCCTATTTCTCGGTGGGAATATTATATACGTCTATAACGTTATATATCCTAGCCTAAGGCAACCTAACATGTCGAATGTAATATTTTACAACATTCTGGCGTGTCGTTGCCTGCTTCTCAAAGGGGACATTATATACGTCTATAACATTGTATATCCTAACCCAAAGCAACCTAACATCTGGGATGTAATATTTTAGAATATTCCTGGCATGTCGGTCCCTACATCTCGGTGGGAACATTCTATACGTCTATAACGTTGTATATCCTAACCTAAGGGAACCTAACATTTCGGGTGTAATATTTTGCAACATTCCTGACGCGTCGATCCCTATTTCTCGGGGGGAATATTATATACGTCTATAACGTTACATATCCTAGCCTAAGGCAACCTAACATGTCGAATGTAATATTTTACAACATTCTGGCGTGTCGTCGCCTGCTTCTCAAAGGGGACATTATATACGTCTATAACGTTGTATATCCTAACCCAACGCAACCTAATATCTGGGATGTAATATTTTACAACAACCATGACGCGTCGGTCCCTATTTCTCGGTGGGAATATTATATACGTCTATAACGTTGTATATCCTAACCTAAGGGAACCTAACATTTCGGGTGTAATATTTTGCAACATTCCTGACGCGTCGGTCCCTATTTCTCGGGGGGAATATTATATACGTCTATAACGTTATATATCCTAGCCTAAGGCAACCTAACATGTCGAATGTAATATTTTACAACATTCTGGCGTGTCGTCGCCTGCTTCTCAAAGGGGACATTATATACGTCTATAACGATGTATATCCTAACCTAACGCAACCTAACATCTGGGATGTAATATTTTACAACATTCCTGACGCGCCGGCCCCTATTTCTCGGTGGGAATATTATATACGTCTATAACGTTATATATCCTAGCCTAAGGCAACCTAACATGTCGAATGTAATGTTTTACAACATTCTGGCGTGTCGTCGCCTGCTTCTCAAAGGGGACATTATATACGTCTATAACGTTGTATATCCTAACCTAACGCAACCTAACATCTGGGATGTAATATTTTACAACATTCCTGACGCGTCGGCCCCTATTTCTCGGTGGGAATATTATATACGTCTACAACGTTATATATCCTAGCCTAAGGCGACCTAACATGTCGAATGTAATATTTTACATCATTCCTGTCGTGTCGGCCCGTAGTTCTCGGTGGTAACATTATATACGTCTATAAGTTTAGATATCCTAGCCTAAGGCAACCTAACATGTCGCATGTAATATTGTACAACATTCCTGGTGTGTCGTCACCTACTTCTGGATGGGGACATTATATACATCTATAACGTTGTACATCCTATCCTAAGGCAACCTAACATATCGGATGTAATATTTTACAACATTCCTGACGAGTCGTCCCCTATTTCTCGGTGGGAATATTATATACGTCTATAACGTTATATATCCTAGCCTAAGGCAACCTATCATCTCGGATGTAGTATTTTACAACATTCCTGGCGTGTCGTCGCCTGCTTCTCGATGGGGACATTATATACGTCTATAACGTTGTATATCCTAACCCAAAGCAACCTAACTTCTGGGATGTAATATTTTACAACATTCCTGGCATGTCGGTCCCCACGTCTCGGTGGGAACATTATATAAGTCTATAACGATATATATCCTAACCTAAAGCAACCTAACAACTCGGATGTAATATTTTAGAACATTCCTGGCATGTCGGTCCCTACATCTCGGTGTGGACATTCTATACGTCTATAACGTTGTATATCCTAACCTAAGGCAACCTAACATTTCGGGTGTAATATTTTGCAACATTCCTGACGCGTCGGCCCCTATTTCTCGGGGGGAATATTATATACGTCTATAACGTTACATATCCTAGCCTAAGGCAACCTAACAAGTCGAATGTAATATTTTACAACATTCTGGCGTGTCGTCGCCTGCTTCTCGATGGGGACATTAGATACGTCTATAACGTTGTATATCCTAATCTAAGGGAACCTAACATCTCGGACGTAATATTTTACAACATTCTGGCGTGTCGTCGCCTTCTTCTTGATGGGGACATTATATACGTCTATAACGTTGTGTATCCTAAATCAAAGCAACCAAACTTCTGGGATGTAATATTTTACAACATTCCTGGCATGTCGGTCCCCACGTCTCGGCGGGAACATTATATAAGTCTATAACGATATATATCCTAACCTAAAGCAACCAAACAACTCGAATGTACTATTTTAGAACATTCCTGGCATGTCGGTCCCTACATCTCGGTGGGAACATTCTATACGTCTATAACGTTGTATATCCTAACCTCAGGAACCTAACATTTCGGGTGTAATATTTTACAACATTCCTGACGCGTCGGCCCCTATTTCTCGGTGGGAATATTATATACGTCTATAACGTTGTATATCCTAACCTAAGGGAACCTAACATTTCGGGTGTAATATTTTGCAACATTCCTGACGCGTCGGTCCCTATTTCTCGGTGGGAATATTATATACGTCTATAACGTTGTATATCCTAACCTAAGGGAACCTAACATTTCGGGTGTAATATTTTGCAACATTCCTGACGCGTCGGTCCCTATTTCTCGGGGGGAATATTATATACGTCTATAACGTTACATATCCTAGCCTAAGGCAACCTAACATGTCGAATGTAATATTTTACAACATTCTGGCGTGTCGTCGCCTGCTTCTCAAAGGGGACATTATATACGTCTATAACGTTGTATATCCTAACCTAAGGCAACCTAACATTTCGGGTGTAATATTTTGCAACATTCCTGACGCGTCGGCCCCTATTTCTCGGGGGGAATATTATATACGTCTATAGCGTTACATATCCTAGCCTAAGGCAACCTAACATGTCGAATGTAATATTTTACAACATTCTGGCGTGTCGTCGCCTGCTTCTCACAGGGGACATTATATACGTCTATAACGTTGTATGTCCTAACCTAGCGCAACCTATCATCTGGGATGTAATATTTTACAACATTCCTGACGCGTCGGCCCCTATTTCTCGGGGGAAATATTATATACGTCTATAACGTGACATATCCTAGCCTAAGGCAACCTAACATGTCGAATGTAATATTTTACAACATTCTGGCGTGTCGTCACCTACTTCTGGATGGGGACATTATATACATCTATAACGTTGTACATCCTAACCTAAGGCAACCTAACATATCGGATGTAATATTTTACAACATTCCTGACGCGTCGGCCCCTATTTCTCGGTGGGAATATTATATACGTCTATAACGTTATATATCCTAGCCTAAGGCAACCTAACATGTCGAATGTAATATTTTACAACATTCTGGCGTGTCGTTGCCTGCTTCTCAAAGGGGACATTATATACGTCTATAACATTGTATATCCTAACCCAAAGCAACCTAACATCTGGGATGTAATATTTTAGAATATTCCTGGCATGTCGGTCCCTACATCTCGGTGGGAACATTCTATACGTCTATAACGTTGTATATCCTAACCTAAGGGAACCTAACATTTCGGGTGTAATATTTTGCAACATTCCTGACGCGTCGATCCCTATTTCTCGGGGGGAATATTATATACGTCTATAACGTTACATATCCTAGCCTAAGGCAACCTAACATGTCGAATGTAATATTTTACAACATTCTGGCGTGTCGTCGCCTGCTTCTCAAAGGGGACATTATATACGTCTATAACGTTGTATATCCTAACCCAACGCAACCTAATATCTGGGATGTAATATTTTACAACAACCATGACGCGTCGGTCCCTATTTCTCGGTGGGAATATTATATACGTCTATAACGTTGTATATCCTAACCTAAGGGAACCTAACATTTCGGGTGTAATATTTTGCAACATTCCTGACGCGTCGGTCCCTATTTCTCGGGGGGAATATTATATACGTCTATAACGTTATATATCCTAGCCTAAGGCAACCTAACATGTCGAATGTAATATTTTACAACATTCTGGCGTGTCGTCGCCTGCTTCTCAAAGGGGACATTATATACGTCTATAACGATGTATATCCTAACCTAACGCAACCTAACATCTGGGATGTAATATTTTACAACATTCCTGACGCGCCGGCCCCTATTTCTCGGTGGGAATATTATATACGTCTATAACGTTATATATCCTAGCCTAAGGCAACCTAACATGTCGAATGTAATGTTTTACAACATTCTGGCGTGTCGTCGCCTGCTTCTCAAAGGGGACATTATATACGTCTATAACGTTGTATATCCTAACCTAACGCAACCTAACATCTGGGATGTAATATTTTACAACATTCCTGACGCGTCGGCCCCTATTTCTCGGTGGGAATATTATATACGTCTACAACGTTATATATCCTAGCCTAAGGCGACCTAACATGTCGAATGTAATATTTTACATCATTCCTGTCGTGTCGGCCCGTAGTTCTCGGTGGTAACATTATATACGTCTATAAGTTTAGATATCCTAGCCTAAGGCAACCTAACATGTCGCATGTAATATTGTACAACATTCCTGGTGTGTCGTCACCTACTTCTGGATGGGGACATTATATACATCTATAACGTTGTACATCCTATCCTAAGGCAACCTAACATATCGGATGTAATATTTTACAACATTCCTGACGAGTCGGCCCCTATTTCTCGGTGGGAATATTATATACGTCTATAACGTTATATATCCTAGCCTAAGGCAACCTATCATCTCGGATGTAGTATTTTACAACATTCCTGGCGTGTCGTCGCCTGCTTCTCGATGGGGACATTATATACGTCTATAACGTTGTATATCCTAACCCAAAGCAACCTAACTTCTGGGATGTAATATTTTACAACATTCCTGGCATGTCGGTCCCCACGTCTCGGTGGGAACATTATATAAGTCTATAACGATATATATCCTAACCTAAAGCAACCTAACAACTCGGATGTAATATTTTAGAACATTCCTGGCATGTCGGTCCCTACATCTCGGTGTGGACATTCTATACGTCTATAACGTTGTATATCCTAACCTAAGGCAACCTAACATTTCGGGTGTAATATTTTGCAACATTCCTGACGCGTCGGCCCCTATTTCTCGGGGGGAATATTATATACGTCTATAACGTTACATATCCTAGCCTAAGGCAACCTATCATCTCGGATGTAGTATTTTACAACATTCCTGGCGTGTCGTCGCCTGCTTCTCGATGGGGACATTATATACGTCTATAACGTTGTATATCCTAACCCAAAGCAACCTAACTTCTGGGATGTAATATTTTACAACATTCCTGGCATGTCGGTCCCCACGTCTCGGTGGGAACATTATATAAGTCTATAACGATATATATCCTAACCTAAAGCAACCTAACAACTCGGATGTAATATTTTAGAACATTCCTGGCATGTCGGTCCCTACATCTCGGTGGGAATATTATATACGTCTATAACGTTGTATATCCTAACCTAAGGGAACCTAACATTTCGGGTGTAATATTTTGCAACATTCCTGACGCGTCGGTCCCTATTTCTCGGTGGGAATATTATATACGTCTATAACGTTGTATATCCTAACCTAAGGGAACCTAACATTTCGGGTGTAATATTTTGCAACATTCCTGACGCGTCGGTCCCTATTTCTCGGGGGGAATATTATATACGTCTATAACGTTACATATCCTAGCCTAAGGCAACCTAACATGTCGAATGTAATATTTTACAACATTCTGGCGTGTCGTCGCCTGCTTCTCAAAGGGGACATTATATACGTCTATAACGTTGTATATCCTAACCCAACGCAACCTAATATCTGGGATGTAATATTTTACAACAACCATGACGCGTCGGCCCCTATTTCTCGGTGGGAACATTATATACGTCTATCATGTTATATATCCTAGCATAAGGCAACCTAACATCTCGGGTGTAATATTTTACAACATTCCTGACGCGTCGGCCCCTATTTCTCGGTGGGAATATTATATAAGTCTATAACGATATATATCCTAACCTAAAGCAACCTAACATCTCGGATGTAATATTTTACAACATTCCTGGCGTGTCGTCGCCTGCTTCTCGATGGGGACATTATATACGTCTATAACGTTGTATATTCTAACCCAAAGCAACTTAACTTCTGGGATGTAATATTTTGCAACATTCCTGGCATGTCGGTCCCCACGTCTCAGTGGGAACATTATATAAGTCTATAACGATATATATCCTAACCTAAAGCAACCTAACATCTCGGGTGTCATATTTTACAACATTTCTGGCATGTCGGTCCCTACATCTCGGTGGGAACATTCTATACGTCTATAACGTCGTATATCCTAACCTAAGGGAACCTAACATTTCGGGTGTAATATTTTACAACATTCCTGACGCGTCGGCCCCTATTTCTCGGTGGGAATATTATATACTTCTATAACGTTATATATCCTAACGTAAGGCAACATAACATCACGGATGTATTATTTTACAACATTCCTGACGCGTCGGCCCCTATTTCTCGGGGGGAATATTATATACGTCTATAACGTTACATATCCTAGCCTAGGGCAACCTAACATGTCGAATGTAATATTTTACAACATTCTGCCGTGTCGTCGCCTGCTTCTCAAAGGGGACATTATATACGTCTATAGCGTTGTATATCCTAACCCAAAGCAACCTAACTTCTGGCATGTAATATTTTACAACATTCCTGGCATGTCGGTCCCCACGTCTCGGTGGGAACATTATATGAGTCTATGACGATATATATCCTAACCTAAAGCAACCTAACAACTCGGATGTAATAGTTTACCACATTCCTGGCGGTCCCTACATCTCGGTGGGAACATTCTATACGTCTATAACGTTGTATATCCTAACCTAAGGGAACCTAACATCTCGGGTGTAATATTTTACAACATTCCTGACGCGCCGGCCCCTATTTCTCGGTGGGAATATTATATACGTCTATAACGTTATATATCCTAGCCTAAGGCAACCTAACATGTCGAATGTAATATTTTACAACATTCTGGCGTGTCGTCGCCTGCTTCTCAAAGGGGACATTATATACGTCTATAACGTTGTATATCCTAACCTAACGCAACCTAACATCTGGGATGTAATATTTTACAACATTCCTGACGCGTCGGCCCCTATTTCTCGGTGGGAATATTATATACGTCTACAACGTTATGTATCCTAGCCTAAGGCGACCTAACATGTCGAATGTAATATTTTACATCATTCCTGTCGTGTCGGCCCGTAGTTCTCGGTGGTAACATTATATACGTCTATAAGTTTAGATATCCTAGCCTAAGGCAACCTAACATGTCGCATGTAATATTGTACAACATTCCTGGTGTGTCGTCACCTACTTCTGGATGGGGACATTATATACATCTATAACGTTGTACATCCTATCCTAAGGCAACCTAACATATCGGATGTAATATTTTACAACATTCCTGACGAGTCGGCCCCTATTTCTCGGTGGGAATATTATATACGTCTATAACGTTATATATCCTAGCCTAAGGCAACCTATCATCTCGGATGTAGTATTTTACAACATTCCTGGCGTGTCGTCGCCTGCTTCTCGATGGGGACATTATATACGTCTATAACGTTGTATATCCTAACCCAAAGCAACCTAACTTCTGGGATGTAATATTTTACAACATTCCTGGCATGTCGGTCCCCACGTCTCGGTGGGAACATTATATAAGTCTATAACGATATATATCCTAACCTAAAGCAACCTAACAACTCGGATGTAATATTTTAGAACATTCCTGGCATGTCGGTCCCTACATCTCGGTGTGGACATTCTATACGTCTATAACGTTGTATATCCTAACCTAAGGCAACCTAACATTTCGGGTGTAATATTTTGCAACATTCCTGACGCGTCGGCCCCTATTTCTCGGGGGGAATATTATATACGTCTATAACGTTACATATCCTAGCCTAAGGCAACCTAACAAGTCGAATGTAATATTTTACAACATTCTGGCGTGTCGTCGCCTGCTTCTCGATGGGGACATTAGATACGTCTATAACGTTGTATATCCTAATCTAAGGCAACCTAACATGTCGAATGTAATATTTTACAACATTCTGGCGTGTCGTCGCCTGCTTCTCACAGGGGACATTATATACGTCTATAACGTTGTATGTCCTAACCTAGCGCAACCTAACATCTGGGATGTAATATTTTACAACATTCCTGACGCGTCGGCCCCTATTTCTCGGGGGAAATATTATATACGTCTATAACGTGACATATCCTGGCCTAAGGCAACCTAACATGTCGAATGTAATATTTTACAACATTCTGGCGTGTCGTCACCTACTTCTGGATGGGGACATTATATACATCTATAACGTTGTACATCCTAACCTAAGGCAACCTAACATATCGGATGTAATATTTTACAACATTCCTGACGCGTCGGCCCCTATTTCTCGGTGGGAATATTATATACGTCTATAACGTTATATATCCTAGCCTAAGGCAACCTAACATGTCGAATGTAATATTTTACAACATTCTGGCGTGTCGTTGCCTGCTTCTCAAAGGGGACATTATATACGTCTATAACATTGTATATCCTAACCCAAAGCAACCTAACATCTGGGATGTAATATTTTAGAATATTCCTGGCATGTCGGTCCCTACATCTCGGTGGGAACATTCTATACGTCTATAACGTTGTATATCCTAACCTAAGGGAACCTAACATTTCGGGTGTAATATTTTGCAACATTCCTGACGCGTCGATCCCTATTTCTCGGGGGGAATATTATATACGTCTATAACGTTACATATCCTAGCCTAAGGCAACCTAACATGTCGAATGTAATATTTTACAACATTCTGGCGTGTCGTCGCCTGCTTCTCAAAGGGGACATTATATACGTCTATAACGTTGTATATCCTAACCCAACGCAACCTAATATCTGGGATGTAATATTTTACAACAACCATGACGCGTCGGCCCCTATTTTTCGGTGGGAACATTATATACGTCTATCATGTTATATATCCTAGCATAAGGCAACCTAACATCTCGGGTGTAATATTTTACAACATTCCTGACGCGTCGGCCCCTATTTCTCGGTGGGAATATTATATAAGTCTATAACGATATATATCCTAACCTAAAGCAACCTAACATCTCGGATGTAATATTTTACAACATTCCTGGCGTGTCGTCGCCTGCTTCTCGATGGGGACATTATATACGTCTATAACGTTGTATATTCTAACCCAAAGCAACTTAACTTCTGGGATGTAATATTTTGCAACATTCCTGGCATGTCGGTCCCCACGTCTCAGTGGGAACATTATATAAGTCTATAACGATATATATCCTAACCTAAAGCAACCTAACATCTCGGGTGTCATATTTTACAACATTTCTGGCATGTCGGTCCCTACATCTCGGTGGGAACATTCTATACGTCTATAACGTCGTATATCCTAACCTAAGGGAACCTAACATTTCGGGTGTAATATTTTACAACATTCCTGACGCGTCGGCCCCTATTTCTCGGTGGGAATATTATATACTTCTATAACGTTATATATCCTAACGTAAGGCAACATAACATCACGGATGTATTATTTTACAACATTCCTGACGCGTCGGCCCCTATTTCTCGGGGGGAATATTATATACGTCTATAACGTTACATATCCTAGCCTAAGGCAACCTAACATGTCGAATGTAATATTTTACAACATTCTGCCGTGTCGTCGCCTGCTTCTCAAAGGGGACATTATATACGTCTATAGCGTTGTATATCCTAACCCAAAGCAACCTAACTTCTGGCATGTAATATTTTACAACATTCCTGGCATGTCGGTCCCCACGTCTCGGTGGGAACATTATATGAGTCTATGACGATATATGTCCTAACCTAAAGCAACCTAACAACTCGGATGTAATAGTTTACCACATTCCTGGCGGTCCCTACATCTCGGTGGGAACATTCTATACGTCTATAACGTTGTATATCCTAACCTAAGGGAACCTAACATCTCGGGTGTAATATTTTACAACATTCCTGACGCGCCGGCCCCTATTTCTCGGTGGGAATATTATATACGTCTATAACGTTATATATCCTAGCCTAAGGCAACCTAACATGTCGAATGTAATATTTTACAACATTCTGGCGTGTCGTCGCCTGCTTCTCAAAGGGGACATTATATACGTCTATAACGTTGTATATCCTAACCTAACGCAACCTAACATCTGGGATGTAATATTTTACAACATTCCTGACGCGTCGGCCCCTATTTCTCGGTGGGAATATTATATACGTCTACAACGTTATATATCCTAGCCTAAGGCGACCTAACATGTCGAATGTAATATTTTACATCATTCCTGTCGTGTCGGCCCGTAGTTCTCGGTGGTAACATTATATACGTCTATAAGGTTAGATATCCTAGCCTAAGGCAACCTAACATGTCGCATGTAATATTGTACAACATTCCTGGTGTGTCGTCACCTACTTCTGGATGGGGACATTATATACATCTATAACGTTGTACATCCTAACCTAAGGCAACCTAACATATCGGATGTAATATTTTACAACATTCCTGACGAGTCGGCCCCTATTTCTCGGTGGGAATATTATATACGTCTATAACGTTATATATCCTAGCCTAAGGCAACCTAACATCTCGGATGTAATATTTTACAACATTCCTGGCGTGTCGTCGCCTGCTTCTCGATGGGGACATTATATACGTCTATAACGTTGTATATCCTAACCCAAAGCAACCTAACTTCTGGGATGTAATATTTTACAACATTCCTGGCATGTCGGCCCCTATTTCTCGGGGGAAATATTATATACGTCTATAACGTGACATATCCTGGCCTAAGGCAACCTAACATGTCGAATGTAATATTTTACAACATTCTGGCGTGTCGTCACCTACTTCTGGATGGGGACATTATATACATCTATAACGTTGTACATCCTAACCTAAGGCAACCTAACATATCGGATGTAATATTTTACAACATTCCTGACGCGTCGGCCCCTATTTCTCGGTGGGAATATTATATACGTCTATAACGTTATATATCCTAGCCTAAGGCAACCTAACATGTCGAATGTAATATTTTACAACATTCTGGCGTGTCGTTGCCTGCTTCTCAAAGGGGACATTATATACGTCTATAACATTGTATATCCTAACCCAAAGCAACCTAACATCTGGGATGTAATATTTTAGAATATTCCTGGCATGTCGGTCCCTACATCTCGGTGGGAACATTCTATACGTCTATAACGTTGTATATCCTAACCTAAGGGAACCTAACATTTCGGGTGTAATATTTTGCAACATTCCTGACGCGTCGATCCCTATTTCTCGGGGGGAATATTATATACGTCTATAACGTTACATATCCTAGCCTAAGGCAACCTAACATGTCGAATGTAATATTTTACAACATTCTGGCGTGTCGTCGCCTGCTTCTCAAAGGGGACATTATATACGTCTATAACGTTGTATATCCTAACCCAACGCAACCTAATATCTGGGATGTAATATTTTACAACAACCATGACGCGTCGGCCCCTATTTCTCGGTGGGAACATTATATACGTCTATCATGTTATATATCCTAGCATAAGGCAACCTAACATCTCGGGTGTAATATTTTACAACATTCCTGACGCGTCGGCCCCTATTTCTCGGTGGGAATATTATATAAGTCTATAACGATATATATCCTAACCTAAAGCAACCTAACATCTCGGATGTAATATTTTACAACATTCCTGGCGTGTCGTCGCCTGCTTCTCGATGGGGACATTATATACGTCTATAACGTTGTATATTCTAACCCAATGCAACTTAACTTCTGGGATGTAATATTTTGCAACATTCCTGGCATGTCGGTCCCCACGTCTCAGTGGGAACATTATATAAGTCTATAACGATATATATCCTAACCTAAAGCAACCTAACATCTCGGGTGTCGTATTTTACAACATTTCTGGCATGTCGGTCCCTACATCTCGGTGGGAACATTCTATACGTCTATAACGTCGTATATCCTAACCTAAGGGAACCTAACATTTCGGGTGTAATATTTTACAACATTCCTGACGCGTCGGCCCCTATTTCTCGGTGGGAATATTATATACTTCTATAACGTTATATATCCTAACGTAAGGCAACATAACATCACGGATGTATTATTTTACAACATTCCTGACGCGTCGGCCCCTATTTCTCGGGGGGAATATTATATACGTCTATAACGTTACATATCCTAGCCTAAGGCAACCTAACATGTCGAATGTAATATTTTACAACATTCTGCCGTGTCGTCGCCTGCTTCTCAAAGGGGACATTATATACGTCTATAGCGTTGTATATCCTAACCCAAAGCAACCTAACTTCTGGCATGTAATATTTTACAACATTCCTGGCATGTCGGTCCCCACGTCTCGGTGGGAACATTATATGAGTCTATGACGATATATATCCTAACCTAAAGCAACCTAACAACTCGGATGTAATAGTTTACCACATTCCTGGCGGTCCCTACATCTCGGTGGGAACATTCTATACGTCTATAACGTTGTATATCCTAACCTAAGGGAACCTAACATCTCGGGTGTAATATTTTACAACATTCCTGACGCGCCGGCCCCTATTTCTCGGTGGGAATATTATATACGTCTATAACGTTATATATCCTAGCCTAAGGCAACCTAACATGTCGAATGTAATATTTTACAACATTCTGGCGTGTCGTCGCCTGCTTCTCAAAGGGGACATTATATACGTCTATAACGTTGTATATCCTAACCTAACGCAACCTAACATCTGGGATGTAATATTTTACAACATTCCTGACGCGTCGGCCCCTATTTCTCGGTGGGAATATTATATACGTCTACAACGTTATATATCCTAGCCTAAGGCGACCTAACATGTCGAATGTAATATTTTACATCATTCCTGTCGTGTCGGACCGTAGTTCTCGGTGGTAACATTATATACGTCTATAAGGTTAGATATCCTAGCCTAAGGCAACCTAACATGTCGCATGTAATATTGTACAACATTCCTGGTGTGTCGTCACCTACTTCTGGATGGGGACATTATATGCATCTATAACGTTGTACATCCTAACCTAAGGCAACCTAACATATCGGATGTAATATTTTACAACATTCCTGACGAGTCGGCCCCTATTTCTCGGTGGGAATATTATATACGTCTATAACGTTATATATCCTAGCCTAAGGCAACCTAACATCTCGGATGTAATATTTTACAACATTCCTGGCGTGTCGTCGCCTGCTTCTCGATGGGGACATTATATACGTCTATAACGTTGTATATCCTAACCCAAAGCAACCTAACTTCTGGGATGTAATATTTTACAACATTCCTGGCATGTCGGTCCCCACGTCTCGGTGGGAACATTATATAAGTCTATAACGATATATATCCTAACCTAAAGCAACCTAACAACTCGGATGTAATATTTTAGAACATTCCTGGCATGTCGGTCCCTACATTTCGGTGTGGACATTCTATACGTCTATAGCGTTGTATATCCTAACCTAAGGGAACCTAACATTTCGGGTGTAATATTTTGCAACATTCCTGACGCGTCGGCCCCTATTTCTCGGTGGGAATATTATATGCGTCTATAACGTTATATATCCTAGCCTAAGGCAACCTAACATATCTGATGTAATATTTTACAACATTCCTGACGCGTCGGCCCCTATTTCTCGGGGGGAATATTATATACGTCTATAACGTTACATATCCTAGCCTAAGGCAACCTAACATGTCGAATGTAATATTTTACAACATTCTGCCGTGTCGTCGCCTGCTTCTCAAAGGGGACATTATATACGTCTATAGCGTTGTATATCCTAACCCAAAGCAACCTAACTTCTGGCATGTAATATTTTACAACATTCCTGGCATGTCGGTCCCCACGTCTCGGTGGGAACATTATATGAGTCTATGACGATATATATCCTAACCTAAAGCAACCTAACAACTCGGATGTAATAGTTTACCACATTCCTGGCGGTCCCTACATCTCGGGGGGAACATTCTATACGTCTATAACGTTGTATATCCTAACCTAAGGGAACCTAACATCTCGGGTGTAATATTTTACAACATTCCTGACGCGCCGGCCCCTATTTCTCGGTGGGAATATTATATACGTCTATAACGTTATATATCCTAGCCTAAGGCAACCTAACATGTCGAATGTAATATTTTACAACATTCTGGCGTGTCGTCGCCTGCTTCTCAAAGGGGACATTATATACGTCTATAACGTTGTATATCCTAACCTAACGCAACCTAACATCTGGGATGTAATATTTTACAACATTCCTGACGCGTCGGCCCCTATTTCTCGGTGGGAATATTATATACGTCTACAACGTTATATATCCTAGCCTAAGGCGACCTAACATGTCGAATGTAATATTTTACATCATTCCTGTCGTGTCGGCCCGTAGTTCTCGGTGGTAACATTATATACGTCTATAAGGTTAGATATCCTAGCCTAAGGCAACCTAACATGTCGAATGTAATATTTTACAACATTCTGGCGTGTCGTCACCTACTTCTGGATGGGGACATTATATACATCTATAACGTTGTACATCCTAACCTAAGGCAACCTAACATATCGGATGTAATATTTTACAACATTCCTGACGCGTCGGCCCCTATTTCTCGGTGGGAATATTATATACGTCTATAACGTTATATATCCTAGCCTAAGGCAACCTAACATGTCGAATGTAATATTTTACAACATTCTGGCGTGTCGTTGCCTGCTTCTCAAAGGGGACATTATATACGTCTATAACATTGTATATCCTAACCCAAAGCAACCTAACATCTGGGATGTAATATTTTAGAATATTCCTGGCATGTCGGTCCCTACATCTCGGTGGGAACATTCTATACGTCTATAACGTTGTATATCCTAACCTAAGGGAACCTAACATTTCGGGTGTAATATTTTGCAACATTCCTGACGCGTCGATCCCTATTTCTCGGGGGGAATATTATATACGTCTATAACGTTACATATCCTAGCCTAAGGCAACCTAACATGTCGAATGTAATATTTTACAACATTCTGGCGTGTCGTCGCCTGCTTCTCAAAGGGGACATTATATACGTCTATAACGTTGTATATCCTAACCCAACGCAACCTAATATCTGGGATGTAATATTTTACAACAACCATGACGCGTCGGCCCCTATTTCTCGGTGGGAACATTATATACGTCTATCATGTTATATATCCTAGCATAAGGCAACCTAACATCTCGGGTGTAATATTTTACAACATTCCTGACGCGTCGGCCCCTATTTCTCGGTGGGAATATTATATAAGTCTATAACGATATATATCCTAACCTAAAGCAACCTAACATCTCGGATGTAATATTTTACAACATTCCTGGCGTGTCGTCGCCTGCTTCTCGATGGGGACATTATATACGTCTATAACGTTGTATATTCTAACCCAATGCAACTTAACTTCTGGGATGTAATATTTTGCAACATTCCTGGCATGTCGGTCCCCACGTCTCAGTGGGAACATTATATAAGTCTATAACGATATATATCCTAACCTAAAGCAACCTAACATCTCGGGTGTCGTATTTTACAACATTTCTGGCATGTCGGTCCCTACATCTCGGTGGGAACATTCTATACGTCTATAACGTCGTATATCCTAACCTAAGGGAACCTAACATTTCGGGTGTAATATTTTACAACATTCCTGACGCGTCGGCCCCTATTTCTCGGTGGGAATATTATATACTTCTATAACGTTATATATCCTAACGTAAGGCAACATAACATCACGGATGTATTATTTTACAACATTCCTGACGCGTCGGCCCCTATTTCTCGGGGGGAATATTATATACGTCTATAACGTTACATATCCTAGCCTAAGGCAACCTAACATGTCGAATGTAATATTTTACAACATTCTGCCGTGTCGTCGCCTGCTTCTCAAAGGGGACATTATATACGTCTATAGCGTTGTATATCCTAACCCAAAGCAACCTAACTTCTGGCATGTAATATTTTACAACATTCCTGGCATGTCGGTCCCCACGTCTCGGTGGGAACATTATATGAGTCTATGACGATATATATCCTAACCTAAAGCAACCTAACAACTCGGATGTAATAGTTTACCACATTCCTGGCGGTCCCTACATCTCGGTGGGAACATTCTATACGTCTATAACGTTGTATATCCTAACCTAAGGGAACCTAACATCTCGGGTGTAATATTTTACAACATTCCTGACGCGCCGGCCCCTATTTCTCGGTGGGAATATTATATACGTCTATAACGTTATATATCCTAGCCTAAGGCAACCTAACATGTCGAATGTAATATTTTACAACATTCTGGCGTGTCGTCGCCTGCTTCTCAAAGGGGACATTATATACGTCTATAACGTTGTATATCCTAACCTAACGCAACCTAACATCTGGGATGTAATATTTTACAACATTCCTGACGCGTCGGCCCCTATTTCTCGGTGGGAATATTATATACGTCTACAACGTTATATATCCTAGCCTAAGGCGACCTAACATGTCGAATGTAATATTTTACATCATTCCTGTCGTGTCGGACCGTAGTTCTCGGTGGTAACATTATATACGTCTATAAGGTTAGATATCCTAGCCTAAGGCAACCTAACATGTCGCATGTAATATTGTACAACATTCCTGGTGTGTCGTCACCTACTTCTGGATGGGGACATTATATGCATCTATAACGTTGTACATCCTAACCTAAGGCAACCTAACATATCGGATGTAATATTTTACAACATTCCTGACGAGTCGGCCCCTATTTCTCGGTGGGAATATTATATACGTCTATAACGTTATATATCCTAGCCTAAGGCAACCTAACATCTCGGATGTAATATTTTACAACATTCCTGGCGTGTCGTCGCCTGCTTCTCGATGGGGACATTATATACGTCTATAACGTTGTATATCCTAACCCAAAGCAACCTAACTTCTGGGATGTAATATTTTACAACATTCCTGGCATGTCGGTCCCCACGTCTCGGTGGGAACATTATATAAGTCTATAACGATATATATCCTAACCTAAAGCAACCTAACAACTCGGATGTAATATTTTAGAACATTCCTGGCATGTCGGTCCCTACATTTCGGTGTGGACATTCTATACGTCTATAGCGTTGTATATCCTAACCTAAGGGAACCTAACATTTCGGGTGTAATATTTTGCAACATTCCTGACGCGTCGGCCCCTATTTCTCGGTGGGAATATTATATGCGTCTATAACGTTATATATCCTAGCCTAAGGCAACCTAACATATCTGATGTAATATTTTACAACATTCCTGACGCGTCGGCCCCTATTTCTCGGGGGGAATATTATATACGTCTATAACGTTACATATCCTAGCCTAAGGCAACCTAACATGTCGAATGTAATATTTTACAACATTCTGCCGTGTCGTCGCCTGCTTCTCAAAGGGGACATTATATACGTCTATAGCGTTGTATATCCTAACCCAAAGCAACCTAACTTCTGGCATGTAATATTTTACAACATTCCTGGCATGTCGGTCCCCACGTCTCGGTGGGAACATTATATGAGTCTATGACGATATATATCCTAACCTAAAGCAACCTAACAACTCGGATGTAATAGTTTACCACATTCCTGGCGGTCCCTACATCTCGGGGGGAACATTCTATACGTCTATAACGTTGTATATCCTAACCTAAGGGAACCTAACATCTCGGGTGTAATATTTTACAACATTCCTGACGCGCCGGCCCCTATTTCTCGGTGGGAATATTATATACGTCTATAACGTTATATATCCTAGCCTAAGGCAACCTAACATGTCGAATGTAATATTTTACAACATTCTGGCGTGTCGTCGCCTGCTTCTCAAAGGGGACATTATATACGTCTATAACGTTGTATATCCTAACCTAACGCAACCTAACATCTGGGATGTAATATTTTACAACATTCCTGACGCGTCGGCCCCTATTTCTCGGTGGGAATATTATATACGTCTACAACGTTATATATCCTAGCCTAAGGCGACCTAACATGTCGAATGTAATATTTTACATCATTCCTGTCGTGTCGGCCCGTAGTTCTCGGTGGTAACATTATATACGTCTATAAGGTTAGATATCCTAGCCTAAGGCAACCTAACATGTCGAATGTAATATTTTACAACATTCTGGCGTGTCGTCACCTACTTCTGGATGGGGACATTATATACATCTATAACGTTGTACATCCTAACCTAAGGCAACCTAACATATCGGATGTAATATTTTACAACATTCCTGACGCGTCGGCCCCTATTTCTCGGTGGGAATATTATATACGTCTATAACGTTATATATCCTAGCCTAAGGCAACCTAACATGTCGAATGTAATATTTTACAACATTCTGGCGTGTCGTTGCCTGCTTCTCAAAGGGGACATTATATACGTCTATAACATTGTATATCCTAACCCAAAGCAACCTAACATCTGGGATGTAATATTTTAGAATATTCCTGGCATGTCGGTCCCTACATCTCGGTGGGAACATTCTATACGTCTATAACGTTGTATATCCTAACCTAAGGGAACCTAACATTTCGGGTGTAATATTTTGCAACATTCCTGACGCGTCGATCCCTATTTCTCGGGGGGAATATTATATACGTCTATAACGTTACATATCCTAGCCTAAGGCAACCTAACATGTCGAATGTAATATTTTACAACATTCTGGCGTGTCGTCGCCTGCTTCTCAAAGGGGACATTATATACGTCTATAACGTTGTATATCCTAACCCAACGCAACCTAATATCTGGGATGTAATATTTTACAACAACCATGACGCGTCGGCCCCTATTTCTCGGTGGGAACATTATATACGTCTATCATGTTATATATCCTAGCATAAGGCAACCTAACATCTCGGGTGTAATATTTTACAACATTCCTGACGCGTCGGCCCCTATTTCTCGGTGGGAATATTATATAAGTCTATAACGATATATATCCTAACCTAAAGCAACCTAACATCTCGGATGTAATATTTTACAACATTCCTGGCGTGTCGTCGCCTGCTTCTCGATGGGGACATTATATACGTCTATAACGTTGTATATTCTAACCCAAAGCAACTTAACTTCTGGGATGTAATATTTTGCAACATTCCTGGCATGTCGGTCCCCACGTCTCAGTGGGAACATTATATAAGTCTATAACGATATATATCCTAACCTAAAGCAACCTAACATCTCGGGTGTCATATTTTACAACATTTCTGGCATGTCGGTCCCTACATCTCGGTGGGAACATTCTATACGTCTATAACGTCGTATATCCTAACCTAAGGGAACCTAACATTTCGGGTGTAATATTTTACAACATTCCTGACGCGTCGGCCCCTATTTCTCGGTGGGAATATTATATACTTCTATAACGTTATATATCCTAACGTAAGGCAACATAACATCACGGATGTATTATTTTACAACATTCCTGACGCGTCGGCCCCTATTTCTCGGGGGGAATATTATATACGTCTATAACGTTACATATCCTAGCCTAAGGCAACCTAACATGTCGAATGTAATATTTTACAACATTCTGCCGTGTCGTCGCCTGCTTCTCAAAGGGGACATTATATACGTCTATAGCGTTGTATATCCTAACCCAAAGCAACCTAACTTCTGGCATGTAATATTTTACAACATTCCTGGCATGTCGGTCCCCACGTCTCGGTGGGAACATTATATGAGTCTATGACGATATATGTCCTAACCTAAAGCAACCTAACAACTCGGATGTAATAGTTTACCACATTCCTGGCGGTCCCTACATCTCGGTGGGAACATTCTATACGTCTATAACGTTGTATATCCTAACCTAAGGGAACCTAACATCTCGGGTGTAATATTTTACAACATTCCTGACGCGCCGGCCCCTATTTCTCGGTGGGAATATTATATACGTCTATAACGTTATATATCCTAGCCTAAGGCAACCTAACATGTCGAATGTAATATTTTACAACATTCTGGCGTGTCGTCGCCTGCTTCTCAAAGGGGACATTATATACGTCTATAACGTTGTATATCCTAACCTAACGCAACCTAACATCTGGGATGTAATATTTTACAACATTCCTGACGCGTCGGCCCCTATTTCTCGGTGGGAATATTATATACGTCTACAACGTTATATATCCTAGCCTAAGGCGACCTAACATGTCGAATGTAATATTTTACATCATTCCTGTCGTGTCGGCCCGTAGTTCTCGGTGGTAACATTATATACGTCTATAAGGTTAGATATCCTAGCCTAAGGCAACCTAACATGTCGCATGTAATATTGTACAACATTCCTGGTGTGTCGTCACCTACTTCTGGATGGGGACATTATATACATCTATAACGTTGTACATCCTAACCTAAGGCAACCTAACATATCGGATGTAATATTTTACAACATTCCTGACGAGTCGGCCCCTATTTCTCGGTGGGAATATTATATACGTCTATAACGTTATATATCCTAGCCTAAGGCAACCTAATATCTCGGATGTAATATTTTACAACATTCCTGGCGTGTCGTCGCCTGCTTCTCGATGGGGACATTATATACGTCTATAACGTTGTATATCCTAACCCTATGCAACCTAACTTCTGGGATGTAATATTTTACAACATTCCTGGCATGTCGGCCCCTATTTCTCGGGGGAAATATTATATACGTCTATAACGTGACATATCCTGGCCTAAGGCAACCTAACATGTCGAATGTAATATTTTACAACATTCTGGCGTGTCGTCACCTACTTCTGGATGGGGACATTATATACATCTATAACGGTGTACATCCTAACCTAAGGCAACCTAACATATCGGATGTAATATTTTACAACATTCCTGACGCGTCGGCCCCTATTTCTCGGTGGGAATATTATATACGTCTATAACGTTATATATCCTAGCCTAAGGCAACCTAACATGTCGAATGTAATATTTTACAACATTCTGGCGTGTCGTTGCCTGCTTCTCAAAGGGGACATTATATACGTCTATAACATTGTATATCCTAACCCAAAGCAACCTAACATCTGGGATGTAATATTTTAGAATATTCCTGGCATGACGGTCCCTACATCTCGGTGGGAACATTCTATACGTCTATAACGTTGTATATCCTAACCTAAGGGAACCTAACATTTCGGGTGTAATATTTTGCAACATTCCTGACGCGTCGATCCCTATTTCTCGGGGGGAATATTATATACGTCTATAACGTTACATATCCTAGCCTAAGGCAACCTAACATGTCGAATGTAATATTTTACAACATTCTGGCGTGTCGTCGCCTGCTTCTCAAAGGGGACATTATATACGTCTATAACGTTGTATATCCTAACCCAACGCAACCTAATATCTGGGATGTAATATTTTACAACAACCATGACGCGTCGGCCCCTATTTCTCGGTGGGAACATTATATACGTCTATCATGTTATATATCCTAGCATAAGGCAACCTAACATCTCGGGTGTAATATTTTACAACATTCCTGACGCGTCGGCCCCTATTTCTCGGTGGGAATATTATATAAGTCTATAACGATATATATCCTAACCTAAAGCAACCTAACATCTCGGATGTAATATTTTACAACATTCCTGGCGTGTCGTCGCCTGCTTCTCGATGGGGACATTATATACGTCTATAACGTTGTATATTCTAACCCAAAGCAACTTAACTTCTGGGATGTAATATTTTGCAACATTCCTGGCATGTCGGTCCCCACGTCTCAGTGGGAACATTATATAAGTCTATAACGATATATATCCTAACCTAAAGCAACCTAACATCTCGGGTGTCGTATTTTACAACATTTCTGGCATGTCGGTCCCTACATCTCGGTGGGAACATTCTATACGTCTATAACGTCGTATATCCTAACCTAAGGGAACCTAACATTTCGGGTGTAATATTTTACAACATTCCTGACGCGTCGGCCCCTATTTCTCGGTGGGAATATTATATACTTCTATAACGTTATATATCCTAACGTAAGGCAACATAACATCACGGATGTATTATTTTACAACATTCCTGACGCGTCGGCCCCTATTTCTCGGGGGGAACATTATATACGTCTATAACGTTACATATCCTAGCCTAAGGCAACCTAACATGTCGAATGTAATATTTTACAACATTCTGCCGTGTCGTCGCCTGCTTCTCAAAGGGGACATTATATACGTCTATAGCGTTGTATATCCTAACCCAAAGCAACCTAACTTCTGGCATGTAATATTTTACAACATTCCTGGCATGTCGGTCCCCACGTCTCGGTGGGAACATTATATGAGTCTATGACGATATATATCCTAACCTAAAGCAACCTAACAACTCGGATGTAATAGTTTACCACATTCCTGGCGGTCCCTACATCTCGGTGGGAACATTCTATACGTCTATAACGTTGTATATCCTAACATAAGGGAACCTAACATCTCGGGTGTAATATTTTACAACATTCCTGACGCGCCGGCCCCTATTTCTCGGTGGGAATATTATATACGTCTATAACGTTATATATCCTAGCCTAAGGCAACCTAACATGTCGAATGTAATATTTTACAACATTCTGGCGTGTCGTCGCCTGCTTCTCAAAGGGGACATTATATACGTCTATAACGTTGTATATCCTAACCTAACGCAACCTAACATCTGGGATGTAATATTTTACAACATTCCTGACGCGTCGGTCCCTATTTCTCGGTGGGAATATTATATACGTCTACAACGTTATATATCCTAGCCTAAGGCGACCTAACATGTCGAATGTAATATTTTACATCATTCCTGTCGTGTCGGCCCGTAGTTCTCGGTGGTAACATTATATACGTCTATAAGGTTAGATATCCTAGCCTAAGGCAACCTAACATGTCGCATGTAATATTGTACAACATTCCTGGTGTGTCGTCACCTACTTCTGGATGGGGACATTATATGCATCTATAACGTTGTACATCCTAACCTAAGGCAACCTAACATATCGGATGTAATATTTTACAACATTCCTGACGAGTCGGCCCCTATTTCTCGGTGGGAATATTATATACGTCTATAACGTTATATATCCTATCCTAAGGCAACCTAACATCTCGGATGTAATATTTTACAACATTCCTGGCGTGTCGTCGCCTGCTTCTCGATGGGGACATTATATACGTCTATAACGTTGTATATTCTAACCCAAAGCAACTTAACTTCTGGGATGTAATATTTTGCAACATTCCTGGCATGTCGGTCCCCACGTCTCAGTGGGAACATTATATAAGTCTATAACGATATATATCCTAACCTAAAGCAACCTAACATCTCGGGTGTCGTATTTTACAACATTTCTGGCATGTCGGTCCCTACATCTCGGTGGGAACATTCTATACGTCTATAACGTCGTATATCCTAACCTAAGGGAACCTAACATTTCGGGTGTAATATTTTACAACATTCCTGACGCGTCGGCCCCTATTTCTCGGTGGGAATATTATATACTTCTATAACGTTATATATCCTAACGTAAGGCAACATAACATCACGGATGTATTATTTTACAACATTCCTGACGCGTCGGCCCCTATTTCTCGGGGGGAATATTATATACGTCTATAACGTTACATATCCTAGCCTAAGGCAACCTAACATGTCGAATGTAATATTTTACAACATTCTGCCGTGTCGTCGCCTGCTTCTCAAAGGGGACATTATATACGTCTATAGCGTTGTATATCCTAACCCAAAGCAACCTAACTTCTGGCATGTAATATTTTACAACATTCCTGGCATGTCGGTCCCCACGTCTCGGTGGGAACATTATATGAGTCTATGACGATATATATCCTAACCTAAAGCAACCTAACAACTCGGATGTAATAGTTTACCACATTCCTGGCGGTCCCTACATCTCGGTGGGAACATTCTATACGTCTATAACGTTGTATATCCTAACATAAGGGAACCTAACATCTCGGGTGTAATATTTTACAACATTCCTGACGCGCCGGCCCCTATTTCTCGGTGGGAATATTATATACGTCTATAACGTTATATATCCTAGCCTAAGGCAACCTAACATGTCGAATGTAATATTTTACAACATTCTGGCGTGTCGTCGCCTGCTTCTCAAAGGGGACATTATATACGTCTATAACGTTGTATATCCTAACCTAACGCAACCTAACATCTGGGATGTAATATTTTACAACATTCCTGACGCGTCGGCCCCTATTTCTCGGTGGGAATATTATATACGTCTACAACGTTATATATCCTAGCCTAAGGCGACCTAACATGTCGAATGTAATATTTTACATCATTCCTGTCGTGTCGGCCCGTAGTTCTCGGTGGTAACATTATATACGTCTATAAGGTTAGATATCCTAGCCTAAGGCAACCTAACATGTCGCATGTAATATTGTACAACATTCCTGGTGTGTCGTCACCTACTTCTGGATGGGGACATTATATGCATCTATAACGTTGTACATCCTAACCTAAGGCAACCTAACATATCGGATGTAATATTTTACAACATTCCTGACGAGTCGGCCCCTATTTCTCGGTGGGAATATTATATACGTCTATAACGTTATATATCCTAGCCTAAGGCAACCTAACATCTCGGATGTAATATTTTACAACATTCCTGGCGTGTCGTCGCCTGCTTCTCGATGGGGACATTATATACGTCTATAACGTTGTATATCCTAACCCAAAGCAACCTAACTTCTGGGATGTAATATTTTACAACATTCCTGGCATGTCGGTCCCCACGTCTCGGTGGGAACATTATATAAGTCTATAACGATATATATCCTAACCTAAAGCAACCTAACAACTCGGATGTAATATTTTAGAACATTCCTGGCATGTCGGTCCCTACATTTCGGTGTGGACATTCTATACGTCTATAACGTTGTATATCCTAACCTAAGGGAACCTAACATTTCGGGTGTAATATTTTGCAACATTCCTGACGCGTCGGCCCCTATTTCTCGGTGGGAATATTATATGCGTCTATAACGTTATATATCCTAGCCTAAGGCAACCTAACATATCTGATGTAATATTTTACAACATTCCTGACGCGTCGGCCCCTATTTCTCGGGGGGAATATTATATACGTCTATAACGTTACATATCCTAGCCTAAGGCAACCTAACATGTCGAATGTAATATTTTACAACATTCTGCCGTGTCGTCGCCTGCTTCTCAAAGGGGACATTATATACGTCTATAGCGTTGTATATCCTAACCCAAAGCAACCTAACTTCTGGCATGTAATATTTTACAACATTCCTGGCATGTCGGTCCCCACGTCTCGGTGGGAACATTATATGAGTCTATGACGATATATATCCTAACCTAAAGCAACCTAACAACTCGGATGTAATAGTTTACCACATTCCTGGCGGTCCCTACATCTCGGTGGGAACATTCTATACGTCTATAACGTTGTATATCCTAACCTAAGGGAACCTAACATCTCGGGTGTAATATTTTACAACATTCCTGACGCGCCGGCCCCTATTTCTCGGTGGGAATATTATATACGTCTATAACGTTATATATCCTAGCCTAAGGCAACCTAACATGTCGAATGTAATATTTTACAACATTCTGGCGTGTCGTCGCCTGCTTCTCAAAGGGGACATTATATACGTCTATAACGTTGTATATCCTAACCTAACGCAACCTAACATCTGGGATGTAATATTTTACAACATTCCTGACGCGTCGGCCCCTATTTCTCGGTGGGAATATTATATACGTCTACAACGTTATATATCCTAGCCTAAGGCGACCTAACATGTCGAATGTAATATTTTACATCATTCCTGTCGTGTCGGCCCGTAGTTCTCGGTGGTAACATTATATACGTCTATAAGGTTAGATATCCTAGCCTAAGGCAACCTAACATGTCGCATGTAATATTGTACAACATTCCTGGTGTGTCGTCACCTACTTCTGGATGGGGACATTATATGCATCTATAACGTTGTACATCCTAACCTAAGGCAACCTAACATATCGGATGTAATATTTTACAACATTCCTGACGAGTCGGCCCCTATTTCTCGGTGGGAATATTATATACGTCTATAACGTTATATATCCTAGCCTAAGGCAACCTAACATCTCGGATGTAATATTTTACAACATTCCTGGCGTGTCGTCGCCTGCTTCTCGATGGGGACATTATATACGTCTATAACGTTGTATATCCTAACCCAAAGCAACCTAACTTCTGGGATGTAATATTTTACAACATTCCTGGCATGTCGGTCCCCACGTCTCGGTGGGAACATTATATAAGTCTATAACGATATATATCCTAACCTAAAGCAACCTAACAACTCGGATGTAATATTTTAGAACATTCCTGGCATGTCGGTCCTTACATTTCGGTGTGGACATTCTATACGTCTATAACGTTGTATATCCTAACCTAAGGGAACCTAACATTTCGGGTGTAATATTTTGCAACATTCCTGACGCGTCGGCCCCTATTTCTCGGTGGGAATATTATATGCGTCTATAACGTTATATATCCTAGCCTAAGGCAACCTAACATATCTGATGTAATATTTTACAACATTCCTGACGCGTCGGCCCCTATTTCTCGGGGGGAATATTATATACGTCTATAACGTTACATATCCTAGCCTAAGGCAACCTAACATGTCGAATGTAATATTTTACAACATTCTGCCGTGTCGTCGCCTGCTTCTCAAAGGGGACATTATATACGTCTATAGCGTTGTATATCCTAACCCAAAGCAACCTAACTTCTGGCATGTAATATTTTACAACATTCCTGGCATGTCGGTCCCCACGTCTCGGTGGGAACATTATATGAGTCTATGACGATATATATCCTAACCTAAAGCAACCTAACAACTCGGATGTAATAGTTTACCACATTCCTGGCGGTCCCTACATCTCGGTGGGAACATTCTATACGTCTATAACGTTGTATATCCTAACCTAAGGGAACCTAACATCTCGGGTGTAATATTTTACAACATTCCTGACGCGCCGGCCCCTATTTCTCGGTGGGAATATTATATACGTCTATAACGTTATATATCCTAGCCTAAGGCAACCTAACATGTCGAATGTAATATTTTACAACATTCTGGCTTGTCGTCGCCTGCTTCTCAAAGGGGACATTATATACGTCTATAACGTTGTATATCCTAACCTAACGCAACCTAACATCTGGGATGTAATATTTTACAACATTCCTGACGCGTCGGCCCCTATTTCTCGGTGGGAATATTATATACGTCTACAACGTTATATATCCTAGCCTAAGGCGACCTAACATGGCGAATGTAATATTTTACATCATTCCTGTCGTGTCGGCCCGTAGTTCTCGGTGGTAACATTATATACGTCTATAAGGTTAGATATCCTAGCCTAAGGCAACCTAACATGTCGCATGTAATATTGTACAACATTCCTGGTGTGTCGTCACCTACTTCTGGATGGGGACATTATATGCATCTATAACGTTGTACATCCTAACCTAAGGCAACCTAACATATCGGATGTAATATTTTACAACATTCCTGACGAGTCGGCCCCTATTTCTCGGTGGGAATATTATATACGTCTATAACGTTATATATCCTAGCCTAAGGCAACCTAACATCTCGGATGTAATATTTTACAACATTCCTGGCGTGTCGTCGCCTGCTTCTCGATGGGGACATTATATACGTCTATAACGTTGTATATCCTAACCCAAAGCAACCTAACTTCTGGGATGTAATATTTTACAACATTCCTGGCATGTCGGTCCCCACGTCTCGGTGGGAACATTATATAAGTCTATAACGATATATATCCTAACCTAAAGCAACCTAACAACTCGGATGTAATATTTTAGAACATTCCTGGCATGTCGGTCCCTACATTTCGGTGTGGACATTCTATACGTCTATAACGTTGTATATCCTAACCTAAGGGAACCTAACATTTCGGGTGTAATATTTTGCAACATTCCTGACGCGTCGGCCCCTATTTCTCGGTGGGAATATTATATGCGTCTATAACGTTATATATCCTAGCCTAAGGCAACCTAACATATCTGATGTAATATTTTACAACATTCCTGACGCGTCGGCCCCTATTTCTCGGGGGGAATATTATATACGTCTATAACGTTACATATCCTAGCCTAAGGCAACCTAACATGTCGAATGTAATATTTTACAACATTCTGCCGTGTCGTCGCCTGCTTCTCAAAGGGGACATTATATACGTCTATAGCGTTGTATATCCTAACCCAAAGCAACCTAACTTCTGGCATGTAATATTTTACAACATTCCTGGCATGTCGGTCCCCACGTCTCGGTGGGAACATTATATGAGTCTATGACGATATATATCCTAACCTAAAGCAACCTAACAACTCGGATGTAATAGTTTACCACATTCCTGGCGGTCCCTACATCTCGGTGGGAACATTCTATACGTCTATAACGTTGTATATCCTAACCTAAGGGAACCTAACATCTCGGGTGTAATATTTTACAACATTCCTGAAGCGTCGGCCCCTATTTCTCGGTGGGAATATTATATACGTCTACAACGTTATATATCCTAGCCTAAGGCGACCTAACATGTCGAATGTAATATTTTACATCATTCCTGTCGTGTCGGCCCGTAGTTCTCGGTGGTAACATTATATACGTCTATAAGGTTAGATATCCTAGCCTAAGGCAACCTAACATGTCGCATGTAATATTGTACAACATTCCTGGTGTGTCGTCACCTACTTCTGGATGGGGACATTATATACATCTATAACGTTGTACATCCTAACCTAAGGCAACCTAACATATCGGATGTAATATTTTACAACATTCCTGACGAGTCGGCCCCTATTTCTCGGTGGGAATATTATATACGTCTATAACGTTATATATCCTAGCCTAAGGCAACCTAACATCTCGGATGTAATATTTTACAACATTCCGGGCGTGTCGTCGCCTGCTTCTCGATGGGGACATTATATACGTCTATAACGTTGTATATCCTAACCCAAAGCAACCTAACTTCTGGGATGTAATATTTTACAACATTCCTGGCATGTCGGTCCCCACGTCTCGGTGGGAACATTATATAAGTCTATAACGATATATATCCTAACCTAAAGCAACCTAACAACTCGGATGTAATATTTTAGAACATTCCTGGCATGTCGGTCCCTACATTTCGGTGTGGACATTCTATACGTCTATAACGTTGTATATCCTAACCTAAGGGAACCTAACATTTCGGGTGTAATATTTTGCAACATTCCTGACGCGTCGGCCCCTATTTCTCGGTGGGAATATTATATGCGTCTATAACGTTATATATCCTAGCCTAAGGCAACCTAACATATCTGATGTAATATTTTACAACATTCCTGACGCGTCGGCCCCTATTTCTCGGTGTGAATATTATATACGTCTATAACGTTATATATCCTAGCCTAAGGCAACCTAACATGTCGAATGTAATATTTTATAACATTCTGGCGTGTCGTCGCCTGCTTCTCAAAGGGGACATTATATACGTCTATAACGTTGTATATCCTAACCTAAGGCAACCTAACATTTCGGGTGTAATATTTTGCAACATTACTGACGCGTCGGCCCCTATTTCTCGGGGGGAATATTATATACGTCTATAGCGTTACATATCCTAGCCTAAGGCAACCTAACATGTCGAATGTAATATTTTACAACATTCTGGCTTGTCGTCGCCTGCTTCTCACAGGGGACATTATATACGTCTATAACGTTGTATGTCCTAACCTAACGCAACCTAACATCCCGGATGTAATATTTTACAACATTCCTGACGCGTCGGCCCCTATTTCTCGGGGGAAATGTTATATACGTCTATAACGTGACATATCCTGGCCTAAGGCAACCTAACATGTCGAATGTAATATTTTACAACATTCTGGCGTGTCGTCACCTACTTCTGGATGGGGACATTATATACATCTATAACGTTGTACATCCTAACCTAAGGCAACCTAACATATCGGATGTAATATTTTACAACATTCCTGACGCGTCGGCTCCTATTTCTCGGTGTGAATATTATATACGTCTATAACGTTATATATCCTAGCCTAAGGCAACCTAACATGTCGAATGTAATATTTTATAACATTCTGGCGTGTCGTCGCCTGCTTCTCAAAGGGGACATTATATACGACTATAACGTTGTATATCCTAACCTAAGGCAACCTAACATATCGGATGTAATATTTTTCAACATTCCTGGCGTGTCGTCGCCTGCTTCTCGATGGGGACATTATATACGTCTATAACGTTGTATATCCTAACCCAAAGCAACCTAAATTCTGGGATGTAATATTTTACAACATTCCTGGCATGTCGGTCCCCACGTCTCGGTAGGAACATTATATAAGTCTATAACGATATATTTCCTTACCTAAAGCAACCTAACAACTCGTGTGTAATATTTTACAACATTCCTGGCATGTCGGTCCATACATCTCGGTGGGAACATTCTATACGTCTATAACGTTGTATATCCTAACCTAAGGGAACCTAACATTTCGGGTGTAATATTTTGCAACATTCCTGACGCGTCGGCCCCTATTTCTCGGGGGGAATATTATATACGTCTATAACGTTACATATCCTAGCCTAAGGCAGCCTAACATGTCGAATGTAATATTTTACAACATTCTGGCGTGTCGTCGCCTGCTTCTCAAAGGGGACATTATATACGTCTATAACGTTGTATATCCTAACCTAACGCAACCTAACATCTGGGATGTAATATTTTACAACATTCCTGACGCGTCGGCCCCTATTTCTCGGTGGGAATATTATATACGTCTACAACGTTATATATCCTAGCCTAAGGCGACCTAACATGTCGAATGTAATATTTTACATCATTCCTGTCGTGTCGGCCCGTAGTTCTCGGTGGTAACATTATATACGTCTATAAGGTTAGATATCCTAGCCTAAGGCAACCTAACATGTCGCATGTAATATTGTACAACATTCCTGGTGTGTCGTCACCTACTTCTGGATGGGGACATTATATGCATCTATAACGTTGTACATCCTAACCTAAGGCAACCTAACATATCGGATGTAATATTTTACAACATTCCTGACGAGTCGGCCCCTATTTCTCGGTGGGAATATTATATACGTCTATAACGTTATATATCCTAGCCTAAGGCAACCTAACATCTCGGATGTAATATTTTACAACATTCCTGGCGTGTCGTCGCCTGCTTCTCGATGGGGACATTATATACGTCTATAACGTTGTATATCCTAACCCAAAGCAACCTAACTTCTGGGATGTAATATTTTACAACATTCCTGGCATGTCGGTCCCCACGTCTCGGTGGGAACATTATATAAGTCTATAACGATATATATCCTAACCTAAAGCAACCTAACAACTCGGATGTAATATTTTAGAACATTCCTGACATGTCGGTCCTTACATTTCGGTGTGGACATTCTATACGTCTATAACGTTGTATATCCTAACCTAAGGGAACCTAACATTTCGGGTGTAATATTTTGCAACATTCCTGACGCGTCGGCCCCTATTTCTCGGTGGGAATATTATATGCGTCTATAACGTTATATATCCTAGCCTAAGGCAACCTAACATATCTGATGTAATATTTTACAACATTCCTGACGCGTCGGCCCCTATTTCTCGGGGGGAATATTATATACGTCTATAACGTTACATATCCTAGCCTAAGGCAACCTAACATGTCGAATGTAATATTTTACAACATTCTGCCGTGTCGTCGCCTGCTTCTCAAAGGGGACATTATATACGTCTATAGCGTTGTATATCCTAACCCAAAGCAACCTAACTTCTGGCATGTAATATTTTACAACATTCCTGGCATGTCGGTCCCCACGTCTCGGTGGGAACATTATATGAGTCTATGACGATATATATCCTAACCTAAAGCAACCTAACAACTCGGATGTAATAGTTTACCACATTCCTGGCGGTCCCTACATCTCGGTGGGAACATTCTATACGTCTATAACGTTGTATATCCTAACCTAAGGGAACCTAACATCTCGGGTGTAATATTTTACAACATTCCTGACGCGCCGGCCCCTATTTCTCGGTGGGAATATTATATACGTCTATAACGTTATATATCCTAGCCTAAGGCAACCTAACATGTCGAATGTAATATTTTACAACATTCTGGCTTGTCGTCGCCTGCTTCTCAAAGGGGACATTATATACGTCTATAACGTTGTATATCCTAACCTAACGCAACCTAACATCTGGGATGTAATATTTTACAACATTCCTGACGCGTCGGCCCCTATTTCTCGGTGGGAATATTATATACGTCTACAACGTTATATATCCTAGCCTAAGGCGACCTAACATGGCGAATGTAATATTTTACATCATTCCTGTCGTGTCGGCCCGTAGTTCTCGGTGGTAACATTATATACGTCTATAAGGTTAGATATCCTAGCCTAAGGCAACCTAACATGTCGCATGTAATATTGTACAACATTCCTGGTGTGTCGTCACCTACTTCTGGATGGGGACATTATATGCATCTATAACGTTGTACATCCTAACCTAAGGCAACCTAACATATCGGATGTAATATTTTACAACATTCCTGACGAGTCGGCCCCTATTTCTCGGTGGGAATATTATATACGTCTATAACGTTATATATCCTAGCCTAAGGCAACCTAACATCTCGGATGTAATTTTTTACAACATTCCTGGCGTGTCGTCGCCTGCTTCTCGATGGGGACATTATATACGTCTATAACGTTGTATATCCTAACCCAAAGCAACCTAACTTCTGGGATGTAATATTTTACAACATTCCTGGCATGTCGGTCCCCACGTCTCGGTGGGAACATTATATAAGTCTATAACGATATATATCCTAACCTAAAGCAACCTAACAACTCGGATGTAATATTTTAGAACATTCCTGGCATGTCGGTCCCTACATTTCGGTGTGGACATTCTATACGTCTATAACGTTGTATATCCTAACCTAAGGGAACCTAACATTTCGGGTGTAATATTTTGCAACATTCCTGACGCGTCGGCCCCTATTTCTCGGTGGGAATATTATATGCGTCTATAACGTTATATATCCTAGCCTAAGGCAACCTAACATATCTGATGTAATATTTTACAACATTCCTGACGCGTCGGCCCCTATTTCTCGGGGGGAATATTATATACGTCTATAACGTTACATATCCTAGCCTAAGGCAACCTAACATGTCGAATGTAATATTTTACAACATTCTGCCGTGTCGTCGCCTGCTTCTCAAAGGGGACATTATATACGTCTATAGCGTTGTATATCCTAACCCAAAGCAACCTAACTTCTGGCATGTAATATTTTACAACATTCCTGGCATGTCGGTCCCCACGTCTCGGTGGGAACATTATATGAGTCTATGACGATATATATCCTAACCTAAAGCAACCTAACAACTCGGATGTAATAGTTTACCACATTCCTGGCGGTCCCTACATCTCGGTGGGAACATTCTATACGTCTATAACGTTGTATATCCTAACCTAAGGGAACCTAACATCTCGGGTGTAATATTTTACAACATTCCTGACGCGCCGGCCCCTATTTCTCGGTGGGAATATTATATACGTCTATAACGTTATATATCCTAGCCTAAGGCAACCTAACATGTCGAATGTAATATTTTACAACATTCTGGCGTGTCGTCGCCTGCTTCTCAAAGGGGACATTATATACGTCTATAACGTTGTATATCCTAACCTAACGCAACCTAACACCTGGGATGTAATATTTTACAACATTCCTGACGCGTCGGCCCCTATTTCTCGGTGGGAATATTATATACGTCTACAACGTTATATATCCTAGCCTAAGGCGACCTAACATGTCGAATGTAATATTTTACATCATTCCTGTCGTGTCGGCCCGTAGTTCTCGGTGGTAACATTATATACGTCTATAAGGTTAGATATCCTAGCCTAAGGCAACCTAACATGTCGCATGTAATATTGTACAACATTCCTGGTGTGTCGTCACCTACTTCTGGATGGGGACATTATATACATCTATAACGTTGTACATCCTAACCTAAGGCAACCTAACATATCGGATGTAATATTTTACAACATTCCTGACGAGTCGGCCCCTATTTCTCGGTGGGAATATTATATACGTCTATAACGTTATATATCCTAGCCTAAGGCAACCTAACATCTCGGATGTAATATTTTACAACATTCCGGGCGTGTCGTCGCCTGCTTCTCGATGGGGACATTATATACGTCTATAACGTTGTATATCCTAACCCAAAGCAACCTAACTTCTGGGATGTAATATTTTACAACATTCCTGGCATGTCGGTCCCCACGTCTCGGTGGGAACATTATATAAGTCTATAACGATATATATCCTAACCTAAAGCAACCTAACAACTCGGATGTAATATTTTAGAACATTCCTGGCATGTCGGTCCCTACATTTCGGTGTGGACATTCTATACGTCTATAACGTTGTATATCCTAACCTAAGGGAACCTAACATTTCGGGTGTAATATTTTGCAACATTCCTGACGCGTCGGCCCCTATTTCTCGGTGGGAATATTATATGCGTCTATAACGTTATATATCCTAGCCTAAGGCAACCTAACATATCTGATGTAATATTTTACAACATTCCTGACGCGTCGGCCCCTATTTCTCGGTGTGAATATTATATACGTCTATAACGTTATATATCCTAGCCTAAGGCAACCTAACATGTCGAATGTAATATTTTATAACATTCTGGCGTGTCGTCGCCTGCTTCTCAAAGGGGACATTATATACGTCTATAACGTTGTATATCCTAACCTAAGGCAACCTAACATTTCGGGTGTAATATTTTGCAACATTCCTGACGCGTCGGCCCCTATTTCTCGGGGGGAATATTATATACGTCTATAGCGTTACATATCCTAGCCTAAGGCAACCTAACATGTCGAATGTAATATTTTACAACATTCTGGCGTGTCGTCGCCTGCTTCTCACAGGGGACATTATATACGTCTATAACGTTGTATGTCCTAACCTAACGCAACCTAACATCCCGGATGTAATATTTTACAACATTCCTGACGCGTCGGCCCCTATTTCTCGGGGGAAATATTATATACGTCTATAACGTGACATATCCTGGCCTAAGGCAACCTAACATGTCGAATGTAATATTTTACAACATTCTGGCGTGTCGTCACCTACTTCTGGATGGGGACATTATATACATCTATAACGTTGTACATCCTAACCTAAGGCAACCTAACATATCGGATGTAATATTTTACAACATTCCTGACGCGTCGGCTCCTATTTCTCGGTGTGAATATTATATACGTCTATAACGTTATATATCCTAGCCTAAGGCAACCTAACATGTCGAATGTAATATTTTATAACATTCTGGCGTGTCGTCGCCTGCTTCTCAAAGGGGACATTATATACGTCTATAACGTTGTATATCCTAACCTAAGGCAACCTAACATATCGGATGTAATATTTTTCAACATTCCTGGCGTGTCGTCGCCTGCTTCTCGATGGGGACATTATATACGTCTATAACGTTGTATATCCTAACCCAAAGCAACCTAAATTCTGGGATGTAATATTTTACAACATTCCTGGCATGTCGGTCCCCACGTCTCGGTAGGAACATTATATAAGTCTATAACGATATATTTCCTAACCTAAAGCAACCTAACAACTCGTGTGTAATATTTTACAACATTCCTGGCATGTCGGTCCATACATCTCGGTGGGAACATTCTATACGTCTATAACGTTGTATATCCTAACCTAAGGGAACCTAACATTTCGGGTGTAATATTTTGCAACATTCCTGACGCGTCGGCCCCTATTTCTCGGGGGGAATATTATATACGTCTATAACGTTACATATCCTAGCCTAAGGCAGCCTAACATGTCGAATGTAATATTTTACAACATTCTGGCGTGTCGTCGCCTGCTTCTCAAAGGGGACATTATATACGTCTATAACGTTGTATGTCCTAACCTAACGCAACCTAACATCTGGGATGTAATATTTTACAACATTCCTGACGCGTCGGCCCCTATTTCTCGGTGGGAATATTATATACGTCTACAACGTTATATATCCTAGCCTAAGGCGACCTAACATGTCAAATGTAATATTTTACATCATTCCTGTCGTGTCGGCCCGTAGTTCTCGGTGGTAACATTATATACGTCTATAAGGTTAGATATCCTAGCCTAAGGCAACCTGACATGTCGCATGTAATATTGTACAACATTCCTGGTGTGTCGTCACCTACTTCTGGATGGGGACATTATATACATCTATAACATTGTACATCCTAACCTAAGGCAACCTAACATATCGGATGTAATATTTTACAACATTCCTGACGCATCGGCCCTATTTCTCGGTGGGAATATTATATACGTCTATAACGTTATATATCCTAGCTTAAGGCAACCTAACATGTCGAATATAATATTTTACAACATTCTGGCGTGTCGTTGCCTGCTTCTCAAAGGGGACATTATTTACGTCTATAACATTGTATATCCTAACCCAAAGCAACCTAACATCTGGGATGTAATATTTTACAACATTCCTGGCATGTCGGTCCCCACGTCTCGGTGGGAACATTATATAAGTCTATAACGATATATATCCTAACCTAAAGCTACCTAACAACTCGGATGTAATATTTTAGAACATTCCTGGCATGTCGGTCCCTACATCTCGGTGGGGACATTCTATACGTCTATAACGTTGTATATACTAACCTAAGGGAACCTAACATCTTCGGTCTAATATTTTACAACATTGCTGACGCGTCGGCCCCTACTTCTCGGTGGGAACATTCTATACGTCTATAACGATATATATCCTAACCTAAGGCAACCTAACATCTCGCATGTAATATTTTACAACATTCCTGGCGCTTCGGCTGCTACTTTTCGGTGGGAACATTATATACGTCTATAACGTTACATATCCTAACGTATGGCAACATAACATCTCGGATGTTATATATTACAACATTCCTGGCGTGTCGTCGCCTGCTTCTCGATGGGGACATTATATACGTCTATAACCTTGTATATACTAACCTAACGCAACCTAACATCTGGGATGTAATATTTTACATCATTCCTGGTGGGTCGTCGCCCGCTTCTCGATGGGGACATTATATACGTCTATAACGTTGAATATCCTAACCTAAAGCAACCTAACATCTGGGATGTAATATTTTACAAGATCCCTGGCATGTCGGTCCCCACGTCTCGGTGGGAACATTATATACGTCTATAGCGATATATATCCTAACCTAAGGCAACCTAACATCTCGGATGTAATATTTTACACCATTCCTAGCATGTCGGGCCCTACTTCTCGGTGGAAACAATGTATACGTCTATAACGATATATATCCTAGCCTAAGGCAACCCAACATGTAGAATGTAATATTTTACAACATTCCTGTCGTGTCGTCGCCTGCTTCTCGATGGGGACATTATATACGTCTATAACGTTGTATATTCTAACCTAACGCAACCTAACATCTGGGATGTTATATTTTACAACATTCCTGGCGTGTCGTCGCCTACTTCTGGATGGGGACATTATATACATCTATAACGTCATATATCCTAACCTAAGGGAACCTAACATCTGGGATGTAATATTTTACAACATTCCTGGCATGTCGGTCCCTACGTCTCGGTGGGAACGTTATATACGTCTATAACGATATATATCCTAACCTAAGGGAACCTTACATCTCGGATGTAATATTTTACAACATTCCTGGCATGTCGGGCCCTACTTCTCGGTGGGAACATTGTATACGTCTATAACGATATATATACTAGCCTAAGGCAACCTAACGTGTCGAATGTAATATTTTACAACATTCCTGTCATGTCGGTCCCTACTTCTCGGTGGGAACATTGTATACGTCTATAACGATATATATCCTAGCCTAAGGCAACCTAACATGTCGAATGTAATATTTTACAACATTCCTGTCGTGTCGTCGCCTGCTTCTCGATGGGGACATTTTATACGTCTATAACGTTGTATATTCTAACCTAACGCAACCTAACATCTGGGATGTAATATTTTACAACATTCCTGGCGTGTCGTCGCCTACTTCTCGATGGGGACATTATATACATCTATAACGTTGTATATCCTAACCTAAGGCAACCTAACATCTCGGATGTAATATTTTACAACATTCTGGCGTGTCGTCGCCTGCTTCTCAATGGGGACATTATATACGTCTATAACCTTGTATATACTAACCTAACGCAACCTAACATCTGGGATGTTATATTTTACAACATTCCTGGTGGGTCGTCGCCCGCTTCTCGATGGGGACATTATATACGTCTATAACGTTGAATATCCTAATCTAAAGCAACCTAAATCTGGGATGTAATATTTTACAAGATCCCTGGCATGTCGGTCCCCACGTCTCGGTGGGAACATTATATACGTCTATAACGATATATATCCTAACCTAAGGCAACCTAACATCTCGCATGTAATATTTTACAACATTCCTGGCATGTCGGTCCCTACTTCTCGGTGGAAACAATGTATACGTCTATAACGATATATATATTAGCCTAAGGCAACCCAACATGTAGAATGTAATATTTTACAACATTCCTGGCGTGTCGTCGCCTGCTTCTCGATGGGGACATTATATACGTCAATAACGTGGTATATTCCAACCTAACGCAACCTAACATCTGGGATGTAATATTTTACAACATTCCTGGCGTGTCGTCGCCTACTTCTGGATGGGGACGTTATATACATCTATAACGTCATATATCCTAACCTAAGGGAACCTAACATCTCGGGTATAATATTTTACAACATTCCTGGCGTGTCGTCGCCTACTTCTCGATGGGAACATTATATACGTCTATAACGTTATATATCCTAGCCTAAGGCAACCTAACATCTCGGATGTAATATTTTACCACATTCCTGTCATGTCGGTCCCTACTTCACGGTGGGAACATTGTATACGTCTATAACGATATATATCCTAGCCTAAGGCAACCTAACATGTCGAATGTAATATTTTACAACATTCCTGTCGTGTCGTCGCCTGCTTCTCGATGGGGACATTATATACGTCTATAACGTTGTATATTCTAACCTAACGCAACCTAACATCTGGGATGTAATATTTTACAGCATTCCTGGCGTGTCGTCGCCTACTTCTGGATGTGGACATTATATACATCTATAACGTCATATATCCTAACCTAAAGGAACCTAACATATCGGATGTAATATTTTGATACTTTCCTGGCATGTCGGTCCCTACGTCTCGGTGGGATCATTATATACGTCTATAACGATATATATCCTAACCTAAGGCAACCTAACATCTCGGATGTAATATTTTACAACATTCCTGTCGTGTCGTCGCCTGCTTCTCGATGGGGACATTATATACGTCTATAACGTTGTATATTCTAACCTAACGCAACCTAACATCTGGGATGTTATATTTTACATCATTCCTCGTGGGTCGTCGCCCGCTTCTCGATGGGGACATTATATACGTCTATAACGTTGAATATCCTAACCTAAAGCAACCTAACATCTGGGATGTAATATTTTAAAAGATCCCTGGCATGTCGGTCCCCACGTCTCGGTGGGAACATTATATACGTCTATAGCGATATATATCCTAACGTAAGGCAACCTAACATCTCGGATGTAATATTTTACAACATTCCTGGCATGTCGGTCCCTACTTCTCGGTGGAAACAATGTATACGTCTATAACGATATATATCCTAGCCTAAGGCAACCCAACATGTGGAATGTAATATTTTACAACATTCCTGGCGTGTCGTCGCCTACTTCTCGATGGGGACATTATACACATCTATAACGTTGTATATCCTAACCTAAGGCAACCTAACATCTCGGATGTAATATTTTACAACATTCCTGGCATGTCGGTCCCTACTTCTCGTTGGGAACATTGTATACGTCTATAACGATATATATTCTAGCCTAAGGCAACCTGACATGTCGAATGTAATATTTTACAACATTCCTGTCGTGTCGTCGCCTGCTTCTCGATGGGGACATTATATACGTCTATAACGTTGTATATTCTAACCTAACGCAACCTAAGATCTGGGATGTTATATTTTACAACATTCCTGGCGTGTCGTCGCCTACTTCTGGATGGGGACATTATATACATCTATAACGTCATATATCCTAACCTAAGGGAACCTAACATCTCGGATGTAATATTTTACAACATTCTGGCGTGTCGTCGCCTGCTTCTCGATGGGGACATTATATACGTCTATAACCTTGTATATACTAACCTAACGCAACCTAACATCTGGGGAGTAATATTTTACATCATTCCTCGTGGGTCGTCGCCCGCTTCTCGATGGGGACATTATATACGTCTATAACGTTGAATATCCTAACCTAAAGCAACCTAACATCTGGGATGTAATATTTTAAAAGATCCCTGGCATGTCGGTCCCCACGTCTCGGTGGGAACATTATATACGTCTATAGCGATATATATCCTAACCTAAGGCAACCTAACATCTCGGATGTAATATTTTACAACATTCCTGGCATGTCGGTCCCTACTTCTCGGTGGAAACAATGTATACGTCTATAACGATATATATCCTAGCCTAAGGCAACCCAACATGTGGAATGTAATATTTTACAACATTCCTGGCGTGTCGTCGCCTACTTCTCGATGGGGACATTATACACATCAATAACGTTGTATATCCTAACCTAAGGCAACCTAACATCTCGGATGTAATATTTTACAACATTCCTGGCATGTCGGTCCCTACTTCTCGTTGGGAACATTGTATACGTCTATAACGATATATATTCTAGGATAAGGCAACCTGACATGTCGAATGTAATATTTTACAACATTCCTGTCGTGTCGTCGCCTGCTTCTCGATGGGGACATTATATACGTCTATAACGTTGTATATTCTAACCTAACGCAACCTAACATCTGGGATGTTATATTTTACAACATTCCTGGCGTGTCGTCGCCTACTTCTGGATGGGGACATTATATACATCTATAACGTCATATATCCTAACCTAAGGGAACCTAACATCTCGGGTGTAATATTTTACAACATTCCTGGCGTGTCGTCGCCTACTTCTCGATGGGGACATTATATACATCTATAACGTTGTATATCCTAACCTAAGGCAACCTAACATCTCGGATGCAATATTTTACAACATTCCTGTCATGTCCGTCCCTACTTCTCGGTGGGAACATTGTATACGTCTATAACGATATATATCCTAGCCTAAGGCAACCTAACATGTCGAATGTAATATTTTACAACATTCCTGTCGTGTCGTCGCCTGCTTCTCGATGGGGACATTATATACCTCAATAACGTTGTATATTCTAACCTAACGCAACCTAACATCTGGGATGTAATATTTTACAACATTCCTGGCGTGTCGTCGCCTACTTCTGGATGGGGACATTATATATATCTATAACGTCATATATCCTAACCTAAGGGAACCTAACATCTCGGGTGTAATATTTTACAACATTCCTGGCGTGTCGTCGCCTACTTCTCGATGGGGACATTATATACATCTATAACGTTGTATATCCTAACCTAAGGCAACCTAACATCTCGGATGTAATATTTTACAACATTCTGGCGTGTCGTCGCCTGCTTCTCAATGGGGACATTATATACGTCTATAACCTTGTATATACTAACCTAACGCAACCTAACATCTGGGATGTAATATTTTACAACATTCCTGGTGGGTCGTCGCCCGCTTCTCGATGGGGACATTATATACGTCTATAACGTTGAATATCCTAACCTAAAGCAACCTAACATCTGGGATGTAATATTTTACAAGATCCCTGGCATGTCGGTCCCCACGTCTCGGTGGGAACATTATATACGTCTATAGCGATATATATCCTAACCTAAGGCAACCTAACATCTCGGATGTAATATTTTACAACATTCCTGGCATGTCGGTCCCTACTTCTCGGTGGAAACAATGTATACGTCTATAACGATATATATCCTAGCCTAAGGCAACCCAACATGTAGAATGTAATATTTTACAACATTCCTGGCGTGTCGTCGCCTACTTCTCGATGGGGACATTATACACATCTATAACGTTGTATATCCTAACCTAAGGCAACCTAACATCTCGGATGTAATATTTTACAACATTCCTGGCATGTCGGTCCCTACTTCTCGGTGGGAACATTGTATACGTCTATAACGATATATATTCTAGCCTAAGGCAACCTAACATGTCGAATGTAATATTTTACAACATTCCTGGCGTGTCGTCGCCTACTTCTGGATGGGGACATTATATACATCTATAACGTCATATATCCTAACCTAAGGGAACCTAACATCTCGGGTGTAATATTTTACAACATTCCTGGCGTGTCGTCGCCTGCTTCTCGATGGGGACATTATATACGTCTATAACGTTGTATATTCTAACTTAACGCAACCTAACATCTGGGATGTTATATTTTACAACATTCCTGGCGTGTCGTCGCCTACTTCTGGATGGGGACATTATACACATCTATAACGTCATATATCCTAACCTAAGGGAACCTAACATCTCGGGTGTAATATTTTACAACATTCCTGGCGTGTCGTCGCCTACTTCTGGATGGGGACATTATATACGTCTATAACGTTGTATATCCTAACCTAAGGCAACCTAACATCTCGGATGTAATATTTTACAACATTCCTAGCATGTCGGTCCCTACTTCTCGGTGGGAACATTGTATACGTCTATAACGATATATATTCTAGCCTAAGGCAACCTAACATGTCGAATGTAATATTTTACAACATTCCTGTCGTGTCGTCGCCTGCTTCTCGATGGGGACATTATATACGTCTATAACATTGTATATTCTAACCTAACGCAACCTAACATCTGGGATGTTATATTTTACAACATTCCTGGCGTGTCGTCGCCTACTTCTCGATGGGGACATTATATACATCTATAACGTTGTATATCCTAACCTAAGGGAACCTAACATCTCGGGTGTAATATTTTACAACATTCCTGGCGTGTCGTCGCCTACTTCTCGATGGGGACATTATATACATCTATAACGTTGTGTATCCTAACCTAAGGCAACCTAACATCTCGGATGTAATATTTTACAACATTATGGCGTGTCCTCGCCTGCTTCTCGATGGGGACATTATATACGTCTATAACCTTGTATATACTAACCTAACGCAACCTAACATCTGGGATGTAATATTTTACAACATTCCTGGTGGGTCGTCGCCCGCTTCTCGATGGGGACATTATATACGTCTATAACGTTGAATATCCTAACCTAAAGCAACCTAAATCTGGGATGTAATATTTTACAAGATCCCTGGCATGTCGCTCCCCACGTCTCGGTGGGAACATTATATACGTCTATAACGATATATATCCTAACCTAAGGCAACCTAACATCTCGGATGTAATATTTTACAACATTCCTGGCATGTCGGTCCCTACTTCTCGGTGGAAACAATGTATACGTCTATAACGATATATATCCTAGCCTGAGGCAACCCATCATGTAGAATGTAATATTTTACAACATTCCTGGCGTGTCGTCGCCTACTTCTCGATGGGGACATTATATACATCTATAACGTTGTATATCCTAACCTAAGGCAACCTAACATCTCGGATGTAATATTTTACAACATTCCTGGCATGTCGGTCCCTACTTCTCGGTGGGAACATTGTATACGTCTATAACGATATATATTCTAGCCTAAGGCTACCTAACATGTCGAATGTAATATTTTACAACGTTCCTGTCGTGTCGTCGCCTGCTTCTCGATGGGGACATTATATACGTCTATAACGTTGTATATTCTAACCTAACGCAACCTAACATCTGGGATGTAATATTTTACAACATTCTGGCGTGTCGTCGCCTGCTTCTCGAAGGGGACATTATATACGTCTATAACCTTGTATATACTAACCTAACGCAACCTAACATCTGGGATGTTATATTTTACAACATTCCTGGTGGGTCGTCGCCCGCTTCTCGATGGGGACATTATATACATCTATAACGTCATATATCCTAACCTAAGGGAACCTAACATCTCGGGTGTAATATTTTACAACATTCCTGGCGTGTCGTCGCCTACTTCTCGATGGGGACATTATATACATCTATAACGTTGTGTATCCTAACCTAAGGCAACCTAACATCTCGGATGTAATATTTTACAACATTATGGCGTGTCCTCGCCTGCTTCTCGATGGGGACATTATATACGTCTATAACCTTGTATATACTAACCTAACGCAACCTAACATCTCGGATGTAATATTTTACAACATTCCTGGTGGGTCGTCGCCCGCTTCTCGATGGGGACATTATATACGTCTATAACGTTCAATATCCTAACCTAAAGCAACCTAAATCTGGGATGTAATATTTTACAAGATCCCTGGCATGTCGGTCCCCACGTCTCGGTGGGAACATTATATACGTCTATAACGATATATATCCTAACCTAAGGCAACCTAACATCTCGGATGTAATATTTTACAACATTCCTGGCATGTCGGTCCCTACTTCTCGGTGGAAACAATGTATACGTCTATAACGATATATATCCTAGCCTAAGGCAACCCAACATGTGGAATGTAATATTTTACAACATTCCTGGCGTGTCGTCGCCTACTTCTCGATGGGGACATTATACACATCTATAACGTTGTATATCCTAACCTAAGGCAACCTAACATCTCGGATGTAATATTTTACAACATTCCTGGCATGTCGGTCCCTACTTCTCGTTGGGAACATTGTATACGTCTATAACGATATATATTCTAGCCTAAGGCAACCTGACATGTCGAATGTAATATTTTACAACATTCCTGTCGTGTCGTCGCCTGCTTCTCGATGGGGACATTATATACGTCTATAACGTTGTATATTCTAACCTAACGCAACCTAAGATCTGGGATGTTATATTTTACAACATTCCTGGCGTGTCGTCGCCTACTTCTGGATGGGGACATTATATACATCTATAACGTCATATATCCTAACCTAAGGGAACCTAACATCTCGGATGTAATATTTTACAACATTCTGGCGTGTCGTCGCCTGCTTCTCGATGGGGACATTATATACGTCTATAACCTTGTATATACTAACCTAACGCAACCTAACATCTGGGGAGTAATATTTTACATCATTCCTCGTGGGTCGTCGCCCGCTTCTCGATGGGGACATTATATACGTCTATAACGTTGAATATCCTAACCTAAAGCAACCTAACATCTGGGATGTAATATTTTAAAAGATCCCTGGCATGTCGGTCCCCACGTCTCGGTGGGAACATTATATACGTCTATAGCGATATATATCCTAACCTAAGGCAACCTAACATCTCGGATGTAATATTTTACAACATTCCTGGCATGTCGGTCCCTACTTCTCGGTGGAAACAATGTATACGTCTATAACGATATATATCCTAGCCTAAGGCAACCCAACATGTGGAATGTAATATTTTACAACATTCCTGGCGTGTCGTCGCCTACTTCTCGATGGGGACATTATACACATCTATAACGTTGTATATCCTAACCTAAGGCAACCTAACATCTCGGATGTAATATTTTACAACATTCCTGGCATGTCGGTCCCTACTTCTCGTTGGGAACATTGTATACGTCTATAACGATATATATTCTAGGATAAGGCAACCTGACATGTCGAATGTAATATTTTACAACATTCCTGTCGTGTCGTCGCCTGCTTCTCGATGGGGACATTATATACGTCTATAACGTTGTATATTCTAACCTAACGCAACCTAACATCTGGGATGTTATATTTTACAACATTCCTGGCGTGTCGTCGCCTACTTCTGGATGGGGACATTATATACATCTATAACGTCATATATCCTAACCTAAGGGAACCTAACATCTCGGGTGTAATATTTTACAACATTCCTGGCGTGTCGTCGCCTACTTCTCGATGGGGACATTATATACATCTATAACGTTGTATATCCTAACCTAAGGCAACCTAACATCTCGGATGCAATATTTTACAACATTCCTGTCATGTCCGTCCCTACTTCTCGGTGGGAACATTGTATACGTCTATAACGATATATATCCTAGCCTAAGGCAACCTAACATGTCGAATGTAATATTTTACAACATTCCTGTCGTGTCGTCGCCTGCTTCTCGATGGGGACATTATATACGTCAATAACGTTGTATATTCTAACCTAACGCAACCTAACATCTGGGATGTAATATTTTACAACATTCCTGGCGTGTCGTCGCCTACTTCTGGATGGGGACATTATATATATCTATAACGTCATATATCCTAACCTAAGGGAACCTAACATCTCGGGTGTAATATTTTACAACATTCCTGGCGTGTCGTCGCCTACTTCTCGATGGGGACATTATATACATCTATAACGTTGTATATCCTAACCTAAGGCAACCTAACATCTCGGATGTAATATTTTACAACATTCTGGCGTGTCGTCGCCTGCTTCTCAATGGGGACATTATATACGTCTATAACCTTGTATATACTAACCTAACGCAACCTAACATCTGGGATGTAATATTTTACAACATTCCTGGTGGGTCGTCGCCCGCTTCTCGATGGGGACATTATATACGTCTATAACGTTGAATATCCTAACCTAAAGCAACCTAACATCTGGGATGTAATATTTTACAAGATCCCTGGCATGTCGGTCCCCACGTCTCGGTGGGAACATTATATACGTCTATAGCGATATATATCCTAACCTAAGGCAACCTAACATCTCGGATGTAATATTTTACAACATTCCTGGCATGTCGGTCCCTACTTCTCGGTGGAAACAATGTATACGTCTATAACGATATATATCCTAGCCTAAGGCAACCCAACATGTAGAATGTAATATTTTACAACATTCCTGGCGTGTCGTCGCCTACTTCTCGATGGGGACATTATACACATCTATAACGTTGTATATCCTAACCTAAGGCAACCTAACATCTCGGATGTAATATTTTACAACATTCCTGGCATGTCGGTCCCTACTTCTCGGTGGGAACATTGTATACGTCTATAACGATATATATTCTAGCCTAAGGCAACCTAACATGTCGAATGTAATATTTTACAACATTCCTGGCGTGTCGTCGCCTACTTCTGGATGGGGATATTATATACATCTATAACGTCATATATCCTAACCTAAGGGAACCTAACATCTCGGGTGTAATATTTTACAACATTCCTGGCGTGTCGTCGCCTGCTTCTCGATGGGGACATTATATACGTCTATAACGTTGTATATTCTAACTTAACGCAACCTAACATCTGGGATGTTATATTTTACAACATTCCTGGCGTGTCGTCGCCTACTTCTGGATGGGGACATTATACACATCTATAACGTCATATATCCTAACCTAAGGGAACCTAACATCTCGGGTGTAATATTTTACAACATTCCTGGCGTGTCGTCGCCTACTTCTGGATGGGGACATTATATACGTCTATAACGTTGTATATCCTAACCTAAGGCAACCTAACATCTCGGATGTAATATTTTACAACATTCCTAGCATGTCGGTCCCTACTTCTCGGTGGGAACATTGTATACGTCTATAACGATATATATTCTAGCCTAAGGCAACCTAACATGTCGAATGTAATATTTTACAACATTCCTGTCGTGTCGTCGCCTGCTTCTCGATGGGGACATTATATACGTCTATAACATTGTATATTCTAACCTAACGCAACCTAACATCTGGGATGTTATATTTTACAACATTCCTGGCGTGTCGTCGCCTACTTCTCGATGGGGACATTATATACATCTATAACGTTGTATATCCTAACCTAAGGGAACCTAACATCTCGGGTGTAATATTTTACAACATTCCTGGCGTGTCGTCGCCTACTTCTCGATGGGGACATTATATACATCTATAACGTTGTGTATCCTAACCTAAGGCAACCTAACATCTCGGATGTAATATTTTACAACATTATGGCGTGTCCTCGCCTGCTTCTCGATGGGGACATTATATACGTCTATAACCTTGTATATACTAACCTAACGCAACCTAACATCTGGGATGTAATATTTTACAACATTCCTGGTGGGTCGTCGCCCGCTTCTCGATGGGGACATTATATACGTCTATAACGTTGAATATCCTAACCTAAAGCAACCTAAATCTGGGATGTAATATTTTACAAGATCCCTGGCATGTCGCTCCCCACGTCTCGGTGGGAACATTATATACGTCTATAACGATATATATCCTAACCTAAGGCAACCTAACATCTCGGATGTAATATTTTACAACATTCCTGGCATGTCGGTCCCTACTTCTCGGTGGAAACAATGTATACGTCTATAACGATATATATCCTAGCCTGAGGCAACCCATCATGTAGAATGTAATATTTTACAACATTCCTGGCGTGTCGTCGCCTACTTCTCGATGGGGACATTATATACATCTATAACGTTGTATATCCTAACCTAAGGCAACCTAACATCTCGGATGTAATATTTTACAACATTCCTGGCATGTCGGTCCCTACTTCTCGGTGGGAACATTGTATACGTCTATAACGATATATATTCTAGCCTAAGGCTACCTAACATGTCGAATGTAATATTTTACAACGTTCCTGTCGTGTCGTCGCCTGCTTCTCGATGGGGACATTATATACGTCTATAACGTTGTATATTCTAACCTAACGCAACCTAACATCTGGGATGTAATATTTTACAACATTCTGGCGTGTCGTCGCCTGCTTCTCGAAGGGGACATTATATACGTCTATAACCTTGTATATACTAACCTAACGCAACCTAACATCTGGGATGTTATATTTTACAACATTCCTGGTGGGTCGTCGCCCGCTTCTCGATGGGGACATTATATACATCTATAACGTCATATATCCTAACCTAAGGGAACCTAACATCTCGGGTGTAATATTTTACAACATTCCTGGCGTGTCGTCGCCTACTTCTCGATGGGGACATTATATACATCTATAACGTTGTGTATCCTAACCTAAGGCAACCTAACATCTCGGATGTAATATTTTACAACATTATGGCGTGTCCTCGCCTGCTTCTCGATGGGGACATTATATACGTCTATAACCTTGTATATACTAACCTAACGCAACCTAACATCTCGGATGTAATATTTTACAACATTCCTGGTGGGTCGTCGCCCGCTTCTCGATGGGGACATTATATACGTCTATAACGTTCAATATCCTAACCTAAAGCAACCTAAATCTGGGATGTAATATTTTACAAGATCCCTGGCATGTCGGTCCCCACGTCTCGGTGGGAACATTATATACGTCTATAACGATATATATCCTAACCTAAGGCAACCTAACATCTCGGATGTAATATTTTACAACATTCCTGGCATGTCGGTCCCTACTTCTCGGTGGAAACAATGTATACGTCTATAACGATATATATCCTAGCCTGAGGCAACCCAACATGTAGAATGTAATATTTTACAACATTCCTGGCGTGTCGTCGCCTACTTCTCGATGGGGATATTATATACATCTATAACGTTGTATATCCTAACCTAAGGCAACCTAACATCTCGGATGTAATATTTTACAACATTCCTGGCATGTCGGTCCCTACTTCTCGGTGGGAACATTGTATACGTCTATAACGATATATATTCTAGCCTAAGGCTACCTAACATGTCGAATGTAATATTTTACAACGTTCCTGTCGTGTCGTCGCCTGCTTCTCGATGGGGACATTATATACGTCTATAACGTTGTATATTCTAACCTAACGCAACCTAACATCTGGGATGTAATATTTTACAACATTCTGGCGTGTCGTCGCCTGCTTCTCGAAGGCGACATTATATACGTCTATAACCTTGTATATACTAACCTAACGCAACCTAACATCTCGGGTGTAATATTTTAAAACATTCCTGGCGTGTCGTTGCCTACTTCTCGATGGGGACATTATATACATCTATAACGTTGTATATCCTAACCTGAGGCAACCTAACATCTCGGATGTAATATTTTACAACATTCCTGGCATGTCGGGCCCTACTTCTCGGTGGGAACATTGTATACGTCTATAACGTTGTATATCCTAACCTAAGGGAACCTAACATCTCGGGTGTAATATTTTACAACATTGCTGACGCATCGGCCCCTATTTCTCGGTGGGAACATTCTATACGTCTATAACGTTGTATATCCTAACCTAGGGGAACCTAACATCTCGGGTGTAATATTTTAGAACATTCCTGACGCGTCGGTCCCTATTTCTCGGTGGGAACATTATATACGTCTATAACGTTATATATCCTAGCCTACGGCAACCTAACTTGTCGAATGTAATATTTTACAACATTCCTGGCGTGTCGTCGCCTACTTCTCGATGGGGACATTATATACATCTATAACGTTGTATATCCTAACCTAAGGGAACCTAACATCTCGGGTGTAATATTTTACAACATTCCTGGCGTGTCGTCGCCTACTTCTCGATGGGGACACTATATACGTCTATAACGTTGTATATCCTAACCTGAGGCAACCTAACATCTCGGATGTTATATTTTACAACATTCCTAGCATGTCGGTCCCTACTTCTCGGTGGGAACATTGTATACGTCTATTACGATATATATTCTAGCCTAAGGCAACCTAACATGTCGAATGTAATATTTTACAACAATCCTGTCGTGTCGTCGCCTGCTTCTCGATGGGGACATTATATACGTCTATAACATTGTATATTCTAACCTAACGCAACCTAACATCTCGGGTGTAATATTTTACAACATTCCTGGCGTGTCGTCGCCTACTTCTCGATGGGGACATTATATACATCTATAACGTTGTATATCCTAACCTAAGGCAACCTAACATCTCGGATGTAATATTTTACAACATTCTGGCGTGTCGTCGCCTGCTTCTCAATGGGGACATTATATACGTCTATAACCTTGTATATACTAACCTAACGCAACCTAACATCTGGGATGTAATATTTTACAACATTCCTGGTGGGTCGTCGCCCGCTTCTCGATGGGGACATTATATACGTCTATAACGTTGAATATCCTAACCTAAAGCAACCTAACATCTGGGATGTAATATTTTACAAGATCCCTGGCATGTCGGTCCCCACGTCTCGGTGGGAACATTATATACGTCTATAGCGATATATATCCTAACCTAAGGCAACCTAACATCTCGGATGTAATATTTTACAACATTCCTGGCATGTCGGTCCCTACTTCTCGGTGGAAACAATGTATACGTCTATAACGATATATATCCTAGCCTAAGGCAACCCAACATGTAGAATGTAATATTTTACAACATTCCTGGCGTGTCGTCGCCTACTTCTCGATGGGGACATTATACACATCTATAACGTTGTATATCCTAACCTAAGGCAACCTAACATCTCGGATGTAATATTTTACAACATTCCTGGCATGTCGGTCCCTACTTCTCGGTGGGAACATTGTATACGTCTATAACGATATATATTCTAGCCTAAGGCAACCTAACATGTCGAATGTAATATTTTACAACATTCCTGGCGTGTCGTCGCCTACTTCTGGATGGGGACATTATATACATCTATAACGTCATATATCCTAACCTAAGGGAACCTAACATCTCGGGTGTAATATTTTACAACATTCCTGGCGTGTCGTCGCCTGCTTCTCGATGGGGACATTATATACGTCTATAACGTTGTATATTCTAACTTAACGCAACCTAACATCTGGGATGTTATATTTTACAACATTCCTGGCGTGTCGTCGCCTACTTCTGGATGGGGACATTATACACATCTATAACGTCATATATCCTAACCTAAGGGAACCTAACATCTCGGGTGTAATATTTTACAACATTCCTGGCGTGTCGTCGCCTACTTCTGGATGGGGACATTATATACGTCTATAACGTTGTATATCCTAACCTAAGGCAACCTAACATCTCGGATGTAATATTTTACAACATTCCTAGCATGTCGGTCCCTACTTCTCGGTGGGAACATTGTATACGTCTATAACGATATATATTCTAGCCTAAGGCAACCTAACATGTCGAATGTAATATTTTACAACATTCCTGTCGTGTCGTCGCCTGCTTCTCGATGGGGACATTATATACGTCTATAACGTTGTATATTCTAACCTAATGCAACCTAACATCTGGGATGTTATATTTTACAACATTGCTGGCGTGTCGTCGCCTACTTCTGGATGGGGACATTATATACATCTATAACGTCATATATCCTAACCTAAGGGAACCTAATATCTCGGGTGTAATATTTTACAACATTCCTGGCGTGTCGTCGCCTACTTCTCGATGGGGACATTATATACGTCTATAACGTTGAATATCCTAACCTAAAGCAACCTAAATCTGGGATGTAATATTTTACAAGATCCCTGGCATGTCGGTCCCCACGTCTCGGTGGGAACGTTATATACGTCTATAACGATATATATCCTAACCTAAGGGAACCTTACATCTCGGATGTAATATTTTACAACATTCCTGGCATGTCGGGCCCTACTTCTCGGTGGGAACTTTGTATACGTCTATAACGATATATATACTAGCCTAAGGCAACCTAACGTGTCTAATGTAATATTTTACAACATTCCTGGCGTGTCGTCGCCTACTTCTCGATGGGGACATTATATACATCTATAACGTTGTATATCCTAACCTAAGGCAACCTAACATCTCGGATGTAATATTTTACAACATTCTGGCGTGTCGTCGCCTGCTTCTCGATGGGGACATTATATACGTCTATAACCTTGTATATACTAACCTAACGCAACCTAACATCTAGGATGTAATATTTTACATCATTCCTGGTGGGTCGTCGCCCGCTTCTCGATGGGGACATTATATACGTCTATAACGTTGAATATCCTAACCTAAAGCAACCTAACATCTGGGATGTAATATTTTACAAGATCCCTGGCATGTCTGTCCCCACGTCTCGGTGGGAACATTATATACGTCTATAGCGATATATATCCTAACCTAAGGCAACCTAACATCTCGGATGTAATATTTTACAACATTCCTGGCATGTCGGTCCCTACTTCTCGGTGGAAACATTCTATACGTCTATAACGATATATATCCTAACCTAAGGCAACCTAACATCTCGCATGTAATATTTTACAACATTCCTGGCGCTTCGGCTGCTACTTTTCGGTGGGAACGTTATATACGTCTATAACGTTACATATCCTAACGTATGGCAACATAACATCTCGGATGTTATATATTACAACATTCCTGGCGTGTCGTCGCCTGCTTCTCGATGGGGACTTTATGTACGTCTATAACGTTGTATATCCTAACCTAATGCAACCTAACATCTGGGATGTAATATTTTACAACATTCCTGGCATGTCGGTCCCTACGTCTCGGTGGGAACGTTATATACGTCTCTAACGATATATATCCTAACCTAAAGGAACCTTACATCTCGGATGTAATATTTTACAACATTCCTGGCATGTCGGGCCCTACTTCTCGGTGGGAACATTGTATACGTCTATAACGATATATATACTAGCCTAAGGCAACCTAACATCTCGGATGTAATATTTTACAACATTCCTGGCATGTCGGTCCCTACTTCTCGATGGGGACATTATATACGTCTATAACGTTGTATATCCTAACCTAAGGCAACCTAACATCTCTGATGCAATATTTTACATCATTCCTGTCATGTCGGTCCCTACTTCTCTGTGGGAACATTGTATACGTCTATAACGATATATATTCTAGCCTAAGGCTACCTAACATGTCGAATGTAATATTTTACAACGTTCCTGTCGTGTCGTCGCCTGCTTCTCGATGGGGACATTATATACGTCTATAACGTTGTATATTCTAACCTAACGCAACCTAATATCTGGAATGTTATATTTTACAACATTCCTGGCGTGTCGTCGCCTACTTCTGGATGGGGACATTATATACATCTATAACGTCATATATCCTAACCTAAGGGAACCTAACATCACGGGTGTAATATTTTACAACATTCCTGGCGTGTCGTCGCCTACTGCTCGATGGGGACATTATATACATCTATAACGTTGTATATCCTAACCTAAGGCAACCTAACATCTCGGATGTAATATTTTACAACATTCCTGGCATGTCGGTCCCTACTTCTCGGTGGGAACATTGTATACGTCTATAACGATATATATTCTAGCCTAAGGCTACCTAACATGTCGAATGTAATATTTTACAACGTTCCTGTCGTGTCGTCGCCTGCTTCTCGTTGGGGACATTATATACGTCTATAACGTTCTATATTCTAACCTAACGCAACCTAACATCTGGGATGTTATATTTTACAACATTCCTGGCGTGTCGTCGCCTACTTCTGGATGGGGACATTATATACGTCTATAACGTCATATATCCTAACCTAAGGGAACCTAACATCTCGGGTGTAATATTTTACAACATTCCTGGCGTGTCGTCGCCTACTTCTCGATGGGGACACTATATACGTCTATAACGTTGTATATCCTAACCTGAGGCAACCTAACATCTCGGATGTTATATTTTACAACATTATGGCGTGTCCTCGCCTGCTTCTCGATGGGGACATTATATACGTCTATAACCTTGTATATACTAACCTAACGCAACCTAACATCTGGGATGTAATATTTTACAACATTCCTGGTGGGTCGTCGCCCGCTTCTCGATGGGGACATTATATACGTCTATAACGTTGAATATCCTAACCTAAAGCAACCTAAATCTGGGATGTAATATTTTACAAGATCCCTGGCATGTCGCTCCCCACGTCTCGGTGGGAACATTATATACGTCTATAACGATATATATCCTAACCTAAGGCAACCTAACATCTCGGATGTAATATTTTACAACATTCCTGGCATGTCGGTCCCTACTTCTCGGTGGAAACAATGTATACGTCTATAACGATATATATCCTAGCCTGAGGCAACCCATCATGTAGAATGTAATATTTTACAACATTCCTGGCGTGTCGTCGCCTACTTCTCGATGGGGACATTATATACATCTATAACGTTGTATATCCTAACCTAAGGCAACCTAACATCTCGGATGTAATATTTTACAACATTCCTGGCATGTCGGTCCCTACTTCTCGGTGGGAACATTGTATACGTCTATAACGATATATATTCTAGCCTAAGGCTACCTAACATGTCGAATGTAATATTTTACAACGTTCCTGTCGTGTCGTCGCCTGCTTCTCGATGGGGACATTATATACGTCTATAACGTTGTATATTCTAACCTAACGCAACCTAACATCTGGGATGTAATATTTTACAACATTCTGGCGTGTCGTCGCCTGCTTCTCGAAGGGGACATTATATACGTCTATAACCTTGTATATACTAACCTAACGCAACCTAACATCTGGGATGTTATATTTTACAACATTCCTGGTGGGTCGTCGCCCGCTTCTCGATGGGGACATTATATACATCTATAACGTCATATATCCTAACCTAAGGGAACCTAACATCTCGGGTGTAATATTTTACAACATTCCTGGCGTGTCGTCGCCTACTTCTCGATGGGGACATTATATACATCTATAACGTTGTGTATCCTAACCTAAGGCAACCTAACATCTCGGATGTAATATTTTACAACATTATGGCGTGTCCTCGCCTGCTTCTCGATGGGGACATTATATACGTCTATAACCTTGTATATACTAACCTAACGCAACCTACCATCTCGGATGTAATATTTTACAACATTCCTGGTGGGTCGTCGCCCGCTTCTCGATGGGGACATTATATACGTCTATAACGTTCAATATCCTAACCTAAAGCAACCTAAATCTGGGATGTAATATTTTACAAGATCCCTGGCATGTCGGTCCCCACGTCTCGGTGGGAACATTATATACGTCTATAACGATATATATCCTAACCTAAGGCAACCTAACATCTCGGATGTAATATTTTACAACATTCCTGGCATGTCGGTCCCTACTTCTCGGTGGAAACAATGTATACGTCTATAACGATATATATCCTAGCCTGAGGCAACCCAACATGTAGAATGTAATATTTTACAACATTCCTGGCGTGTCGTCGCCTACTTCTCGATGGGGATATTATATACATCTATAACGTTGTATATCCTAACCTAAGGCAACCTAACATCTCGGATGTAATATTTTACAACATTCCTGGCATGTCGGTCCCTACTTCTCGGTGGGAACATTGTATACGTCTATAACGATATATATTCTAGCCTAAGGCTACCTAACATGTCGAATGTAATATTTTACAACGTTCCTGTCGTGTCGTCGCCTGCTTCTCGATGGGGACATTATATACGTCTATAACGTTGTATATTCTAACCTAACGCAACCTAACATCTGGGATGTAATATTTTACAACATTCTGGCGTGTCGTCGCCTGCTTCTCGAAGGCGACATTATATACGTCTATAACCTTGTATATACTAACCTAACGCCACCTAACATCTCGGGTGTAATATTTTAAAACATTCCTGGCGTGTCGTTGCCTACTTCTCGATGGGGACATTATATACATCTATAACGTTGTATATCCTAACCTGAGGCAACCTAACATCTCGGATGTAATATTTTACAACATTCCTGGCATGTCGGGCCCTACTTCTCGGTGGGAACATTGTATACGTCTATAACGTTGTATATCCTAACCTAAGGGAACCTAACATCTCGGGTGTAATATTTTACAACATTGCTGACGCATCGGCCCCTATTTCTCGGTGGGAACATTCTATACGTCTATAACGTTGTATATCCTAACCTAGGGGAACCTAACATCTCGGGTGTAATATTTTAGAACATTCCTGACGCGTCGGTCCCTATTTCTCGGTGGGAACATTATATACGTCTATAACGTTATATATCCTAGCCTACGGCAACCTAACTTGTCGAATGTAATATTTTACAACATTCCTGGCGTGTCGTCGCCTACTTCTCGATGGGGACATTATATACATCTATAACGTTGTATATCCTAACCTAAGGCAACCTAACATCTGGGATGTAATATTTTACATCATTTCTGGCATGTCGGTCCCTACGTCTCCGTGGGTACATTATATACGTCTGTGACGTTGTATATCCTAACCTAACGCAACCTAACGTCTGGGATGTAATATTTTAAAACATTCCTGGCATGTCGGTCCCTACGTCTCGGTGGGAACATTATATACGTCTATAACGATATATATCCTAACCTAAGGCAACCTAACATCTCGGATGTAATATTTGACAACATTCCTGGCGTGTTAACCCGCACTTCTCGGTGGGAACATCATGTACGTCTATAGCGATATATATCCTAGCCTAAGGCGACCTAGCAAGTCGAATGTAATATTTTACATCATTCCTGACGTGTCGGCCCCTATTTCTCGGTGGGAACATTATATACGTCTATAACGTTATATATGCTAGCCTAAGGCAACCTAACATGTCGAATGTAATATTTTACAACATTCCTGACGTGTCGGCCCGTAGTGCAAGGTGGTAACATTATATACGCCTACAACGTTATATATACTAGCCTAAGGCAACCTGACATCTCGGATGTAATATTTGACAACATTCCTGGCGTGTTAGCGCGTACTTCTCGGTGGGAACATCATATACGTCTATAACGTTATATATCCTGTCGTAAGGCAACATAACATCTCGGATATAATATTTTACAACATTCCTAGTGGGTCGTCGCCCGCTTCTAGATGGGGACATTATATACGTCTATAACGTTGAATATCCTAACCTAAAGCAACCTAACATCTGGGATGTATTATTTTACAAGATCCCTGGCATGTCGGTCCCCACGTCTCGGTGGGAACATTATATACGTCTATAACGATATAAATCATAACCTAAAGCAACCTAGCATCTCGGATGTAATATTTTACAACATTCCTGGCATGTCGGTCCCTACGTCTCGGTGGGAACATTATATACGTCTATAACGATATATATCCTAACCTAAGGCAACCTAACATCTCGGATGTAATATTTTACAACATTCCTGGCGCTTCGGCTGCTACTTTTCGGTGGGAACATTATATACGTCTATAACGTTACATATCCTAACGTATGGCAACATAACATCTCGGTTGTTATATTTTACAACATTCCTGCCGAGTCCTCGCCTGCTTCTCGATGGGGACTTTATATACGTCTATAAAGTTGTATATCCTAACCTAATGCAACCTAACATCTCGGATGTAATATTTTACAACATTCCTGGCATGTCGGTCCCTACTTGTCGGTGGGAACATTGTATACGTCTATAACGATATATATTCTAGCCTAAGGCTACCTAACATGTCGAATGTAATATTTTACAACGTTCCTGTCGTGTCGTCGCCTGCTTCTCGATGGGGACATTATATACGTCTATAACGTTGTATATTCTAACTTAACGCAACCTAACATCTGGGATGTTATATTTTACAACATTCTGGCGTGTCGTCGCCTGCTTCTCGAAGGCGACATTATATACGTCTATAACCTTGTATATACTAACCTAACGCAACCTAACATCTGGGATGTTATATTTTACAACATTCCTGGTGGGTCGTCGCCCGCTTCTCGATGGGGACATTATATACATCTATAACGTCATATATCCTAACCTAAGGGAACCTAACATCTCGGGTGTAATATTTTAAAACATTCCTGGCGTGTCGTTGCCTACTTCTCGATGGGGACATTATATACATCTATAACGTTGTATATCCTAACCTGAGGCAACCTAACATCTCGGATGTAATATTTTACAACATTCCTGGCATGTCGGGCCCTACTTCTCGGTGGGAACATTGTATACGTCTATAACGTTGTATATCCTAACCTAAGGGAACCTAACATCTCGGGTGTAATATTTTACAACATTGCTGACGCATCGGCCCCTATTTCTCGGTGGGAACATTCTATACGTCTATAACGTTGTATATCCTAACCTAGGGGAACCTAACATCTCGGATGTAATATTTTACAACATTCCTGACGCGTCGGTCCCTATTTCTCGGTGGGAACATTATATACGTCTATAACGTTATATATCCTAGCCTACGGCAACCTAACTTGTCGGATGTAATATTTTACATCATTCCTGGTGGGTCGTCGCCCGCTTCTCGATGGGGACATTATATACGTCTATAACGTTGAATATCCTAACCTAAAGCAACCTAACATCTGGGATGTAATATTTTACAAGATCCCTGGCATGTCTGTCCCCACGTCTCGGTGGGAACATTATATACGTCTATAGCGATATATATCCTAACCTAAGGCAACCTAACATCTCGGATGTAATATTTTACAACATTCCTGGCATGTCGGTCCCTACTTCTCGGTGGAAACATTCTATACGTCTATAACGATATATATCCTAACCTAAGGCAACCTAACATCTCGCATGTAATATTTTACAACATTCCTGGCGTGTTAACCCGCACTTCTCGGTGGGAACATCATGTACGTCTATAGCGATATATATCCTAGCCTAAGGCGACCTAGCAAGTCGAATGTAATATTTTACATCATTCCTGACGTGTCGTCGCCTGCTTCTCGATGGGGACTTTATGTACGTCTATAACGTTGTATATCCTAACCTAACGCAACCTAACATCTGGGATGTAATATTTTACAACATTCCTGGCATGTCGGTCCCTACGTCTCGGTGGGAACGTTATATACGTCTCTAACGATATATATCCTAACCTAAAGGAACCTTACATCTCGGATGTAATATTTTACAACATTCCTGGCATGTCGGGCCCTACTTCTCGGTGGGAACATTGTATACGTCTATAACGATATATATACTAGCCTAAGGCAACCTAACATCTCGGATGTAATATTTTACAACATTCCTGGCATGTCGGTCCCTACTTCTCGATGGGGACATTATATACGTCTATAACGTTGTATATCCTAACCTAAGGCAACCTAACATCTCTGATGCAATATTTTACATCATTCCTGTCATGTCGGTCCCTACTTCTCTGTGGGAACATTGTATACGTCTATAACGATATATATTCTAGCCTAAGGCTACCTAACATGTCGAATGTAATATTTTACAACGTTCCTGTCGTGTCGTCGCCTGCTTCTCGATGGGGACATTATATACGTCTATAACGTTGTATATTCTAACCTAACGCAACCTAATATCTGGAATGTTATATTTTACAACATTCCTGGCGTGTCGTCGCCTACTTCTGGATGGGGACATTATATACATCTATAACGTCATATATCCTAACCTAAGGGAACCTAACATCACGGGTGTAATATTTTACAACATTCCTGGCGTGTCGTCGCCTACTGCTCGATGGGGACATTATATACATCTATAACGTTGTATATCCTAACCTAAGGCAACCTAACATCTCGGATGTAATATTTTACAACATTCCTGGCATGTCGGTCCCTACTTCTCGGTGGGAACATTGTATACGTCTATAACGATATATATTCTAGCCTAAGGCTACCTAACATGTCGAATGTAATATTTTACAACGTTCCTGTCGTGTCGTCGCCTGCTTCTCGTTGGGGACATTATATACGTCTATAACGTTCTATATTCTAACCTAACGCAACCTAACATCTGGGATGTTATATTTTACAACATTCCTGGCGTGTCGTCGCCTACTTCTGGATGGGGACATTATATACGTCTATAACGTCATATATCCTAACCTAAGGGAACCTAACATCTCGGGTGTAATATTTTACAACATTCCTGGCGTGTCGTCGCCTACTTCTCGATGGGGACACTATATACGTCTATAACGTTGTATATCCTAACCTGAGGCAACCTAACATCTCGGATGTTATATTTTACAACATTATGGCGTGTCCTCGCCTGCTTCTCGATGGGGACATTATATACGTCTATAACCTTGTATATACTAACCTAACGCAACCTAACATCTGGGATGTAATATTTTACAACATTCCTGGTGGGTCGTCGCCCGCTTCTCGATGGGGACATTATATACGTCTATAACGTTGAATATCCTAACCTAAAGCAACCTAAATCTGGGATGTAATATTTTACAAGATCCCTGGCATGTCGCTCCCCACGTCTCGGTGGGAACATTATATACGTCTATAACGATATATATCCTAACCTAAGGCAACCTAACATCTCGGATGTAATATTTTACAACATTCCTGGCATGTCGGTCCCTACTTCTCGGTGGAAACAATGTATACGTCTATAACGATATATATCCTAGCCTGAGGCAACCCATCATGTAGAATGTAATATTTTACAACATTCCTGGCGTGTCGTCGCCTACTTCTCGATGGGGACATTATATACATCTATAACGTTGTATATCCTAACCTAAGGCAACCTAACATCTCGGATGTAATATTTTACAACATTCCTGGCATGTCGGTCCCTACTTCTCGGTGGGAACATTGTATACGTCTATAACGATATATATTCTAGCCTAAGGCTACCTAACATGTCGAATGTAATATTTTACAACGTTCCTGTCGTGTCGTCGCCTGCTTCTCGATGGGGACATTATATACGTCTATAACGTTGTATATTCTAACCTAACGCAACCTAACATCTGGGATGTAATATTTTACAACATTCTGGCGTGTCGTCGCCTGCTTCTCGAAGGGGACATTATATACGTCTATAACCTTGTATATACTAACCTAACGCAACCTAACATCTGGGATGTTATATTTTACAACATTCCTGGTGGGTCGTCGCCCGCTTCTCGATGGGGACATTATATACATCTATAACGTCATATATCCTAACCTAAGGGAACCTAACATCTCGGGTGTAATATTTTACAACATTCCTGGCGTGTCGTCGCCTACTTCTCGATGGGGACATTATATACATCTATAACGTTGTGTATCCTAACCTAAGGCAACCTAACATCTCGGATGTAATATTTTACAACATTATGGCGTGTCCTCGCCTGCTTCTCGATGGGGACATTATATACGTCTATAACCTTGTATATACTAACCTAACGCAACCTACCATCTCGGATGTAATATTTTACAACATTCCTGGTGGGTCGTCGCCCGCTTCTCGATGGGGACATTATATACGTCTATAACGTTCAATATCCTAACCTAAAGCAACCTAAATCTGGGATGTAATATTTTACAAGATCCCTGGCATGTCGGTCCCCACGTCTCGGTGGGAACATTATATACGTCTATAACGATATATATCCTAACCTAAGGCAACCTAACATCTCGGATGTAATATTTTACAACATTCCTGGCATGTCGGTCCCTACTTCTCGGTGGAAACAATGTATACGTCTATAACGATATATATCCTAGCCTGAGGCAACCCAACATGTAGAATGTAATATTTTACAACATTCCTGGCGTGTCGTCGCCTACTTCTCGATGGGGATATTATATACATCTATAACGTTGTATATCCTAACCTAAGGCAACCTAACATCTCGGATGTAATATTTTACAACATTCCTGGCATGTCGGTCCCTACTTCTCGGTGGGAACATTGTATACGTCTATAACGATATATATTCTAGCCTAAGGCTACCTAACATGTCGAATGTAATATTTTACAACGTTCCTGTCGTGTCGTCGCCTGCTTCTCGATGGGGACATTATATACGTCTATAACGTTGTATATTCTAACCTAACGCAACCTAACATCTGGGATGTAATATTTTACAACATTCTGGCGTGTCGTCGCCTGCTTCTCGAAGGCGACATTATATACGTCTATAACCTTGTATATACTAACCTAACGCCACCTAACATCTCGGGTGTAATATTTTAAAACATTCCTGGCGTGTCGTTGCCTACTTCTCGATGGGGACATTATATACATCTATAACGTTGTATATCCTAACCTGAGGCAACCTAACATCTCGGATGTAATATTTTACAACATTCCTGGCATGTCGGGCCCTACTTCTCGGTGGGAACATTGTATACGTCTATAACGTTGTATATCCTAACCTAAGGGAACCTAACATCTCGGGTGTAATATTTTACAACATTGCTGACGCATCGGCCCCTATTTCTCGGTGGGAACATTCTATACGTCTATAACGTTGTATATCCTAACCTAGGGGAACCTAACATCTCGGGTGTAATATTTTAGAACATTCCTGACGCGTCGGTCCCTATTTCTCGGTGGGAACATTATATACGTCTATAACGTTATATATCCTAGCCTACGGCAACCTAACTTGTCGAATGTAATATTTTACAACATTCCTGGCGTGTCGTCGCCTACTTCTCGATGGGGACATTATATACATCTATAACGTTGTATATCCTAACCTAAGGCAACCTAACATCTGGGATGTAATATTTTACATCATTTCTGGCATGTCGGTCCCTACGTCTCCGTGGGTACATTATATACGTCTGTGACGTTGTATATCCTAACCTAACGCAACCTAACGTCTGGGATGTAATATTTTAAAACATTCCTGGCATGTCGGTCCCTACGTCTCGGTGGGAACATTATATACGTCTATAACGATATATATCCTAACCTAAGGCAACCTAACATCTCGGATGTAATATTTGACAACATTCCTGGCGTGTTAACCCGCACTTCTCGGTGGGAACATCATGTACGTCTATAGCGATATATATCCTAGCCTAAGGCGACCTAGCAAGTCGAATGTAATATTTTACATCATTCCTGACGTGTCGGCCCCTATTTCTCGGTGGGAACATTATATACGTCTATAACGTTATATATGCTAGCCTAAGGCAACCTAACATGTCGAATGTAATATTTTACAACATTCCTGACGTGTCGGCCCGTAGTGCAAGGTGGTAACATTATATACGCCTACAACGTTATATATACTAGCCTAAGGCAACCTGACATCTCGGATGTAATATTTGACAACATTCCTGGCGTGTTAGCGCGTACTTCTCGGTGGGAACATCATATACGTCTATAACGTTATATATCCTGTCGTAAGGCAACATAACATCTCGGATATAATATTTTACAACATTCCTAGTGGGTCGTCGCCCGCTTCTAGATGGGGACATTATATACGTCTATAACGTTGAATATCCTAACCTAAAGCAACCTAACATCTGGGATGTATTATTTTACAAGATCCCTGGCATGTCGGTCCCCACGTCTCGGTGGGAACATTATATACGTCTATAACGATATAAATCATAACCTAAAGCAACCTAGCATCTCGGATGTAATATTTTACAACATTCCTGGCATGTCGGTCCCTACGTCTCGGTGGGAACATTATATACGTCTATAACGATATATATCCTAACCTAAGGCAACCTAACATCTCGGATGTAATATTTTACAACATTCCTGGCGCTTCGGCTGCTACTTTTCGGTGGGAACATTATATACGTCTATAACGTTACATATCCTAACGTATGGCAACATAACATCTCGGTTGTTATATTTTACAACATTCCTGCCGAGTCCTCGCCTGCTTCTCGATGGGGACTTTATATACGTCTATAAAGTTGTATATCCTAACCTAATGCAACCTAACATCTCGGATGTAATATTTTACAACATTCCTGGCATGTCGGTCCCTACTTGTCGGTGGGAACATTGTATACGTCTATAACGATATATATTCTAGCCTAAGGCTACCTAACATGTCGAATGTAATATTTTACAACGTTCCTGTCGTGTCGTCGCCTGCTTCTCGATGGGGACATTATATACGTCTATAACGTTGTATATTCTAACTTAACGCAACCTAACATCTGGGATGTTATATTTTACAACATTCTGGCGTGTCGTCGCCTGCTTCTCGAAGGCGACATTATATACGTCTATAACCTTGTATATACTAACCTAACGCAACCTAACATCTGGGATGTTATATTTTACAACATTCCTGGTGGGTCGTCGCCCGCTTCTCGATGGGGACATTATATACATCTATAACGTCATATATCCTAACCTAAGGGAACCTAACATCTCGGGTGTAATATTTTAAAACATTCCTGGCGTGTCGTTGCCTACTTCTCGATGGGGACATTATATACATCTATAACGTTGTATATCCTAACCTGAGGCAACCTAACATCTCGGATGTAATATTTTACAACATTCCTGGCATGTCGGGCCCTACTTCTCGGTGGGAACATTGTATACGTCTATAACGTTGTATATCCTAACCTAAGGGAACCTAACATCTCGGGTGTAATATTTTACAACATTGCTGACGCATCGGCCCCTATTTCTCGGTGGGAACATTCTATACGTCTATAACGTTGTATATCCTAACCTAGGGGAACCTAACATCTCGGGTGTAATATTTTAGAACATTCCTGACGCGTCGGTCCCTATTTCTCGGTGGGAACATTATATACGTCTATAACGTTATATATCCTAGCCTACGGCAACCTAACTTGTCGAATGTAATATTTTACAACATTCCTGGCGTGTCGTCGCCTACTTCTCGATGGGGACATTATATACATCTATAACGTTGTATATCCTAACCTAAGGCAACCTAACATCTGGGATGTAATATTTTACAACATTTCTGGCATGTCGGTCCCTACGTCTCCGTGGGTACATTATATACGTCTGTGACGTTGTATATCCTAACCTAACGCAACCTAACGTCTGGGATGTAATATTTTAAAACATTCCTGGCATGTCGGTCCCTACGTCTCGGTGGGAACATTATATACGTCTATAACGATATATATCCTAACCTAAGGCAACCTAACATCTCGGATGTAATATTTGACAACATTCCTGGCGTGTTAACCCGCACTTCTCGGTGGGAACATCATGTACGTCTATAGCGATATATATCCTAGCCTAAGGCGACCTAGCAAGTCGAATGTAATATTTTACATCATTCCTGACGTGTCGGCCCCTATTTCTCGGTGGGAACATTATATACGTCTATAACGTTATATATGCTAGCCTAAGGCAACCTAACATGTCGAATGTAATATTTTACAACATTCCTGACGTGTCGGCCCGTAGTGCAAGGTGGTAACATTATATACGCCTACAACGTTATATATACTAGCCTAAGGCAACCTGACATCTCGGATGTAATATTTGACAACATTCCTGGCGTGTTAGCGCGTACTTCTCGGTGGGAACATCATATACGTCTATAACGTTATATATCCTGTCGTAAGGCAACATAACATCTCGGATATAATATTTTACAACATTCCTGGTGGGTCGTCGCCCGCTTCTAGATGGGGACATTATATACGTCTATAACGTTGAATATCCTAACCTAAAGCAACCTAACATCTGGGATGTAATATTTTACAAGATCCCTGGCATGTCGGTCCCCACGTCTCGGTGGGAACATTATATACGTCTATAACGATATAAATCATAACCTAAAGCAACCTAGCATCTCGGATGTAATATTTTACAACATTCCTGGCATGTCGGTCCCTACGTCTCGGTGGGAACATTATATACGTCTATAACGATATATATCCTAACCTAAGGCAACCTAACATCTCGGATGTAATATTTTACAACATTCCTGGCGCTTCGGCTGCTACTTTTCGGTGGGAACATTATATACGTCTATAACGTTACATATCCTAACGTATGGCAACATAACATCTCGGTTGTTATATTTTACAACATTCCTGCCGAGTCCTCGCCTGCTTCTCGATGGGGACTTTATATACGTCTATAAAGTTGTATATCCTAACCTAATGCAACCTAACATCTCGGATGTAATATTTTACAACATTCCTGGCATGTCGGTCCCTACTTCTCGGTGGGAACATTGTATACGTCTATAACGATATATATTCTAGCCTAAGGCTACCTAACATGTCGAATGTAATATTTTACAACGTTCCTGTCGTGTCGTCGCCTGCTTCTCGATGGGGACATTATATACGTCTATAACGTTGTATATTCTAACTTAACGCAACCTAACATCTGGGATGTTATATTTTACAACATTCCTGGCGTGTCGTCGCCTACTTCTGGATGGGGACATTATACACATCTATAACGTCATATATCCTAACCTAAGGGAACCTAACATCTCGGGTGTAATATTTTACAACATTCCTGGCGTGTCGTCGCCTACTTCTGGATGGGGACATTATATACGTCTATAACGTTGTATATCCTAACCTAAGGCAACCTAACATCTCGGATGTAATATTTTACAACATTCCTAGCATGTCGGTCCCTACTTCTCGGTGGGAACATTGTATACGTCTATAACGATATATATTCTAGCCTAAGGCAACCTAACATGTCGAATGTAATATTTTACAACATTCCTGTCGTGTCGTCGCCTGCTTCTCGATGGGGACATTATATACGTCTATAACGTTGTATATTCTAACCTAATGCAACCTAACATCTGGGATGTTATATTTTACAACATTCCTGGCGTGTCGTCGCCTACTTCTGGATGGGGACATTATATACATCTATAACGTCATATATCCTAACCTAAGGGAACCTAATATCTCGGGTGTAATATTTTACAACATTCCTGGCGTGTCGTCGCCTACTTCTCGATGGGGACATTATATACGTCTATAACGTTGAATATCCTAACCTAAAGCAACCTAAATCTGGGATGTAATATTTTACAAGATCCCTGGCATGTCGGTCCCCACGTCTCGGTGGGAACGTTATATACGTCTATAACGATATATATCCTAACCTAAGGGAACCTTACATCTCGGATGTAATATTTTACAACATTCCTGGCATGTCGGGCCCTACTTCTCGGTGGGAACATTGTATACGTCTATAACGATATATATACTAGCCTAAGGCAACCTAACGTGTCGAATGTAATATTTTACAACATTCCTGGCGTGTCGTCGCCTACTTCTCGATGGGGACATTATATACGTCTATAACCTTGTATATACTAACCTAACGCAACCTAACATCTAGGATGTAATATTTTACATCATTCCTGGTGGGTCGTCGCCCGCTTCTCGATGGGGACATTATATACGTCTATAACGTTGAATATCCTAACCTAAAGCAACCTAACATCTGGGATGTATTATTTTACAAGATCCCTGGCATGTCGGTCCCCACGTCTCGGTGGGAACATTATATACGTCTATAGCGATATATATCCTAACCTATGGCAACCTAACATCTCGGATGTAATATTTTATAACATTCCTGGCATGTCGGTCCCTACTTCTCGGTGGAAACATTCTATACGTCTATAACGATATATATCCTAACCTAAGGCAACCTAACATCTCGCATGTAATATTTTACAACATTCCTGGCGCTTCGGCTGCTACTTTTCGGTGGGAACATTATATACGTCTATAACGTTACATATCCTAACGTATGGCAACATAACATCTCGGATGTTATATATTACAACATTCCTGGCGTGTCGTCGCCTGCTTCTCGATGGGGACTTTATGTACGTCTATAACGTTGTATATCCTAACCTAACGCAACCTAACATCTGGGATGTAATATTTTACAACATTCCTGGCATGTCGGTCCCTACGTCTCGGTGGGAACGTTATATACGTCTATAACGATATATATCCTAACCTAAAGGAACCTTACATCTCGGATGTAATATTTTACAACATTCCTGGCATGTCGGGCCCTACTTCTCGGTGGGAACATTGTATACGTCTATAACGATATATATACTAGCCTAAGGCAACCTAACGTGTCGAATGTAATATTTTACAACATTCCTGGCGTGTCGTCGCCTACTTCTCGATGGGGACATTATATACATCTATAACGTTGTATATCCTAACCTAAGGCAACCTAACATCTCGGATGTAATATTTTACAACATTCCTGGCATGTCGGTCCCTACTTCTCGGTGGGAACATTGTATACGTCTATAACGATATATATTCTAGCCTAAGGCAACCTAACATGTCGAATGTAATATTTTACAACATTCCTGTCGTGTCGTCGCCTGCTTCTCGATGGGGACATTATATACTTCTATAACGTTGTATATTCTAACCTAACGCAACCTAACATCTGGGATGTTATATTTTACAACATTCCTGGCGTGTCGTCGCCTACTTCTGGATGGGGACATTATATACATCTATAACGTCATATATCCTAACCTAAGGGAACCTAACATCTCGGGTGTAATATTTTACAACATTCCTGGCGTGTCGTCGCCTACTTCTGGATGGGGACATTATATACGTCTATAACGTTGTATATCCTAACCTAAGGCAACCTAACATCTCGGATGTAATATTTTACAACATTCCTAGCATGTCGGTCCCTACTTCTCGGTGGGAACATTGTATACGTCCATAACGATATATATTCTAGCCTAAGGCTACCTAACATGTCGAATGTAATATTTTACAACGTTCCTGTCGTGTCGTCGCCTGCTTCTCGATGGGGACATTATATACGTCTATAACGTTCTATATTCTAACCTAACGCAACCTAACATCTGGGATGTTATATTTTACAACATTCCTGGCGTGTCGTCGCCTACTTCTGGATGGGGACATTATATACATCTATAACGTCATATATCCTAACCTAAGGGAACCTAACATCTCGGGTGTAATATTTTACAACATTCCTGGCGTGTCGTCGCCTACTTCTCGATGGGGACACTATATACGTCTATAACGTTGTATATCCTAACCTGAGGCAACCTAACATCTCGGATGTTATATTTTACAACATTCCTAGCATGTCGGTCCCTACTTCCCGGTGGGAACATTGTATACGTCTATTACGATATATATTCTAGCCTAAGGCAACCTAACATGTCGAATGTAATATTTTACAACAATCCTGTCGTGTCGTCGCCTGCTTCTCGATGGGGACATTATATACGTCTATAACATTGTATATTCTAACCTAACGCAACCTAACATCTGGGATGTTATATTTTACAACATTCCTGGCGTGTCGTCGCCTACTTCTGGATGGGGACATTATATACATCTATAACGTCATATATCCTAACCTAAGGGAACCTAACATCTCGGTTGTAATATTTTACAACATTCCTGGCGTGTCGTCGCCTACTTCTCGATGGGGACATTATATACATCTATAACGTTGTGTATCCTAACCTAAGGCAACCTAACATCTCGGATGTAATATTTTACAACATTATGGCGTGTCCTCGCCTGCTTCTCGATGGGGACATTATATACGTCTATAACCTTGTATATACTAACCTAACGCAACCTAACATCTCGGATGTAATATTTTACAACATTCCTGGTGGGTCGTCGCCCGCTTCTCGATGGGGACATTATATACGTCTATAACGTTGAATATCCTAACCTAAAGCAACCTAAATCTGGGATGTAATATTTTACAAGATCCCTGGCATGTCGGTCCCCACGTCTCGGTGGGAACATTATATACGTCTATAACGATATATATCCTAACCTAAGGCAACCTAACATCTCGGATGTAATATTTTACAACATTCCTGGCATGTCGGTCCCTACTTCTCGGTGGAAACAATGTATACGTCTATAACGATATATATCCTAGCCTGAGGCAACCCAACATGTAGAATGTAATATTTTACAACATTCCTGGCGTGTCGTCGCCTACTTCTCGATGCGGACATTATATACATCTATAACGTTGTATATCCTAACCTAAGGCAACCTAACATCTCGGATGTAATATTTTACAACATTCTGGCGTGTCGTCGCCTGCTTCTCCATGGGGACATTATATACGTCTATAACCTTGTATATACTAACCTAACGCAACCAAACATCTGGGATGTAATATTTTACAACATTCCTGGCGTGTCGTCGCCTACTTCTGGATGGGGACATTATATACATCTATAACGTCATATATCCTAACCTAAGGGAATATAACATCTCGGGTGTAATATTTTACAACTTTCCTGGCGTGTCGTTGCCTACTTCTCGATGGGGACATTATATACATCTATAACGTTGTATATCATAACCTAAGGCAACCTAACATCTCGGATGTAATATTTTACAACATTCCTGGTATGTCGGGCCCTACTTCTCGGTGGGAACATTGTATACGTCTATAACGTTATATATCCTAGCCTAAGGCAACCCAACTTGTAGAATGTAATATTTTACAACATTCCTGGCGTGTCGTCGCCTACTTCTCGATGGGGACATTATATACGTCTATAACGTTGTATATCATAACCTAAGGCAACCTAACATCTCGGATGTAATATTTTACAACATTCCTGGCATGTCGGGCCCTACGTCTCGGTGGGAACATTATATACGTCTATAACGATATATATCCTAACCTAAGGCAACCTAACATCTCGGATGTAATATTTTACATCATTCCTGGCGCGTCGGCTCCTACTTTTCGGCGGGAGCATTATATACGTCTATAACGTTATATATCCTAACGTAAGGCAACATAACATCTTGGACGTAATATTTTACAACATTCCTGGCATGTCGGTCACTACGTCTCGATGGGAACGTTATATACGTCTATAACGTTGTATATCCTAACCTAAGGTAACCCAACATCTCGGATGTAATATTTGACAACATTCCTGGCGTGTCGGACCGTACGTCGCGGTCGGAACATTCTATACGTCTATAACGTTGTATATCCTAACCTAAGGGAACCTAACATCTCGGGTGTAATATTTTACAACATTGCTGGCATGTCGGTCCCTACGTCTCGGTGGGGACATTATGTACGTCTATAACGATATATATCCTAACCTAAGGCAACCTAACATCTCGGACGTAATAGCTGGCAACATTCCTGGCGTGTCGGCACCTATTTCTCGGTGGGAACATTATATACGTCTATAGCGTTATATATCCTACCCTATGGCGACCTAACATGTCGAATGTAATATTTTACATCATTCCCTCCGTGTCGGCCCGTAGTTCTCGGTGGTAACATTACATACGGCTATAACGGTATATATCCTAGCCTAAGGCAACCTAACATCTCGGATGTAATAGTTGGCAACATTCCTGGCATTTCGGCCCGTAGTTCTCGGTGGTAACATTATATGCGTCTATAACGTTATATATCCTAGCCTAAGGCAACCTAACATCTCGGATATAATATTTGACAACATTCCTGACGCGTCGGCCACTATTTCTCGGTGGGGAACTTATATACATCTGTATCGTTGTATGTCCTAACCTAAGCCAACCTAACATGTCGAATGTAATATTTTACAACATTCCTGGCGTGTCGTCGCCTACTTCGCGATGGGGACATTATATACATCTATAACGTTGTATATCGTAGCTTAAGGCAACCAAACATGTCGAATGTAATATTTTACAACATTCCTGGCATGTCGGGCCCTACGTCTCGGTGGGAACATTATATACGTCTATAACGATATATATCCTAACCTAAGGCAACCTAACATCTCGGATGTAATATTTTACATCATTCCTGGCGCGTCGGCTCCTACTTTTCGGCGGGAGCATTATATACGTCTATAACGTTATATATCCTAACGTAAGGCAACATAACATCTTGGACGTAACATTTTACAACATTCCTGGCATGTCGGTCACTACGTCTCGATGGGAACGTTATATACGTCTATAACGTTGTATATCCTAACCTAAGGTAACCCAACATCTCGGATGTAATATTTGACAACATTCCTGGCGTGTCGGACCGTACGTCGCGGTCGGAACATTCTATACGTCTATAACGTTGTATATCCTAACCTAAGGGAACCTAACATCTCGGGTGTAATATTTTACAACATTGCTGGCATGTCGGTCCCTACGTCTCGGTGGGGACATTATATACGTCTATAACGATATATATCCTAACCTAAGGCAACCTAACATCTCGGACGTAATAGCTGGCAACATTCCTGGCGTGTCGGCACCTATTTCTCGGTGGGAACATTATATACGTCTATAGCGTTATATATCCTACCCTATGGCGACCTAACATGTCGAATGTAATATTTTACATCATTCCCTCCGTGTCGGCCCGTAGTTCTCGGTGGTAACATTACATACGGCTATAACGGTATATATCCTAGCCTAAGGCAACCTAACATCTCGGATGTAATAGTTGGCAACATTCCTGGCATTTCGGCCCGTAGTTCTCGGTGGTAACATTATATGCGTCTATAACGTTATATATCCTAGCCTAAGGCAACCTAACATCTCGGATGTAATATTTGACAACATTCCTGACGCGTCGGCCACTATTTCTCGGTGGGGAACTTATATACATCTGTATCGTTGTATGTCCTAACCTAAGCCAACCTAACATGTCGAATGTAATATTTTACAACATTCCTGGCGTGTCGTCGCCTACTTCGCGATGGGGACATTATATACATCTATAACGTTGTATATCGTAGCTTAAGGCAACCAAACATGTCGAATGTAATATTTTACAACATTCCTGGCATGTCGGGCCCTACGTCTCGGTGGGAACATTATATACGTCTATAACGATATATATCCTAACCTAAGGCAACCTAACATCTCGGATGTAATATTTTACATCATTCCTGGCGCGTCGGCTCCTACTTTTCGGCGGGAGCATTATATACGTCTATAACGTTATATATCCTAACGTAAGGCAACATAACATCTTGGACGTAACATTTTACAACATTCCTGGCATGTCGGTCACTACGTCTCGATGGGAACGTTATATACGTCTATAACGTTGTATATCCTAACCTAAGGTAACCCAACATCTCGGATGTAATATTTGACAACATTCCTGGCGTGTCGGACCGTACGTCGCGGTCGGAACATTCTATACGTCTATAACGTTGTATATCCTAACCTAAGGGAACCTAACATCTCGGGTGTAATATTTTACAACATTGCTGGCATGTCGGTCCCTACGTCTCGGTGGGGACATTATATACGTCTATAACGATATATATCCTAACCTAAGGCAACCTAACATCTCGGACGTAATAGCTGGCAACATTCCTGGCGTGTCGGCACCTATTTCTCGGTGGGAACATTATATACGTCTATAGCGTTATATATCCTACCCTATGGCGACCTAACATGTCGAATGTAATATTTTACATCATTCCCTCCGTGTCGGCCCGTAGTTCTCGGTGGTAACATTACATACGGCTATAACGGTATATATCCTAGCCTAAGGCAACCTAACATCTCGGATGTAATAGTTGGCAACATTCCTGGCATTTCGGCCCGTAGTTCTCGGTGGTAACATTATATGCGTCTATAACGTTATATATCCTAGCCTAAGGCAACCTAACATCTCGGATGTAATATTTGACAACATTCCTGACGCGTCGGCCACTATTTCTCGGTGGGGAACTTATATACATCTGTATCGTTGTATGTCCTAACCTAAGCCAACCTAACATGTCGAATGTAATATTTTACAACATTCCTGGCGTGTCGTCGCCTACTTCGCGATGGGGACATTATATACATCTATAACGTTGTATATCGTAGCTTAAGGCAACCAAACATGTCGAATGTAATATTTTACAACATTCCTGGCGTGTCGTGGCCTACTTCTCGATGGGGACATTATATACATCTATAACCTTGTATATCCTAACCTAAGGCAACCTAACATCTCGGATGTAATATTTTAAAACAATCCTGGTATGTCGGTAACTACGTCTCGGTGGGAACATTATATACGTCTATAACGATATATATCCTAACCTAAGGCGACCTAACACCTCGGATGTAATATTTTACAACATTCCTGGCATGTCGGTCCCTACGTCCCCGTGGGTACATTATATACGTCTGTAACGTTGTATATCCTAACCTAACGCAACCTAACGTCTGGGATGTAATATTTTAAAACATTCCTGGCATGTCGGTCCCTACGTCTCGGTGGGAACATTATATACGTCTATAACGATATATATCCTAACCTAAGGCAACCTAACATCTCGGATGTAATATTTGACAACATTCCTGGCGTGTTAACCCGCACTTCTCGGTGGGAACATCATATACGTCAATAGCGATATATATCCTAGCCTAAGGCGACCTAACATGTCGAATGTAATATTTTACATCATTCCTGACGTGTCGGCCCCTATTTCTCGGTGGGAACATTATATACGTCTATAACGTTATATATGCTAGCCTAAGGCAACCTAACATGTCGAATGTAATATTTTACAACATTCCTGGCGTGTCGTCGCCTACTTCTCGATGGGGACATTATATACATCTATAACGTTGTATATCATAACCTAAGGCAACCTAACATCTCGGATGTAATATTTTACAACATTCCTGGTATGTCGGGCCCTACTTCTCGGTGGGAACATTGTATACGTCTATAACGTTATATATCCTAGCCTAAGGCAACCCAACTTGTAGAATGTAATATTTTACAACATTCCTGGCGTGTCGTCGCCTACTTCTCGATGGGGACATTATATACATCTATAACGTTGTATATCATAACCTAAGGCAACCTAACATCTCGGATGTAATACTTTACCACATTCCTGGCATGTCGGTCCCTACGTCTCGGTGGGAACATTATATACGTCTATAACGATATATATCCTAACCTAAGGCAACCTAACATCTCGGATGTAATATTTTACAACATTCCTGGCGCTTCGGCTGCTACTTTTCGGTGGGAACATTATATACGTCTATAACGTTACATATCCTAACGTATGGCAACATAACAGCTCGGATGTTATATTTTACAACATCCTGGCGTGTCGTCGCCTGCTTCTCGATGGGGACATTATATACGTCTATAACGTTGTATATACTAACCTAACGCAACCTAACTTCTGGGGTGTAATATTTTACAACATTCCTGGCATGTCGGTCACTACGTCTCGGTGGGAACATTATATACGTCTATAAAGTTATATATCACAACCTAAGGCAACCTAACCTCTCTACCGTAGTATTTTACAACATTCCTGTCGCGTCGGCCCCTATTTCTCGGTGGGGACCTTATATACATCTATATCGTTGTATATCCTAACCTAAGGCAACCTAACATCTCGGATGTAGTATTTGACAACATTCCTGGCATGTCGGTCCCTACTTCTCGGTGGGAACATTGTGTACGTCTATAACGATATATATCCTAGCCTAAGGCAACCTGACATGTCGAATGTAATATTTTACTATATTCCTGTCGTGTCGTCGCCTGCTTCTCGATGGGGACATTATATACGTCTATAACGTTGTATATTCTAACCTATCGCAACCTAACATCAGGGATGTAATATTTCACATCAGTCCTGGCGTGTCGTCGCCTACTTCTGGATGGGGACATTATATACATCTATAACGTCATATATCCTAACCTAAGGGAACCTAACATCTCGGGTGTAATATTTTACAACTTTCCTGGCGTGTCGTTGCCTACTTCTCGATGGGGACATTATATACATCTATAACGTTGTATATCATAACCTAAGGCAACCTAACATCTCGGATGTAATATTTTACAACATTCCTGGTATGTCGGGCCCTACTTCTCGGTGGGAACATTGTATACGTCTATAACGTTATATATCCTAGCCTAAGGCAACCCAACTTGTAGAATATAATATTTTACAACATTCCTGGCGTGTCGTCGCCTACTTCTCGATAGGGACATTATATACATCTATAACGTTGTATATCATAACGTAAGGCAACCTAACATCTCGGATGTAATATTTTACAACATTCCTGGCATGTCGGGCCCTACGTCTCGGTGGGAACATTATATACGTCTATAACGATATATATCCTAACCTAAGGCAACCTAACATCTCGGATGTAATATTTTACATCATTCCTGGCGCGTCGGCTCCTACTTTTCGGCGGGAGCATTATACACGTCTATAACGTTATATATCCTAACCTAACGCAACCTAACATCTGGGATGTAATATTTTAAAACATTCCTGGCATGTCGGTCCCTACGTCTCGGTGGGAACGTTATATACGTCTATAACGATATATATCCTAACCTAAGGGTACCTTACATCTCGGATGTAATTTTTTACAACATTCCTGGTATGTCGGGCCCTACTTCTCGGTGGGAACATTGTATACGTCTATAACGATATATATCCTAGCCTAAGGCAACCTAACATGAAGGAATGTAATATTTTAGAACATTCCTGACGTGTCGTCGCCTGCTTCTCGATGGGGACATTCTATACGTCTATAACGTTGTATATCCTAACCTAAGGGAACCTAACATCTCGGGTGTAATATTTTAGAACATTCCTGACGCGTCAGTCCCTATTTCTCGGTGGGAACATTATATACGTCTATAACGTTATATATCCTAGCCTAAGGCAACCCAACTTGTAGAATGTAATATTTTACAACATTCCTGTCGTGTCGTCGCCTACTACTCGATGGGGACATTATATACATCTATAACGTTTTATATCATAACCTAATGCAACCTAACACCTCGGATGTAATATTTTACAACACTCCTGGCATGTCGGTCTCTACTTCTCGGTGGGAGCATACTATATGTCTATAACGTTGTATATCCTAACCTAAGGGAACCTAACATCTCGGATGTAATATTTTAAAACTTTCCTGGCATGTCGGTCCCTACTTCTCGGTGGGAGCATACTATATGTCTATAACGTTGTATATCCTAACCTAAGGGAACCTAACATCTCGGATCATATATTTTAAAACTTTCCTGGCATGTCGGACCCTACGTCTCGGTGGGATCATTATATACGTCTATAACGATATATATCCTAACCTAAGGTAACCTAACATCTCGGATGTAATATTTTACAACATTCCTGGCATGTCGGTCACTAGGTCTCGGTGGGAACATTATATACGTCTGTAACGATATATACCCTAACCTAAGGCAACCTAACATCTCGGATTTAATATTTTACAACATTCCTGGCATGTAGGTCCCTACTTCTCGGTGGGAACATTATATACGTCTATAACGTTATATATCCTAGCCTACGGCAACCTAACTTGTCGAATGTAATATTTTACAACATTTCTGGCGTGTCGTCGCCTACTTCTCGATGGGGACATTATATACATCTATAACGTTGTATATCCTAACCTAAGGCAACCTAACATCTCGGATGTAATATTTTACAACATTCTGGCGTGTCGCCGCCTTCTTCTCGATGGGGACATTATATACGTCTATAACGTTGTATATACTAACCTAACGCAACCTAACATCTGGGATGTAATATTTTACAACATTCCTGGCATGTCGGTCCCTACGTCTCCGTGGGTACATTATATACGTCTGTAACGTTGTATATCCTAACCTAACGCAACCTAACGTCTGGGATATAATATTTTAAAACAATCCTGGTATGTCGGTAACTACGTCTCGGTGGGAACATTATATACGTCTATAATGATATATATCCTAACCTAAGGCGACCTAACACCTCGGATGTAATATTTTACAACATTCCTGGCATGTCGGTCCCTACGTCTCCGTGGGTACATTATATACGTCTGTAACGTTGTATATCCTAACCTAACGCAACCTAACGTCTGGGATGTAATATTTTAAAACATTCCTGGCATGTCGGTCCCTACGTCTCGGTGGGAACATTATATACGTCTATAACGATATATATCCTAACCTAAGGCAACCTAACACCTCGGATGTAATATCTGACAACATTCCTGGCGTGTTAACCCGCACTTCTCGGTGGGAACATCATATACGTCAATAGCGATATATATCCTAGCCTAAGGCGACCTAACATGTCGAATGTAATATTTTACATCATTCCTGACGTGTCGGCACCTATTTCTCGGTGGGAACATTATATACGTCTATAACGTTATATATGCTAGCCTAAGGCAACCTAACATGTCGAATGTAATATTTTACAACATTCCTGGCGTGTCGTCGCCTACTTCTCGATGGGGACATTATATACATCTATAACGTTGTATATCATAACCTAAGGCAACCTAACATCTCGGATGTAATATTTTACAACATTCCTGGTATGTCGGGCCCTACTTCTCGGTGGGAACATTGTATACGTCTATAACGTTATATATCCTAGCCTAAGGCAACCCAACTTGTAGAATATAATATTTTACAACATTCCTGGCGTGTCGTCGCCTACTTCTCGATGGGGACATTATATACATCTATAACGTTGTATATCATAACCTAAGGCAACCTAACATCTCGGATGTAATATTTTACAACATTCCTGGCATGTCGGGCCCTACGTCTCGGTGGGAACATTATATACGTCTATAACGATATATATCCTAACCTAAGGCAACCTAACATCTCGGATGTAATATTTTACATCATTCCTGGCGCGTCGGCTCCTACTTTTCGGCGGGAGCATTATACACGTCTATAACGTTATATATCCTAACCTAACGCAACCTAACATCTGGGATGTAATATTTTAAAACATTCCTGGCATGTCGGTCCCTACGTCTCGGTGGGAACGTTATATACGTCTATAACGATATATATCCTAACCTAAGGGTACCTTACATCTCGGATGTAATTTTTTACAACATTCCTGGTATGTCGGGCCCTACTTCTCGGTGGGAACATTGTATACGTCTATAACGATATATATCCTAGCCTAAGGCAACCTAACATGAAGGAATGTAATATTTTAGAACATTCCTGACGTGTCGTCGCCTGCTTCTCGATGGGGACATTCTATACGTCTATAACGTTGTATATCCTAACCTAAGGGAACCTAACATCTCGGGTGTAATATTTTAGAACATTCCTGACGCGTCAGTCCCTATTTCTCGGTGGGAACATTATATACGTCTATAACGTTATATATCCTAGCCTAAGGCAACCCAACTTGTAGAATGTAATATTTTACAACATTCCTGTCGTGTCGTCGCCTACTACTCGATGGGGACATTATATACATCTATAACGTTTTATATCATAACCTAATGCAACCTAACACCTCGGATGTAATATTTTACAACACTCCTGGCATGTCGGTCTCTACTTCTCGGTGGGAGCATACTATATGTCTATAACGTTGTATATCCTAACCTAAGGGAACCTAACATCTCGGATGTAATATTTTAAAACTTTCCTGGCATGTCGGTCCCTACTTCTCGGTGGGAGCATACTATATGTCTATAACGTTGTATATCCTAACCTAAGGGAACCTAACATCTCGGATCATATATTTTAAAACTTTCCTGGCATGTCGGACCCTACGTCTCGGTGGGATCATTATATACGTCTATAACGATATATATCCTAACCTAAGGTAACCTAACATCTCGGATGTAATATTTTACAACATTCCTGGCATGTCGGTCACTAGGTCTCGGTGGGAACATTATATACGTCTGTAACGATATATACCCTAACCTAAGGCAACCTAACATCTCGGATTTAATATTTTACAACATTCCTGGCATGTAGGTCCCTACTTCTCGGTGGGAACATTATATACGTCTATAACGTTATATATCCTAGCCTACGGCAACCTAACTTGTCGAATGTAATATTTTACAACATTTCTGGCGTGTCGTCGCCTACTTCTCGATGGGGACATTATATACATCTATAACGTTGTATATCCTAACCTAAGGCAACCTAACATCTCGGATGTAATATTTTACAACATTCTGGCGTGTCGCCGCCTTCTTCTCGATGGGGACATTATATACGTCTATAACGTTGTATATACTAACCTAACGCAACCTAACATCTGGGATGTAATATTTTACAACATTCCTGGCATGTCGGTCCCTACGTCTCCGTGGGTACATTATATACGTCTGTAACGTTGTATATCCTAACCTAACGCAACCTAACGTCTGGGATATAATATTTTAAAACAATCCTGGTATGTCGGTAACTACGTCTCGGTGGGAACATTATATACGTCTATAATGATATATATCCTAACCTAAGGCGACCTAACACCTCGGATGTAATATTTTACAACATTCCTGGCATGTCGGTCCCTACGTCTCCGTGGGTACATTATATACGTCTGTAACGTTGTATATCCTAACCTAACGCAACCTAACGTCTGGGATGTAATATTTTAAAACATTCCTGGCATGTCGGTCCCTACGTCTCGGTGGGAACATTATATACGTCTATAACGATATATATCCTAACCTAAGGCAACCTAACACCTCGGATGTAATATCTGACAACATTCCTGGCGTGTTAACCCGCACTTCTCGGTGGGAACATCATATACGTCAATAGCGATATATATCCTAGCCTAAGGCGACCTAACATGTCGAATGTAATATTTTACATCATTCCTGACGTGTCGGCACCTATTTCTCGGTGGGAACATTATATACGTCTATAACGTTATATATGCTAGCCTAAGGCAACCTAACATGTCGAATGTAATATTTTACAACATTCCTGGCGTGTCGTCGCCTACTTCTCGATGGGGACATTATATACATCTATAACGTTGTATATCATAACCTAAGGCAACCTAACATCTCGGATGTAATATTTTACAACATTCCTGGTATGTCGGGCCCTACTTCTCGGTGGGAACATTGTATACGTCTATAACGTTATATATCCTAGCCTAAGGCAACCCAACTTGTAGAATGTAATATTTTACAACATTCCTGGCGTGTCGTCGCCTACTTCTCGATGGGGACATTATATACGTCTATAACGTTGTATATCATAACCTAAGGCAACCTAACATCTCGGATGTAATATTTTACAACATTCCTGGCATGTCGGGCTCTACGTCTCGGTGGGAACATTATATACGTCTATAACGATATATATCCTAACCTAAGGCAACCTAACATCTCGGATGTAATATTTTACATCATTCCTGGCGCGTCGGCTCCTACTTTTCGGCGGGAGCATTATATACGTCTATAACGTTATATATCCTATCGTAAGGCAACATAACATCTTGGACGTAATATTTTACAACATTCCTGGCATGTCGGTCACTACGTCTCGATGGGAACGTTATATACGTCTATAACGTTGTATATCCTAACCTAAGGTAACCCAACATCTCGGATGTAATATTTGACAACATTCCTGGCGTGTCGGACCGTACGTCGCGGTCGGAACATTCTATACGTCTATAACGTTGTATATCCTAACCTAAGGGAACCTAACATCTCGGGTGTAATATTTTACAACATTGCTGGCATGTCGGTCCCTACGTCTCGGTGGGGACATTATATACGTCTATAACGATATATATCCTAACCTAAGGCAACCTAACATCTCGGACGTAATAGCTGGCAACATTCCTGGCGTGTCGGCACCTATTTCTCGGTGGGAACATTATATACGTCTATAGCGTTATATATCCTACCCTATGGCGACCTAACATGTCGAATGTAATATTTTACATCATTCCCTCCGTGTCGGCCCGTAGTTCTCGGTGGTAACATTACATACGGCCATAACGGTATATATCCTAGCCTAAGGCAACCTAACATCTCGGATGTAATAGTTGGCAACATTCCTGGCATTTCGGCCCGTAGTTCTCGGTGGTAACATTATATGCGTCTATAACGTTATATATCCTAGCCTAAGGCAACCTAACATCTCGGATATAATATTTGACAACATTCCTGACGCGTCGGCCACTATTTCTCGGTGGGGAACTTATATACATCTGTATCGTTGTATGTCCGAACCTAAGCCAACCTAACAGGTCGAATGTAATATTTTACAACATTCCTGGCGTGTCGTCGCCTACTTCTCGATGGGGACATTATATACATCTATAACGTTGTATATCGTAGCCTAAGGCAACCAAACATGTCGAATGTAATATTTTACAACATTCCTGGCATGTCGGGCCCTACGTCTCGGTGGGAACATTATATACGTCTATAACGATATATATCCTAACCTAAGGCAACCTAACATCTCGGATGTAATATTTTACATCATTCCTGGCGCGTCGGCTCCTACTTTTCGGCGGGAGCATTATATACGTCTATAACGTTATATATCCTAACGTAAGGCAACATAACATCTTGGACGTAACATTTTACAACATTCCTGGCATGTCGGTCACTACGTCTCGATGGGAACGTTATATACGTCTATAACGTTGTATATCCTAACCTAAGGTAACCCAACATCTCGGATGTAATATTTGACAACATTCCTGGCGTGTCGGACCGTACGTCGCGGTCGGAACATTCTATACGTCTATAACGTTGTATATCCTAACCTAAGGGAACCTAACATCTCGGGTGTAATATTTTACAACATTGCTGGCATGTCGGTCCCTACGTCTCGGTGGGGACATTATATACGTCTATAACGATATATATCCTAACCTAAGGCAACCTAACATCTCGGACGTAATAGCTGGCAACATTCCTGGCGTGTCGGCACCTATTTCTCGGTGGGAACATTATATACGTCTATAGCGTTATATATCCTACCCTATGGCGACCTAACATGTCGAATGTAATATTTTACATCATTCCCTCCGTGTCGGCCCGTAGTTCTCGGTGGTAACATTACATACGGCTATAACGGTATATATCCTAGCCTAAGGCAACCTAACATCTCGGATGTAATAGTTGGCAACATTCCTGGCATTTCGGCCCGTAGTTCTCGGTGGTAACATTATATGCGTCTATAACGTTATATATCCTAGCCTAAGGCAACCTAACATCTCGGATGTAATATTTGACAACATTCCTGACGCGTCGGCCACTATTTCTCGGTGGGGAACTTATATACATCTGTATCGTTGTATGTCCTAACCTAAGCCAACCTAACATGTCGAATGTAATATTTTACAACATTCCTGGCGTGTCGTCGCCTACTTCGCGATGGGGACATTATATACATCTATAACGTTGTATATCGTAGCTTAAGGCAACCAAACATGTCGAATGTAATATTTTACAACATTCCTGGCGTGTCGTCGCCTACTTCTCGATGGGGACATTATATACATCTATAACCTTGTATATCCTAACCTAAGTAACCTAACATCTCGGATGTAATATTTTAAAACAATCCTGGTATGTCGGTAACTACGTCTCGGTGGGAACATTATATACGTCTATAACGATATATATCCTAACCTAAGGCGACCTAACACCTCGGATGTAATATTTTACAACATTCCTGGCATGTCGGTCCCTACGTCCCCGTGGGTACATTATATACGTCTGTAACGTTGTATATCCTAACCTAACGCAACCTAACGTCTGGGATGTAATATTTTAAAACATTCCTGGCATGTCGGTCCTACGTCTCGGTGGGAACATTATATACGTCTATAACGATATATATCCTAACCTAAGGCAACCTAACATCTCGGATGTAATATTTGACAACATTCCTGGCGTGTTAACCCGCACTTCTCGGTGGGAACATCATATACGTCAATAGCGATATATATCCTAGCCTAAGGCGACCTAACATGTCGAATGTAATATTTTACATCATTCCTGACGTGTCGGCCCCTATTTCTCGGTGGGAACATTATATACGTCTATAACGTTATATCTGCTAGCCTAAGGCAACCTAACATGTCGAATGTAATATTTTACAACATTCCTGGCGTGTCGTCGCCTACTTCTCGATGGGGACATTATATACATCTATAACGTTGTATATCATAACCTAAGGCAACCTAACATCTCGGATGTAATATTTTACAACATTCCTGGTATGTCGGGCCCTACTTCTCGGTGGGAACATTGTATACGTCTATAACGTTATATATCCTAGCCTAAGGCAACCCAACTTGTAGAATATAATATTTTACAACATTCCTGGCGTGTCGTCGCCTACTTCTCGATGGGGACATTATATACATCTATAACGTTGTATATCATAACCTAAGGCAACCTGACATCTCGGATGTAATATTTTACAACATTCCTGGCATGTCGGGCCCTACGTCTCGGTGGGAACATTATATACGTCTATAACGATATATATCCTAACCTAAGGCAACCTAACATCTCGGATGTAATATTTTACATCATTCCTGGCGCGTCGGCTCCTACTTTTCGGCGGGAGCATTATACACGTCTATAACGTTATATATCCTAACCTAACGCAACCTAACATCTGGGATGTAATATTTTAAAACATTCCTGGCATGTCGGTCCCTACGTCTCGGTGGGAACGTTATATACGTCTATAACGATATATATCCTAACCTAAGGGTACCTTACATCTCGGATGTAATTTTTTACAACATTCCTGGTATGTCGGGCCCTACTTCTCGGTGGGAACATTGTATACGTCTATAACGATATATATCCTAGCCTAAGGCAACCTAACATGAAGGAATGTAATATTTTAGAACATTCCTGACGTGTCGTCGCCTGCTTCTCGATGGGGACATTCTATATGTCTATAACGTTGTATATCCTAACCTAAGGGAACCTAACATCTCGGATGTAATATTTTAAAACTTTCCTGGCATGTCGGTCCCTACTTCTCGGTGGGAGCATACTATATGTCTATAACGTTGTATATCCTAACCTAAGGGAACCTAACATCTCGGATCATATATTTTAAAACTTTCCTGGCATGTCGGACCCTACGTCTCGGTGGGATCATTATATACGTCTATAACGATATATATCCTAACCTAAGGTAACCTAACATCTCGGATGTAATATTTTACAACATTCCTGGCATGTCGGTCACTAGGTCTCGGTGGGAACATTATATACGTCTGTAACGATATATACCCTAACCTAAGGCAACCTAACATCTCGGATTTAATATTTTACAACATTCCTGGCATGTAGGTCCCTACTTCTCGGTGGGAACATTATATACGTCTATAACGTTATATATCCTAGCCTACGGCAACCTAACTTGTCGAATGTAATATTTTACAACATTTCTGGCGTGTCGTCGCCTACTTCTCGATGGGGACATTATATACATCTATAACGTTGTATATCCTAACCTAAGGCAACCTAACATCTCGGATGTAATATTTTACAACATTCTGGCGTGTCGCCGCCTTCTTCTCGATGGGGACATTATATACGTCTATAACGTTGTATATACTAACCTAACGCAACCTAACATCTGGGATGTAATATTTTACAACATTCCTGGCATGTCGGTCCCTACGTCTCCGTGGGTACATTATATACGTCTGTAACGTTGTATATCCTAACCTAACGCAACCTAACGTCTGGGATATAATATTTTAAAACAATCCTGGTATGTCGGTAACTACGTCTCGGTGGGAACATTATATACGTCTATAATGATATATATCCTAACCTAAGGCGACCTAACACCTCGGATGTAATATTTTACAACATTCCTGGCATGTCGGTCCCTACGTCTCCGTGGGTACATTATATACGTCTGTAACGTTGTATATCCTAACCTAACGCAACCTAACGTCTGGGATGTAATATTTTAAAACATTCCTGGCATGTCGGTCCCTACGTCTCGGTGGGAACATTATATACGTCTATAACGATATATATCCTAACCTAAGGCAACCTAACACCTCGGATGTAATATTTGACAACATTCCTGGTATGTCGGGCCCTACTTCTCGGTGGGAACATTGTATACGTCTATAACGTTATATATCCTAGCCTAAGGCAACCCAACTTGTAGAATGTAATATTTTACAACATTCCTGGCGTGTCGTCGCCTACTTCTGGATGGGGACATTATATACATCTATAACGTCATATATCCTAACCTAAGGGAACCTAACATCTCGGGTGTAATATTTTACAACATTCCTGTCGTGTCGTCGCCTGCTTCTCGATGGGGACATTCTATACGTCTATAATGTTGTATATCCTAACCTAAGGGAACCTAACATCTCGGATGTAATATTTTACAACATTCTGGCGTGTCGTCGCCTGCTTCTCCATGGGGACATTATAAACGTCTATAACCTTGTATATACTAACCTAACGCAACCTAACATCTGGGATGTAATATTTTACAACATTCCTGGCGTGTCGTCGCCTACTTCTGGATGGGGACATTATATACATCTATAACGTCATATATCCTAACCTAAGGGAACCTAACATCTCGGGTGTAATATTTTACAACATTCATGTCGTGTCGTCGCCTGCTTCTCGATGGGGACATTCTATACGTCTATAACGTTGTATATCCTAACCTAAGGGAACCTAACATCTCGGGTGTAATATTTTAGAACATTCCTGACGCGTCAGTCCCTATTTCTCGGTGGGAACATTATATACTTCTATAACGTTATATATCCTAGCCTAAGGCAACCTAACTTGTAGAATGTAATATTTTACAACATTCCTGGCGTGTCGTCGCCTACTTCTCGATGGGGACATTATATACATCTATAACGTTGTATACCCTAACCTAAGGCAACCTAACATCTCGGATGTAATATTTTACGACATTCCTGGCATGTCAGTCCCTACTTCTTGGTGGGAGCATTGTATACGTCTATAACGATATATATCCTAGCCTAAGGCAACCTAACATCTCGGATGTAATATTTTACAACATTCTGGCGTCTCGTCGCCTGCTTCTCGATGGGGACATTATATACGTCTATAACCTTGTATATACTAACCTAACGCAACTTAACATCTGGGATGTCATATTTTACAACATTCCTGGCATGTCGGTCCCTACGTCCCCGTGGTTACATTATATACGTCTATAACGTTGTATATCATAACCTAACGCAACCTAACATCTGGGATGCAATATTTTAAAACATTCCTGGCATGTCGGAACCTACGTCTCGGTGGGGACATTATATACGTCTATAACGATATATATCCTAACCTAAGGCAACCTAACTTCTCGGATGTAATATTTTACAACATTCCTGACGCTTCGGCAGCTACTTTTCGGTGGGAACATTATATACGTCTATAACGGTACATATCCTATCGTATGGCAACAAAACATCTCGGATGTTATATTTTACAACATTCCTGGCGTGTCGTCGCCTGCTTCTCGATGGGGACTTTATATACGTCTATAACGTTGTATATCCTAACCTAACGCAACCAAACATACGGGGTGTAATATTTTACAACATTCCTGGCATGTCGGTCCCTACGTCTCGGTGGGAACGTTATATACGTCTATAACGATATAATCTCCTAACCTAAGGGAACTTTACATCTCGGATATAATATTTTACAACATTCCTGGCATGTCGGTCCCTACTTCTCGGTGGGAACATTGTATACGTCTATAACGATATATATCGTAGCCTAAGGCAACCTAACATGTCGAATGTAATATTTTACAACATTCCTGGCATGTCGGTCCCTACTTCTCTGTGTGAACATTGTATACGTCTATAACGATATGTGTCCTAGCCTAATGCAACCTAACATCTCGGATGTAATATTTTGCAGCATTCCTGGCGTGTCGGTCCCTACGTCTCGGTGGGGACATTATATACGTCTATAACGATATATATCCTAACCTAAGGCAACCTAACATCCCGGATGTAATATTTTACAACTTTCCTGGCATGTCGGTCCCTACGTCTCCGTGGGTACATTATATACGTCTGTAACGTTGTATATCCTAACCTAACGCAACCTAACGTCTGGGATGTAATATTTTAAAACATTCCTGGCATGTCGGTCCCTACGTCTCGGTGGGAACATTATATACGTCTATAACGTTATATATGCTAGCCTAAGGCAACCTAACATGTCGAATGTAATATTTTACAACATTCCTGGCGTGTCGTCGCCTACTTCTCGATGGGGACATTATATACATCTATAACGTTGTATATCATAACCTAAGGCAACCTAACATCTCGGATGTAATATTTTACAACATTCCTGGTATGTCGGGCCCTACTTCTCGGTGGGAACATTGTATACGTCTATAACGTTATATATCCTAGCCTAAGGCAACCCAACTTGTAGAATGTAATATTTTACAACATTCCTGGCGTGTCGTCGCCTACTTCTCGATGGGGACATTATATACATCTATAACGTTGTATATCATAACCTAAGGCAACCTAACATCTCGGATGTAATATTTTACAACATTCCTGGCATGTCGGTCCCTACGTCTCGGTGGGAACATTATATACGTCTATAACGATATATATCCTAACCTAAGGCAACCTAACATCTCGGATGTAATATTTTACAACATTCCTGGCGCTTCGGCTGCTACTTTTCGGTGGGAACATTATATACGTCTATAATGTTACATATCCTAACGTATGGCAACATAACAGCTCGGATGTTATATTTTACAACATTCCTGCCGTGTCGTCGCCTGCTTCTCGATGGGGACATTATATACGTCTATAACGTTGTATATCCTAACCTAACGCAACCTAACATCTCGGATGTAATATTTTACAACATTCTGGCGTGTCGTCGCCTGCTTCTCCATGGGGACATTATATACGTCTATAACCTTGTATATACTAACCTAACGCAACCAAACATCTGGGATGTAATATTTTACAACATTCCTGGCGTGTCGTCGCCTACTTCTGGATGGGGACATTATATACATCTATAACGTCATATATCCTAACCTAAGGGAACCTAACATCTCGGGTGTAATATTTTACAACATTCCTGTCGTGTCGTCGCCTGCTTCTCGATGGGGACATTCTATACGTCTATAACGTTGTATATCCTAACCTAAGGGAACCTAACATCTCGGATGTAATATTTTACAACATTCTGGCGTGTCGTCGCCTGCTTCTCCATGGGGACATTATATACGTCTATAACCTTGTATATACTAACCTAACGCAACCTAACATCTGGGATGTAATATTTTACAACATTCCTGGCGTGTCGTCGCCTACTTCTGGATGGGGACATTATATACATCTATAACGTCATATATCCTAACCTAAGGGAACCTAACATCTCGGGTGTAATATTTTACAACATTCCTGTCGTGTCGTCGCCTGCTTCTCGATGGGGACATTCTATACGTCTATAACGTTGTATATCCTAACCTAAGGGAACCTAACATCTCGGATGTAATATTTTACAACATTCTGGCGTCTCGTCGCCTGCTTCTCGATGGGGACATTATATACGTCTATAACCTTGTATATACTAACCTAACGCAACTTAACATCTGGGATGTCATATTTTACAACATTCCTGGCATGTCGGTCCCTACGTCCCCGTGGTTACATTATATACGTCTATAACGTTGTATATCATAACCTAACGCAACCTCACATCTGGGATGCAATATTTTAAAACATTCCTGGCATGTCGGTCCCTACGTCTCGGTGGGGACATTATATACGTCTATAACGATATATATCCTAACCTAAGGCAACCTAACTTCTCGGATGTAATATTTTACAACATTCCTGACGCTTCGGCAGCTACTTTTCGGTGGGAACATTATATACGTCTATAACGGTACATATCCTATCGTATGGCAACAAAACATCTCGGATGTTATATTTTACAACATTCCTGGCGTGTCGTCGCCTGCTTCTCGATGGGGACTTTATATACGTCTATAACGTTGTATATCCTAACCTAACGCAACCAAACATACGGGGTGTAATATTTTACAACATTCCTGGCATGTCGGTCCCTACGTCTCGGTGGGAACGTTATATACGTCTATAACGATATAATCTCCTAACCTAAGGGAACTTTACATCTCGGATATAATATTTTACAACATTCCTGGCATGTCGGTCCCTACTTCTCGGTGGGAACATTGTATACGTCTATAACGATATATATCCTAGCCTAAGGCAACCTAACATGTCGAATGTAATATTTTACAACATTCCTGGCATGTCGGTCCCTACTTCTCTGTGTGAACATTGTATACGTCTATAACGATATGTGTCCTAGCCTAATGCAACCTAACATCTCGGATGTAATATTTTACAACATTCTGGCGTCTCGTCGCCTGCTTCTCGATGGGGACATTATATACGTCTATAACCTTGTATATACTAACCTAACGCAACTTAACATCTGGGATGTCATATTTTACAACATTCCTGGCATGTCGGTCCCTACGTCCCCGTGGTTACATTATATACGTCTATAACGTTGTATATCATAACCTAACGCAACCTAACATCTGGGATGCAATATTTTAAAACATTCCTGGCATGTCGGTCCCTACGTCTCGGTGGGGACATTATATACGTCTATAACGATATATATCCTAACCTAAGGCAACCTAACTTCTCGGATGTAATATTTTACAACATTCCTGACGCTTCGGCAGCTACTTTTCGGTGGGAACATTATATACCTCTATAACGGTACATATCCTATCGTATGGCAACAAAACATCTCGGATGTTATATTTTACAACATTCCTGGCGTGTCGTCGCCTGCTTCTCGATGGGAACTTTATATACGTCTATAACGTTGTATATCCTAACCTAACGCAACCAAACATACGGGGTGTAATATTTTACAACATTCCTGGCATGTCGGTCCCTACGTCTCGCTGGGAACGTTATATACGTCTATAACGATATAATCTCCTAACCTAAGGGAACTTTACATCTCGGATATAATATTTTACAACATTCCTGGCATGTCGGTCCCTACTTCTCGGTGGGAACATTGTATACGTCTATAACGATATATATCCTAGCCTAAGGCAACCTAACATGTCGAATGTAATATTTTACAACATTCCTGGCATGTCGGTCCCTACTTCTCTGTGTGAACATTGTATACGTCTATAACGATATGTGTCCTAGCCTAATGCAACCTAACATCTCGGATGTAATATTTTGCAGCATTCCTGGCGTGTCGTCGCCTGCTTCTCGATGGGGACATTATATACGTCTATAACCTTGTATATACTAACCTAACGCAACTTAACATCTGGGATGTCATATTTTACAACATTCCTGGCATGTCGGTCCCTACGTCTCCGTGGTTACATTATATACGTCTATAACGTTGTATATCATAACCTAACGCAACCTAACATCTGGGATGTAATATTTTAAAACATTCCTGGCATGTCGGTCCCTACGTCTCGGTGGGGACATTATATACGTCTATAACGATATATATCCTAACCTAAGGCAACCTAACATCCCGGATGTAATATTTTACAACATTCCTGGCGCTTCGGCTGCTACTTTTCGGTGGGAACATTATATACGTCTATAACGTTACATATCCTAACGTATGGCAACAAAACATCTCGGATGTTATATTTTACAACATTCCTGGCGTGTCGTCGCCTGCTTCACGATGGGGACTTTATATACGTCTATAACGTTGTATATTCTAACCTAACGCAACCTAACATCTGGGATGTAACATTTTACTACATTCCTGGCGTGTCGTCGCCAACTTCTGGATGGGGACATTATATACATCTATAACGTTATATATCTTAACCTAAGGGAACCTAACATCTCGGATGTAATATTTTACAACATTCCTGGCATGTCGGTCCCTACTTCTCGGTGGAAACATTGTATACGTCTATAACGATGTATATACTACTCTAAGGCAACCTAACATCTCGGATGTAATATTTTACAACATTCCTGACGCGTCGGTCCCTATTTCTCGGTGGGAACATTATATACGTCTATAACGTTATATATCCTAGCCTACGGCAACCTAACTTGTCGAATGTAATATTTTACGACATTCCTGGCATGTCGGTCACTACGTCTCGATGGGGACATTATATACGTCTATAACGTTGTATATGCTAACCTAAGGCAACCTAATATCTCGAATGTAATATTTTACAACATTCCTTGCATGTCGGTCCCTACTTCTCTGTGGGAACATTGTATACGTCTATAACGATATATGTCCTAGCCTAATGCAACCTAACATCTCGGATGTAGTATTTTCCTACATTCCTGTCGCGTCGGCCCCTACTTCTCGGTGGGGACTTTATCTACGTCTATAACGCTATATATCCCAACCTAAGGGAACCTAATATCTCGGGTGTAATATTTCACAACATTCCTGGCGTGGCGGCACGTAGTTCTCGATGGTAACATTATATACGTCTATATCGTTATATATCCTAGCCTAAGGCGACCTAACATATCGAATGTAGTATTTTCCAACATTCCAGGCGGGTCGGCCCCTACTTCTCGGTGGGCACATTATATACGTCCATAACGTAATATAACACAACCTAACCCATCTAGAATCTCGCTGGTAATGTTTTACAGAATCACGTTCGTGTCGTCCCGTACTTCTCGGTGGGAACATTATTTACGTCTGTAACGTAATATAACATAACCTAACCCATATAGACCCTCGCTTTTAATGTTTTTCAGAATCTCGTTCGCGTCGTCCCATACGTCTCGGTGCGGACATTATATACGTCTACATCGTTATGTATCCTAACCTAAGGCAACCTAACATCCCGAATGTAGTATTTTCCAACATTCCTGTCCGGTCGTCCCCTACTTCTCGGGAGGAACATTATATAAGTCTATAACCTAATATAACCTAACCTAACGCATTTAGACTCTCGCTGGTAATGTTTTACAGAATCCCGTTCGTGTCGTACCGTACATTTCGGTGCGGACACTGTATAAGTCTATAACGTTATATATCCTAACCTAAGGCAACCTAACAACTCGAATGTAGTATATTACCACATTCCAGGCGGGTCGGCCCCTACTTCTCGGTGGGTTCATTATATACGTGTATATCGTAATACAGCCTAAATTAACCCATCTAGCTCCTCGGCGGTAATGTTTTACAGAATCCCGTTCGTGTCGTCCCGTACGTCTCGGTGCGGACATTGTATAAGTCTATAACGTTATATGTACTAACCTAAGACAACCTAACATCTGGCATGTAGTATTTTGCAACATTCCTGCCGTGTCGGCCCCTACTTCTCGCTGGGAACATTATATAAGTGTATATCGTAATATAACCTAACCTAACCCATTTTGCCTCTCGGTGATACGGTTTTACAGAATCCCGTTCGTGTCGTACCGTACGTCTCGGTGCGGACATTGTATAAGTCTATAACGTCATATATCTTAACCTAAGGCAACCTAACAACTCGAATGTAGTATTTTCCAACATTCCTGGCGGGTCGGCCCCTAAACCTCGGTGGGCACATTATATACGTCTATAACGTTGTATATATTACCATAAGGCAACCTAACATCACGAATGTAGTATTTCACAACATTCCTGTCGGGTCGGCCCCACTTCTCGGTGGGACCATTATATACGTCTATAACGCTATATATCCCAACCTAAGGCAACCTAACATCTCGGATGTAGTATTTTCCAACATTCCTGGCGAGTCGGACCCTAAACCTCGGTGGGCACATTATATACGTCTATAACGTTGTATATATTACCATAAGGCAACCTAACATCTCGAATGTAGTATTTCACAACATTCCAGGCGGATCGGCCCCTACTTCTCGGTGGGAACATTATATACGTCTATATCGCAATATAACCTAACCTAACCCATTTAGCCCCTCGCTGGTAATGTTTTACAGAATCCAGTTCGTGTCGTCCCGTACATCTCGGTGGGGACATTGTATGCGTCTGTAACGTTATATATCCTAACCTAAGGCAACTTAACATCTCGAATGTAATATTTTACAACATTCCATGCAGGTCGGCCCCTACTCCTCGGTGGGCACACTATATACGTCTATATCGTAATATAACCTAACCTAACCCATTTTGCCCTTCGGTGATAATGTTTTACAGAATCCCGGTCGTGTTGGCTCATACTTCTAGGTGGGGACATTATATACGTCTATAACGTTATATATCCTAACCTAAGGCAACCTAACATCTCGGATGTAGTATTTTACAACATTCCTGGCGGGTCGGGACCTACTTCTCGGTGAGCACACTATATACGTCTATATCGTAATATAACCTAACCTAACCCATCTAGCCCCTCGGCGGTAATGTTTTACAGAATCCCGTTCGTGTCGTCCCGTACGTCTCGGTGCGAACATTATATAAGTCTATAACGTTATATATCCTAACCTAAGGCAACTTAACATATCGAACGTAGTATTTTACAACATTCCTGGCGGGCTGAACCTACTTCTCGGTGGGAACATTATATAAGTCTATATCGTAATATAACCTAACCTAACCCATCTAGACCCTCGCTGGTAATGTTTCACAGAATCCCGTTCGTGTCGCCCCGTACGTCACGGTGCGGACATTGTATGGGTCTATAATGCTATATATCCTAACCTAAGGCAACCTAACATCTCGGATGTAGTATTTTCCAAAATTCCTGGCGGGTCGGCGCCTACTTCTCGGTGGGAACATTATATATGTCCATAACGTAATATAAGGTAACCTAACCCATCTAGCGCCTCGGCGGTAATGTTTTACAGAATCCCGTTCGTGTCGTCCCGTACGTCTCTGTGCGGACATTATATAAGTCTATAACGTTATATATCCTAACCTAAGGCTACCTAACATCTCGGATGTAGTAATTTCAAAGTTACTGGCGTGTCTGCCCCTACTTCTCGGTGGGAACATTATATACGTCCATAATGTAATATAACCTAACCTAACCAATCTAGCCCCTCGCTGGTAATGTTTTACAGAATCCCGGTAGTGTCGGCCCGTACTTCTCGGTGGGGACATTGTATGCGTCTATAACGATATATATCCTAACCTAAGGCAACCTAACATCTCGGATGTAGTATTTTACAGCATTCCTGGCGGGGCGGAACCTACTTCACGGTGGGAACAGTACATAAGTCTATATCGTAATATAACCTAACCTAACCCATCTAGACCCTCGCTGGTAATGTTTCACTGAATCCCGTTCGTGTCGCCCCGTACGTCACGGTGCGGACATTATATACGTCTATAACGTTATATATCCTAACCTAAGGCAACCTAACATCTAGGATGTAATATTTTACAACATTCCTGACGCGTCGACCCCTATTTCTCGGTGGGAAAATTATATACGTCTATAACGTTATATATCCTAGCCTAAGGCAACCTAACATGTCGAAAGTAATATTTTACAAGATTCCTAGCGTGTCGTCGCCTACTTCTCGATGGGGACATTATATACATCTATAACGTTGTATATCCTAATGTAAGGCAACCTAACATCTGGGATGTAATATTTTACAAGATTCCTGGCATGTCGGTCCCCACGTCTCGGTGGGAACATTATATAAGTCTATAACGATATATATCCTAACCTAAAGCAACCTAACATCTCGGATGTAATATCTTACAAAATTCCTGGCATGTCGGTCCCTATATCTCGGTGAGAACATTATATACGTCTGCAAGGTTATATATCATAACCTAAGGCAACCTAACCTCTCTACCGTAATATTTTACAGCATTCCTGGCGTGACGGCGCCTACTTCGCGATGGGGACATCATATACGTCTATAACGTTGTATATCCTAACCTAAGGCAACCTAGCATCTCGGATGTAATATCTTACAACATTCCTGGCATGTCGGCCCGTACCAATTGGCGGGAACATTATATAAGTCAATAACGTTTAATATCCTAACCTAAGGCAACGTCTATAACGTTATATATCCTAACCTAAGGAAACCAGCACTTCTGATGTAATGTTCTACAACATTCCTGGCGCTTCGTCCCCTATTTCTCGGTGGGAACATTATATACGTCTATAACTATATATATCCTAGCCTAAGGCAACCTAACGTCTCTACCGTAATATTTTACAACATTCCTGGCTCGACGGCTGCTACTTCTCGGTGGGAACATTATGTACGTCTATAACGTATTTATATCCTAACCTAAGGCACACTAACATGTCGAGGGTAATATTTTACAACATTCCTGGCGTGTCGGCCAGTACTTCTCGGTGGGAATATCATATACGTTTATAACGTTATATATCCTAACCTAAGAGCAACCTAACATGTCGAATGTAATATTTTACAACATTCCCGGCGCATCAGTACCTACTCCTCTGTGGTAACATTATATACGTCTATAACGTCATATATCCTAGCCTAAGGCAATCTAACATCTCGGATGTAATATTTTACTACATTCCTGGCTCGTCGGCCCCTACTTCCGGGTGGGAACATTATATACGTCTATAACGCTATATATCCTAGCTTAAGGCAACCTAACATCTCGGATGTAATATTTTACAACATTCCTGGCTCGTCGGCCCCTACTTCTCGGTGGCAACACTATATACGTCTATAACGTTATATATCCTAACCTAAGGCAACCTAACATCTCGGATGTGATATTTTACTACATTCCTGGCACGTCGGCCGCTACTTCTCGGTGGGAATATTATATACGTCTATAACGCTATATATCCTAGCTTAAGGCAACCTAACATGTCGAATGTAATATTTTCCAACTTTCCCGGCGCTTCGGCCCCTACTTCTCGGTGGGAACATTATATACGTCTATAACGATATATATCCTAGCCTGAGGCATCCTAACATGTCGAATGTAATATTTTACAACATTCCCGTCACTTCGGCCCCTACTTCTCGGTGGGAACATTATATATGTCTATAACGCTATATATCCTAGCTTAAGGCAACCTAACATGTCGAATGTAATATTTTATAACATTCCTGGCGCGTCGGCACCTACTTCTCAGTGGGAACATTATATGCGTCTATAACGCTATATATCCTAGCCTAAGGCAACCTAACATCTCTACCGTAATATTTTACAACATTCCTGGCATGCAAGTCCCTACTGCTCCGTGGTAACATTATATACGTCAATAACGTTATATATCCTAGCCTAAGGCAACCTAACATGTCGGATGTAATATTTTACTGCACTCCTGGAACGTCGGCCCCTACTTCTCGGTGGGAACATGGTATACGTTTATAACGCTATATATCCAGGCCTCAGGCAACCTAACATGTCGAATGTAATATTTTACAACATTCTTGGCGCGTCGGCACCTACTTCTCGGTGGGAACAGTATATACGTCTATATCGTTATATATCCTAGCCTAAGGCAACCTAACTTCTCGGATGTAATATTTTACTACATTCCTGGCACGTCGGCCCCTACATCTCGGTGGGAACATTATATACGTCTACAACGCTATATATCATAGCCTAAGGCAACCTAACATGTGGAGCGTAATATTTTACAACATTCCTGGCGCGTCGGCCCCTACTTCTCGGTGGGAACATTATATACGTCTATATCGCAATATAACCTAACCTAACCCATTTAGCCCCTCGCTGGTAATGTTTTACAGAATCCAGTTCGTGTCGTCCCGTACATCTCGGTGGGGACATTGTATGCGTCTGTAACGTTATATATCCTAACCTAAGGCAACTTAACATCTCGAATGTAATATTTTACAACATTCCATGCAGGTCGGCCCCTACTCCTCGGTGGGCACACTATATACGTCTATATCGTAATATAACCTAACCTAACCCATTTTGCCCTTCGGTGATAATGTTTTACAGAATCCCGGTCGTGTTGGCTCATACTTCTAGGTGGGGACATTATATACGTCTATAACGTTATATATCCTAACCTAAGGCAACCTAACATCTCGGATGTAGTATTTTACAACATTCCTGGCGGGTCGGGACCTACTTCTCGGTGAGCACACTATATACGTCTATATCGTAATATAACCTAACCTAACCCATCTAGCCCCTCGGCGGTAATGTTTTACAGTATCCCGTTCGTGTCGTCCCGTACGTCTCGGTGCGAACATTATATAAGTCTATAACGTTATATATCCTAACCTAAGGCAACTTAACATATCGAACGTAGTATTTTACAACATTCCTGGCGGGCTGAACCTACTTCTCGGTGGGAACATTATATAAGTCTATATCGTAATATAACCTAACCTAACCCATCTAGACCCTCGCTGGTAATGTTTCACAGAATCCCGTTCGTGTCGTCCCGTACGTCACGGTGCGGACATTGTATGGGTCTATAATGCTATATATCCTAACCTAAGGCAACCTAACATCTCGGATGTAGTATTTTACAACATTCCTGGCGGGGCGGAACCTACTTCACGGTGGGAACAGTACATAAGTCTATATCGTAATATAACCTAACCTAACCCATCTAGACCCTCGCTGGTAATGTTTCACTGAATCCCGTTCGTGTCGCCCCGTACGTCACGGTGCGGACATTATATACGTCTATAACGTTATATATCCTAACCTAAGGCAACCTAACATCTAGGATGTAATATTTTACAACATTCCTGACGCGTCGACCCCTATTTCTCGGTGGGAAAATTATATACGTCTATAACGTTATATATCCTAGCCTAAGGCAACCTAACATGTCGAAAGTAATATTTTACAAGATTCCTAGCGTGTCGTCGCCTACTTCTCGATGGGGACATTATATACATCTATAACGTTGTATATACTAATGTAAGGCAACCTAACATCTGGGATGTAATATTTTACAAGATTCCTGGCATGTCGGTCCCCACGTCCCGGTGGGAACATTATATAAGTCCATAACGATATATATCCTAACCTAAAGCAACCTAACATCTCGGATGTAATATCTTACAAAATTCCTGGCATGTCGGTCCCTATATCTCGGTGAGAACATTATATACGTCTGCAAGGTTATATATCATAACCTAAGGCAACCTAACCTCTCTACCGTAATATTTTACAGCATTCCTGGCGTGACGGCGCCTACTTCGCGATGGGGACATCATATACGTCTATAACGTTGTATATCCTAACCTAAGGCAACCTAGCATCTCGGATGTAATATCTTACAACATTCCTGGCATGTCGGTCCCTATATCTCGGTGAGAACATTATATACGTCTGCAAGGTTATATATCATAACCTAAGGCAACCTAACCCCTCTACTGTAATATTTTACAGCATTCCTGGCGTGACGGCGCCTACTTCGCGTTGGGGACATCATATACGTCTATAACGTTGTATATCCTAACCTAAGGCAACCTAACGTCTCGGATGTAATAGTTGATAACATTCCTGGCGTGTCGGTGCCTGCTTCTCGATGTGGACATTATATACATCTATAAGGTTGTATATACTAACCTAAGGGAACCTAACATCTAGGATGTAATATTTTACTACATTCTGGCGTGTCGTCGCCTGCTTCTCGAAGGGGACATTATATACGTCTATAACGATGTATATCTTAACCTAACGCAACCTAACATCTGGGATGTCATATTTTACAACATTCCTGACGCGTCGGCCCCTATTTCTCGGTGGGAACATTATATACGTCTATCACGTTAATTATCCTAGGCTAAGGCAACCTAACAAATCGGATGTAATGTTTTACAACTTTCTGGCGTGTCGTCGCCTGCTTCTCGATCGGGACATTAGATACGTCTATAACGTTCTATATCCTAACCTAAGGGAACCTAACATCTAGGATGTAATATTTTACAACATTCTGGCGTGTCGTCGCCTGCTTCTCGATGGGGACATTATATACGTCTATAACGTTGTATATCCTAACCTAAGGCAACCTAACATCTCGGATGTAATAGTTGATAACATTCCTGGCGTGTCGTCGGCTGCTTCTCGATGTGGACATTATATACATCTATAAGGTTGTATATCCTAACCTACGGCAACCTAACATCTCGGATTTAATATTTTACAACATTCCTTGCATTTCGGTCCCTACTTCTCGGTGGGAACATTGTATACGTCTATAACGATATATATCGTAGCATAAGGCAACCTAACATATCGCATGTAATATTTGGCAAAATTAATGGCGCGTCGTCGCCTGCTTCTCGGTGGGAAAATTCTATATGTCTATAACGTTGTATATCCTAACCTAAGGCAACCTAACATCTCGGATGTATTATTTTACAACATTCCTGGCATGTCGGTACCTACTTCTCGGTGGTAACATTATATACGTCTATAACGATATATATCCTAACCTAAGGGAACCTAACATCTCGGGTGTTATATTTTACAACATTCCTGACGCGTCGGCCGCTATTTCTCGGTGGGAACATGATATACGTCTATAACGTTATATATCCTAGCCTAAGGTGACCTAACATGTCGAAAGTAATATTTTATATCATTCCTGGCGTGTCGGCCCCTAGTTCTCCGTGGTAACATTATATACGTCTGTAAAGTTATATATCCTAGCCTAAGGCAACCTAGCATGTCGAATGTAATATTTTACAACATTCCTGGCGTGCCGTCGCCTGCTTATCGATGGAGACATTATATACGTCTATAACGTTGTATATCCTAAACTAACGCAACCTAACATCTGGGATGTAATATTTTACAACTTTCCTGGCATGTCGGTCCCTACATCTCGGTGGGAACATTCTGTACGTCTATAACGTTGTATATCCTAACCTACGGGAACCTAACATCTCGGGTGTAATATTTTACAACATTCCTGACGCGTCGGCCCCTATTTCTCGATGGGAACATTATATACGTCTATAACGTTATATATCCTAGCCTAAGGCAACCTAGCATCTCGCATGTCATATATTACAACATTCCTGGCATGTCGGTCCCTATGTCTCGGTGGGAACATTATATACGTCTATATCGTAAAATAACCTAAGCTAACCAATTTTGCCCCTCGGTGATATTGTTTTGCAGAATCCCGTTCGTGTCGTCCCGTACGTCTCTGTGCGGACATTATATAAGTCTATAACGTTATATATCCTAACCTAAGGCAACATACATCTCGAATGTAGTATTTTACAACATTCCAATCGCTCCGGCCCCCAATTCTCGTTGGGTACATTATGTACGTCTATAACGTAATATAACCTAGCCTAACCCATCTAGCCCCACTCTGGTAATGTTTTACACAATCCCGGTCGTGTCGGCCGGTACTACTCGGTCGGGACATTATATGCGTCTAGAACGTTATATATCCTAACCTAAGGCAACCTAACATCTCGGATGTAGTATTTTACAACATTCCTCGCGGGTCGGAACCTACTTCTCGGTGGGAACATTATGAACGTCTGTAACGTAATATAACCTAACCTATCCCATCTAGCGCCTCGGTGGTAATGTTTTACAGAATCACGTTCATGTCGTCCCGTACGTCTCGGTACGGACATTATATACGTCTATAACGTTATATATCCCACCCTAAGGCAACCTAACATCTCGTATGTAGTATTTTGCAACATTCCTGGCGGGTCGGCCTCTACTTCTCGGTGGGAAAATTATATACGTCTAGAACGTTATATACCCCAACCCAAGGCAACCTAACATCTCGGGTGTAGTATTTTCCAACACTCCTAGCGGGTCGGCCTCTACTTCTCGGTGGGAACATTATATACGTCTATGACGCTGTATATCCTCGCATAAGGCAACCTAACATTTCGAATGTAATATTTTACAACATTCCTGGCACTTCGGCACCTACTTCTCGGTGGGAACAGTATATACGTCTATAACGCTATATATCCTAGCCTAAGGCAACCTAACATCTCTACCGTAATATTTTACAACATTCCCGCCGCTTCGGTCCCTACTTCTCTGTGCGAAGATTATATACGTCTATAACGTTATATATCCTGGCCTGAGGCAACCTAACATCTCGGATGTAATATTTTACTACATTCCTGGCTCGTCGGCACCTACTTCCGGATGGGAACATTATATACGTCTATAACGCTATATATCCTAGCTTAAGGCAACCTAACATGTCGAATGTAATATTTTATAACATTCCTGGCGCGTCGGCACCTACTTCTTAGTGGGAACATTATATACGTCTACAACGCTATATATCATAGCCTAAGGCAACCTAACATGTGGAGCGTAATATTTTACAACATTCCTGGCTCGTCGGCCCAAACTTCTCGGTGGAAACATTATATACGTCTATAACGTTATATATCCTATCCTAAGGCAACCTAACGTGTCGAATGTAATATTTTACAACATTCCCGGCGCTTCGGCCCCTACTTGTCGGTGGGAACATTATATACGTCTATAACGCTATATATCCTACCTTAAGGCAACATAACATCTCGGATGTAATATTTTACAACATTCCTGTCTCGTTGGCCCCTACTTCTCGGTGGGAATATTATATACGTCTATAACATCATATACCATAACGTAAGGCAACATAACATCTCGGATGTAATATTTTACTACATTCCTGGCATGTTGGTCCCTAGTTCTTGGTGGGAACATTGTATACGTCTATAACGATATATATCCTAGCCTAAGGCGACCTAAGATCTCGGATGTAATATTTTACAACATTCCTGGTGTGTCGTCGCCTGCTTCTCGATGGGGACATTATGTATGTCTATAACGTTGTATGTCCTAACCTAAGACAACCTAACGTCTCTGATGTAATATTTTAATACATTCCTGGCACGTCGGCTCCTACTTCTCGGTGGGAACATTATATACGTCTATAACGTTATATATCCTAACGTTAATCAACATAACATCTCGGATGTAATATTTTACAACATTCCTGGCGCGTCGGCCCCTACTTCTCGGTGGGAACATTATATACGTCTATATCGCAATATAACCTAACCTAACCCATTTAGCCCCTCGCTGGTAATGTTTTACAGAATCCAGTTCGTGTCGTCCCGTACATCTCGGTGGGGACATTGTATGCGTCTGTAACGTTATATATCCTAACCTAAGGCAACTTAACATCTCGAATGTAGTATTTTACAACATTCCATGCAGGTCGGCCCCTACTTCTCGGTGGGCACACTATATACGTTTATATCGTAATATAACCTAACCTAACCCATTTTGCCCCTCGGTGATAATGTTTTACAGAATCCCGGTCGTGTTGGCTCATACTTCTAGGTGGGGACATTATATACGTCTATAACGTTATATATCCTAACCTAAGGCAACCTAACATCTCGGATGTAGTATTTTACAACATTCCAGGCGGGTCGGGACCTACTTCTCGGTGAGCACACTATATACGTCTATATCGTAATATAACCTAACCGAACCCATCTAGCCCCTCGGCGGTAATGTTTTACAGAATCCCGTTCGTGTCGTCCCGTACGTCTCGGTGCGAACATTATATAAGTCTATAACGTTATATATCCTAACCTAAGGCAACTTAACATATCGAACGTAGTATTTTACAACATTCCTGGCGGGCTGAACCTCCTTCTCGGTGGGAACATTATATAAGTCTATATCGTAATATAACCTAACCTAACCCATCTAGACCCTCGCTGGTAATGTTTCACAGAATCCCGTTCGTGTCGCTGCGTACGTCACGGTGCGGACATTGTATGCGTCTATAATGCTATATATCCTAACCTAAGGCAACCTAACATCTCGGATGTAGTATTTTCCAAAATTCCTGGCGGGTCGGCGCCTACTTCTCGGTGGGAACATTATATACGTCCATAACGTAATATAACCTAACCTGACCCATCTAGCCCCTCGGCGGTAATGTTTTACAGAATCCCGTTCGGGTTGGTTCATACTTCTCGGTGGGGACATTATGTACGTCTATAACATTGTATATCCCACCCGAAGGCAACCTAACATCTCGAATGTAGTATTTCACAACATTCCTGGCTGGTCGGCCCCACTTCTAGGTAGGGACATTATATAAGTCTATATCGTAATATATCCTAACCTGACCTATCTAGAACCTCGCTGGTAATGTTTTACAGAATCCCGTTCGTGTCGTCCCGCACGTCTCGGTGGGGACATTATATGCATCTATAACGTTATATATCCTAACCTAAGGCAACCTAACATCTCGAATGTAATATTTTACAACATACCTGGCGCGTCGGCACCTACTTCTCGGTGGGAACAATATATACATCTATAACATTATATATCCTAACCTAAGGCAACCTAACATATCGGATGTAATACTTTACTACATTCCTGGCGTGTCGTCGCCTACTTCTTGATGGGGACATTATATACGTCTATAACGTTATATATCCTAACGTAAGGCAAGATAACATCTCGTATGTAATATTTTACGACATTCCTGGCATGTCGGTCCCTACATCTCGGTGGGAACACTCTATACCTCTATAACGTTGTATATCCTAACGTAAGGCAACATAACATGTCGGATGTAATATTGTACACCATTCCTGGCGTGTCGTCGCGTACTTCTCGATGGGGACATTATATACGTCTATAACTTTATACATCCTAACCTAAGGCAACCTAACACCTCGAATGTAGTATTTTACAACATTGCAGGCGGTTGCGCCCCTAATTCTCGGTGGGATCATTATATTCGTCTATAACGTAATATAACCTAACCTAACCCATCTAGACCTTCGCTGGTAATGTTTTACAGATTGTTGTTCGTGTCATCCCATAAGTCTCGGTGCGGTGGCCTACTATATCGTAACGCAAGGCAGCATAACATCTCGGATGTAATATTTCACAACATTCCTGGCATTTCGTCGCCTGCTTCTCGATGGGGACGTTGTATACGTCTATAGCTTTGTATATCCTAACCTAACGCAAACTAACATGTCGAATGTAATACTTTACACAATACTGTGCGGAAATTATATACGTCTGTAACGTTATACATCCTAACGTAGGGCAACCTAACATCGCGAATGTAGTATTTTACAACATTCCAGGCGGTTCGGCCCCTACTTCTGAGTGGGAGCATTATATACGTCTATATCGTAATATAGCCTAACCTATCCTATTTTGCCTCTCGGTGATAATGTTTTACAGAATTCCGTTCGTGTCGTCCCGTACGTCCCGGTGCGGACATTATATAAGTCTATAACGTTATATATCCTAACCTAAGGCAACCTAACATCTCGAATGTGGTATTTTACCACATTCAAGGAGAGTCGGCTCCTACTTCTCGGTGGGAACATTATATACGTCTATAATGTAACATAACCTAACCTAACCCATTTAGCCCCTCGCTGGTAATGTATTACAGATTCCAGCTCATGTCGTCCCGTACGTCTCGGTGGGAACATTGTATGCGTCTACAACGTTATATATCCTATCCTAAGGCAACCCCACATCTCGGATGTAGTATTTTACTACATTCCTGGCGGGTCGGAACCTACTTCTCGGTGAGAACATTATATACGTCTGTAACGTAATATAACCTAACGTATCCCATCTAGCGCCTCGGTGGTAATGTTTTGCAGAATCACGTCCGTGTCGTCCCGTACGTCTCGGTGCGGACATTATATAAGTCTATAACGTTATATATCCTAACCTAAGGCAACCTAACATCTCGTATATAGTATTTTGCAACATTCCTGGCCGGTCGGCCTCTACTTCTCGGTGGGAACATTATATACGTCTAGAACGTTATATACCATAACCCAAGGAAACCTAACATCTCGGGTGTAGTATTTTCCAACATTCCTGGCGGGTCGGCCTCTACTTCTCGGTGGGAACATTATATACGTCTATAACGCTATATGTCCTACCCTAAGGCATCCTAACATCTCTACCGTAATATTTTACAACATTCCCGCCACTTCGGTCCCTACATCTCTGTGGTAAGATTATATACGTCTATAACGTTATATATCCTGGCCTGAGGCAACCTAACATCTCCGATGTAATATTTTACAACATTCCTGGCGCGTCGGCACCTCCTTCTCGGTGGGAACAGTATATAAGCCTATAACGTCATATATCCTATCCTAAGGCAACCTAACATGTCGAATGTAATATTTTACAACATACCTGGCGCGTCGGCACCTACTTCTCGGTGGGAACAATATATACATCTATTACGTTATATATCCTAACCTAAGGCAAACTAACGTATCGGATGTAATATTTTACTACATTTCTGGCACGTCGGCCCGTACCAATTGGCGGGAACATTATATAAGTCAATAACGTTATATATCCTAACCTAAGGCAACGTCTATAACGTTATATATCCTAACCTAAGGCAACCAGCACTTCTGATGTAATGTTCTACAACATTCCTGGCGCTTCGGCCCCTATTTCTCGGTGGGAACATTATATACGTCTATAACGATATATCTCCTAGCCTAAGGCAACCTAACGTCTCTACCGTAATATTTTACAACATTCCCGGCGCATCGGTACCTACTTCTCTGTGGTAACATTACATACGTCTATAACGTTATATATCCTAGCTTAAGGCAATCTAACATCTCGGATGTAATATTTTACTACATTCCTGGCTCGTCGGCCCCTACTTCCGGGTGGGAAAGTTATATACGTCTATAACGTTATATATCATAACCTGAGGCAACCTAACATGTCGAACGTAATATTTTACAACATTCCTGGCATCCAAGTCCCTACTTCTCTGTGGTAGCATTATATACGTCTATAACGTTATATATCCTAGCCTGAGGCAACCTAACATCTCGGATGTAATATATTACTACATTCCTGGCACGTCGGCCGCCACTTCTCGGTGGTAACATTATATACGTCTATAACGCTATATATCCTAGCGTGAGGCAACCTAACATGTCGAATGTTATATTTTCCAACATTCCTTGTGCGTCGGCCCCTCCTTCTCGGTGGGACCATTATATACGTCCATAACGCTATATATCCTAGCCTAAGGCAGGCTAACATGTCGAATGTAATATTTTACTACATTCCTGGCTCGTCGGCCCCTACTTCCGGGTGGGAAAATTATATACGTATATAACGTTATATATCCTAACCTGAGGCAACCTAACATGTCGAACGTAATATTTTACAACATTCCTGGCATGCAAGTCCCTACTTCTCTGCGGTAACATTATATACGTCTATAACGTTATATATCCTAGCCTAAGGCAACCTAACGTGTCGAATGTAATATTTTACAACATTCCTGGCGCGACGGCCGCTACTTCTCGGTGAAAACATTATATCCGTCTATAACGTTATATATCCTAGCCTAAGGCAACCTAACGTGTCGAATGTAATATTTTACAACATTCCTGGCGCGACGGCCGCTACTTCTCGGTGGGAACATTATATACGTCTATAACGCTATATATCCTAACCTAAGGCAACCTAACACCTCGGATGTAATGTTTAACAACATTCCTGGCTCATCGGCCCCTACTTCTCGGTGGCAACACTATATACGTCTATAACGTTATATATCCTAACCTAAGGCAACCTAACATCTCGGATGTAATGTATTACTACATTCCTGGCACGTCGGCCGTTACTTCTCGGTGGCAATATTATATACGTCCATAACGCTATATATCCTAGATTAAGGCAACCTAACATGTCCAATGTAATATTTTACAACATTCTTGGCGCGTCGGCACCTACTTCTCGGTGGGAACAGTATATACGTCTATATCGTTATATATCCTAGCCTAAGGCAACCTATCTTCTCGGATGTAATATTTTACTACATTCCTGGCACGTTGGCCCCTACTTCTCGGTGGGAACATTATATACGTCTATAACGCTATATATCCTAGCCTAAGGCAGGCTAACATGTCGAATGTAATATTTTACAACATACCCGGCGCTTCGGCCCCTACTTCTCGGTGGGAACATTATATACGTCTATAACGCTATATATCCTAACCTAAGGCAACCTAACTTGTCGAATGTAATATTTTACAACATTCCTGGCGCGACGGCCGCTACTTCTCGGTGGACACATTATATACGTCTATAACGTTATATATCCTAGCCTAAGGCAACCTAACGTGTCGAATGTAATATTTTACAACATTCCTGGCGCGACGGCCGCTACTTCTCGGTGGGAACATTATATACGTCTATAACGCTATATATCCTAGCTTAAGGCGACCTAACATGTCGAATGTAATATTTTAAAACATTCCTGGCTCGTTGGCCCCTACTTCTCTGTGGTAACATTATATACGTCTATACCGCTATATATCCTCCCCTAAGGCAACCTAACATTTCGAATCTAATATTTTACAACATTCCTGACACGTCGGCACCTACTTCTCGGTGGGAACATTATATACGTCTATAACGTTATATATCCTAACCTAAGGCAACCTAACATGTCGAATCTAATATTTTACAACATTTCAGGCGCGTCGGCCCCTATTTCTAGATGGGAATATTATATAAGTCAATAACGTTATATATCCTAACCTAAGGCAACCTAGCATCTCGGGTGTAATATTTTACTACATTTCTGGCACGTCGGCCCGTACATATTGGCGGGAACATTATATAAGTCAATGACGTTATATATCCTAACCTAAGGCAACGTCTATAACGTTATATATCCTAACCGAAGGCAACCAGCAATTCTGATGTAATGTTCTACAACATTCCTGGCGCGTCGGCCCCTATTCCTCGGTGGGAACATTATATACGTCTATAACGATATATATCCTAGCCTGAGGCATTCTAACATGTCGAGTGTAATATTTTATAACATTCCTGGCGCGTCGGCACCTACTTCTCAGTGGGAACATTATATACGTCTATAACGCTATATATCCTAGCCTAAGGCAACCTAACATCTCTACCGTAATATTTTACAACATTCCTGGCATGCAAGTCCCTACTCGTCGGTGGGAACATTATATACGTCTATAACGCTATATATGCAAGCCTAAGACAATCCTAACATGTCGAATGTAATATTTTCCAACATTCCTGGCGCGTCGGCCCCTACTTCTCGGTGGGAACATTATATACGTCTATAACGTTATATATCCTAACCTAAGGCAACCTAACACCTCGGATGTAATGTTTAACAACATTCCTGGCTCATCGGCCCCTACTTCTCGGTGGCAACACTATATACGTCTATAACGTTATATATCCTAACCTAAGGCAACCTAACATCTCGGATGTAATATTTTACTACATTCCTGGCACGTCGGCCGATACTTCTCGGTGGGAATATTATATACGTCTATAAGGCTATATATCCTAGCTTAAGGCAACCTAAAATGTCGAATGTAATATTTCACAACATTCCTGGCGCGTCGGCCCCTACTTCTCGGTGGCAACACTATATACGTCTATAACGTTATATATCCTAACCTAAGGCAACCTAACATCTCGGATATAATATTTTACTACATTCCTGGCACGTCGGCCGATACTTCTCGGTGGGAATATCATATACGTCTATAACGTTATATATCCTAGCCTACGACAATCCTAACATGTCGAATGTACTATTTTACAACATTCCAGGCGCGTCAGGGACTACTTCTCCGTGGGAACATTATATAGGTCAATAACGTTATATATCCTAAACTAAGGCAACCTAGCACCTCGGGTGTAATATTTTACTGCATTCCTGGCACGTCGGCCCGTACCTATTGGCGGGAACATTATACAAGTCAATAACGTTTTATATCCTAACCTAAAGATACCTAACATCTCGGATGTCATATTTTACTACATTCCTGGCACGTTGGCCCCTACTTCTCGGTGGGAACATTATATACGTCTATAACGCTATATATCCTAGCCTAAGGCAGGCTAACATGTCGAATGTAATATTTTACAACATACCCGGCGCTTCGGCCACTACTTCTCGGTGGGAACATTATATACGTCTATAACGTTATATATCCTAGCCTAAGGCAACCTAACGTGTCGAATGTAATATTTTACAACATTCCTGGCGCGACGGCCGCTACTTCTCGGTGGGAACATTATATACGTCTATAACGCTATATATCCTAGCCTAAGGCAACCTAACATGTCGAATGTAATATTTTACAACATTCCCGGCGCTTCGGCCCCTACTTGTCGGTGGGAACATTATATACGTCTATAACGCTATATATCCTACCTTAAGGCAACCTAACATCTCGGATGTAATATTTTACTACATTCCTGGCACGTCGGCCCCTACCTCTCGGTGGGAACATTATATACGTCTATAACGCTATATATGCAAGCCTAAGGCAATCCTAACATGTCGAATGTAATATTTTCCAACATTCCTGGCGCTTCGGCCCCTACTGCTCGGTGGGAACATTATATACGTCTATAACGTTATATATCCTAGCCTGAGGCAACCTAACATCTCGGATGTAATATTTTACAACATTTCTGGCTCATCGGCCCCTACTTCACGGTGGGAACAATATATACGTCTATAACGTCATATATCCTAACCTAAGGCAACCTAACACCTCGGATGTAATGTTTAACAACATTGCTGGCTCATCGGCCCCTACTTCTCGGTGGCAACACTATATACGTCTATAACGTTATATATCCTAACCTAAGGCAACCTAACACCTCGGATGTAATGTTTAACAACATTCCTGTCTCATCGGCCCCTACTTCTCGGTGGCAACACTATACACGTTTATAACGTTATATACTCTAACCTAAGGCAACCTGACATCTCGGATGTAATATTTTGCTACATTCCTTGCACGTCGGGCCCTACTTCTCGGTGGCAACACTATATACGTCTATAACGTTATATATACTAACTTAAGGCAACCTAACATCTCTACCGTAATATTTTACGACATTCCTGGCATGCAAGTCCCTACTTCTCTGTGGTAACATTATATACGGCTATATCGTTATATATCCTAGCCTAAGGAAACCTAACATCTCGGATGTAATATGTTACAACATTCCCCGCGCGTCGGCCCCTACTTCTTTGTCGGAACATTGTATACGTCTATAACGCTATATATCCTAGCTTAGGGTAACCTAACTTGTCGAGCGTAATATTTTACAACATTCCTGGCTCGTCGGCCCCTGCTTCTCGGTGGGAACATTATATACGTCTATAACGTTATATATCCTAACCTAAGGCAACCTAACATGTCGAACGTAATATTTTACAACATTCCTGGCTCAGGGGCCCCTAATTCTCGGTGGGAACAATATACACGTCTATAACGTTATATATCCCAACCTATGGCAACCTAACATGTCGAACGTAATATTTTACAACATTCCTGGCTCAGGGGCCCCTAATTCTCGGTGGGAACAATATACACGTCTATAACGTTATATATCCTAACCTATGGCAACCTAATACCTCGGATGGTACGTTTTACAACATTCCTGGCTCATCAGACCCTACTTCTCGGTGGCAACACTATATACGTCTATAACGTTATATATACTAACCTAAAGATACCTAACATCTCGGATGTAATATTTTACTACATTCCTGGCTCATCGGCCGCTACATCTCGGTGGGAACAATATATACGTCTATAACGTTATATATCCTAGCCTAAGGCAACCTAACATGTCGAATGTAATATATTACAACATTCCTGACGTGTCGGCTCGTAGTTCTCGGTGGTAACATTATATACGTCTATAACGCTAAATATCCTTGCCTAAGGCAACCTAACATGTCGAATGTAATATTTTACAACATTCCTATCGTGTCGTCGCCTACTTCCCGATGGGGACATTATATACGTAATAACGTTGCATATCCTAAACCAAGGTAACCTAAAATCTTCGATGTAATGTTTGAAAACATTCCTGGCTTGTCGGACTGTACTTCTGGGTGGGAACATCATATACGTCTACAACGTTATATATCCTAACCTAGGGCAACCTAACCTCTGGGATGTAATATTTTACAACATTCCTGGCACGTCTGTCCCTACTTCTGGGTGGCAACATTATATACGTCTATGACGAAATATATCCTAACCTAAGGCAACCTAACATCTCGGATGTAATATTTTACAACATTGCTGGCGCGTTGGCTCCTACTTCTCGATGGGGACAGTATGTACGTCTCTAACTTTGTACATCCTAACCTGAAGGTACCTAACATCTCGAGTGTAACATTCTACAACATTCCTGGCATGTCGGTCCCTACACCTCGGTGTGGACATTATATACGTCTATAACGTTATATATCCTAACCTAAGGGAACCTAACATCTCTGGTGTAACATTTCACTACATTCCTGGCGGGCCGGACCCTACTTCTCGGTGGGAACATTATATACGTCTATAACGTAATATAACCTAACCTAACCCATCTAGCCCCTCGCTGATAATGTTTTGTAGAATCCCTTTCGTGTAGCCCCGTACGTCTCGGTGTAAACATTATATAAGTCCATAAGCTTATATATCCCAACCTAAGGCAATCTAACATTTCGGATGTAATATTTTACAACATTCCTGGCGAGTCTGCCCTTATTTCTCGGTGGGAACATTATATACGTCTATAACGTAATATAACCTAACCTAATCCATCTAGCCCCTCCCTGGTAATGTTTTACAGGATCGCGGTCGTGTTGGCCCGTACCTCTAGGTGGGAATATTATATACGTCTATAGCGTTATATATCCTAACCTAAGGCAGCCTAGCATCTCGGATGTAGTATTTTACAACATTCCTGGCGTGTCGGCACTTAGTTCTCGGTGGGAACATTACATATGCCTATAACGTCATATACCCTAACCTAAGGCAACCTAACATCTCGGATGTAATATTTTACGACATTCACGGCACGTCGACCCCTACTACCCTTTGGTAAAATTATAAGCGTCTATAGCGTTATATATACTAGCCTAAGGCAACCTAATATGTCGAATGTAATATTTCACAACATTTCTGGCGCGTCGGCCCCTACTTCTCAGTGGGAACATTATATAGGTCTATAACGCTATATATCCTAGCCTAAGGCAACCTAACATGTGGAATGTAATATTTTACAACATTCCTAGCGGGTCGACCCCTACTTCTCGTTGGTAACATTATATACGTCTATAACGTTGTATATCCTAGCCTAAGGCAACCTAACATCTCGGAAGTAATATTTTACAACATTCTTTGCGCGTGGGCGCCTACATCCCGGTGGGGACTTTATATACGACTATAACGTTATATATCCTAACCTAAGGCAACCTAACACCTCAGATGTAAGGTCTAACAACACTCCTGGCATGTAGGAGCCTACATCTCGGTGGGGACTTTATATACGTCTATAACGCTATATATCCTAGCCTACGGCAACCTATCACCTCGGATGTAATGTTTTACAACATTCCTGGCGTGTAGGAGCCTACATCTCGGTTCGGACATTCTATACGTGTATAACGTTATATATCCTAGCCTAAGGCAACTTATCATGTCGAATGTAATATTTTACAACATTCCTGGCGCGTCGGCCCCTACTTCTCGGTGGGAAAATTATATACTTCTATAACGTTGTATATCCTAACCTAAGGCAACCTAACATCTCGAATGTAATATTTTACTACATTCCAGTCACGTCGGCCCCTACTTCTCGGTGGGAACATTATATACGTCTATAACGCTATATATCCTAGCTTAAGGCAACCTAACGTGTCGAATGTAATATTTTACAACATTCTTGGCTCGTCGGCACCTACTTCTCGGTTGGAACATTATATAAGTCAATAACGTTATATATCCTAACCTAAGGCAACCTAACATTTCGGGTGTAATATTTAACTACATTCCTGGCACGTCGGCCCCTACTTCTCGGTGGGAACATTATATACGTCTATAACGCTATATATCCTAGCCTAAGGCAAACTAACATATCGAATGTAATATTTTACAACATTCCCGTCACTTCGGCCCCTATTTCTCGATGGGAACATTATATACGTCTATAACGTTATATATCCTAACCTAAGGTAACCTAACATCTCGGAAGTAATATTTTACCACATTCCTGGCTCGTTGGCCCCTACTTCTCGGTGGGAACATTATATACGTCTATAACGTCATATATCCTTACCTAAGGGAACATAACATCTCGGATGTAATATTTTACAACATTCCTGGCGTGTCGGCCCCTATTTCTCGGTGGGAACATTATATACGTCTTTAACGCTAGATATCCTAGCCTAAGGCAACCTAACTTGTCGAGCGTAATATTTTACAACATTCCTGGGGTGTCGGCCCCTATTTCTCGGTGGGAACATTATATAAGTCAATAACGTTATATATCCTAACCTATGGCAACCTAACATCTCGGATGTAATATTTTACAACATTCCCGTCACTTCGGCCCCTACTTCTCGGTGGGAACATTATATACGTCTATAACGTTATATATCCTAGCCTAAGGCAATCCTAACATCTCGGATGTAACATTTTACAACATTCCTGGCGCGCCGGCCCCTACTTCTCGGTGGGAACATTATATACGTCTGTATCGCAATATATCATAACGTAAGGCAACCTAACATGTCGAGCGTAATATTTTGCAACATTCCTGGCTCGTCGGCCCCTACTTCTCGGTGGGAACATTATATACGTCTATAACGTCATATATCCTAACCTAAGGGAACCTAACACCTCGGATGTAATGTTTTACAACATTCCTGGCGTGTCGGCCCCTTTTACTCGGTGGGAACATTATATACGTCTATATCGCTATATATCATAACGTAAGGCAACCTAACATGTCGAGCGTAATATTTTACAACATTCCTGGCTCGTCGGCCCCTACTTCTCGGTGGGAACATTATATACGTCTATAACGTTATATATCCTAACCTAAGGGAACCTAACACCTCGGATGTAATGTTTTACAATATTCCTGGCGTGTCGGCCCCTTTTTCTCGGTGGGAACATTGTATATGTCTATAACGCTATATGTCCTAGCCTGAGACAACCTAACATGTCGAATATAATATTTTACAATATTCCTGGCGCGTCGGCAACTACTTCTCGGTGGGAACTGTATATACGACTATAACGTTATATATCCTAACCTAAGACAACTTAACATGTCGAATGTAATATTTTACCACATTCCTGGCTCGTTGGCCCCTACTTATCGGTGGGAACATTATATACGTCTATAACGTTATATATCCAAACCTAAGGGAACCTAACATCTCGGATGTAATATTTTACAACATTCCTGGCGTGTCGGCCCCTATTTCTCGGTGGGAACATTATATACGTCTTTAATGCTATATATCCTAGCCTAAGGCAACCTAACATGTCGAGCGTAATATTTTACAACATTCCTGGCTCGTCCGCCCCTACTTCTCGGTGGGAACATTATATACGTCTATAAAGTTATATATCCTAGCCTAAGGCAACCTAACATACCGGATGTAATATTTTACCACATTCCTGGCGCGCTGGGCCCTACTTCTCGGTGGGAACATTATATACGTCTATAACGCCATATATCTTAAATTAAGGCAACCAAAAATGTCGAGCGTAATATTTTACTACATTCCTGGCGTGTCGGCCCCTATTTCTCGATGGGAATATTATATACGTCCTTAACGCTATATGTCCTAGCCTGAGACAACCTAACATGTCGAATGTAATATTTAAAAATATTCCTGGCGCGTCGGCAACTACTTCTCGGTGGGAACAGTATATACGTATATAACGTTATATATCCTAACCTAAGGCAACTTAACATGTCGGATGTAATATTTTACAATATTCCTGGCGCGTCGGCACCTCCTTCTCGGTGGGAACATTATGTACGTCTATAACGTTATATGTCCTAATCTAAGGGAACCTAATACCTCGGATGTAATGTTTTACAACATTCCTGGCGTGTCGGCACCTATTTCTCGGTGGGAACATTATATACGTCTTTAACGCTATATATCCTAGCCTAAGGCAACCTAATTTGTCGAACGTAATATTTTACAACATTCCTGGGGCCTCGGCCCCTATTTCTCGGTGGGAACATTATATAAGTCAATAACGTTATATATCCTAACCTAAGGCAACCTAACAATTCGGATGTAATATTTTACAACATTCCCGTCACTTCGGCCCCTACTTCTCGGTGGGAACATTATATATGTCTATAAAGTTATATATCCTAGCCTAAGGCAACCTAACATACCGGATGTAATATTTTACCACATTCCTGGCGCGCTGGCCCCTACTTCTCGGTGGGAACATTATATACGTGTGTAACGCCATATATCCTAACTTAAGGCAACCAAAAATGTCGAGCGTAATATTTTACTACATTCCTGGCGTGTCGGGCCCTATTTCTCGGTGGGAATATTATATACGTCTTTAACGTTATATGTCCTAGCCTGAGACAACCTAACATGTCGAATGTAATATTTTACAATATTCCTGGCGCGTCGGCAACTACTTCTCGGTGGGAACAGTATGTACGTCTATAACGTCATATATCCTAGCCTAAGGCAATCCTAACATCTCGGATGTAATATTTTACAACATTCCTGGCGCGCCGGCCCCTACTTCTCGGTGGGAACATTATATACGTCTATATCGCTATATATCATAACGTAAGGCAACATAACATGTCGAGCGTAATATTTTACAACATTCCTGGCTCGTCGGCCCCTACTTCTCGGTGGGAACATTATATACGTCTATAACGTTATATATCCTAACCTAAGGGAACCTAACACCTCGGATGTAATATTTTACAACATTCCTGGCGTGTCGGCACCTATTTCTCGGTGGGAACATTATATACGTCTTTAACGCTAGATATCCTAGCCTAAGGCAACCTAACTTGTCGAGCGTAATATTTTACAACATTCCTGGCGTGTCGTCGCCTGCTTCTCGATGGGGACATTATATAAGTCTATAACGTTGTATATCCTAACCTAAGGCAACCTAACTTCTCGAGTGTAATATTTTACAACATTCCTGGCATGTCGGCCCCTACTTCTCCGTGAGAAAATTGTATACGTCTATAACGATATATATCCTGGCCTAAGGCAACCTAACATCTCGGATGTAATATTTTGCAACATTCCTGGCGTGTCGTCGCCTGCTTCTCGATGGGGACATTATATACGTCTATAACGTTGTATGTCCTAACCTAACGCAACCTAACATCTGGGATGTAATATTTTTGAACATTCCTGGCGTGTCGTCGCCAACTTCTGGATGGGGACATTATATACATCTATAACGTTATATATCCTAACCTAAGGCAACCTAACATCTCGGATGTAGTAGTTGACAGCGTTCCTGGCGTGTCCGCCCGTACTTCTTGGTGGGAACATCATATGCGTCTATAGCGATATATATCCTAACCGAAGGCAACCTAACATCTCGGATGTAATATTTTACAACATTCCTGGCGCGTCGGCTCCTACTTTTCGGTGGGAACATTATATACGTCTATAACGTTATATATCCTAACCTAAGGGAACCTAACATCTCGGGTGTAACATTTTACAACATTCCTGACGCGTCGGCCCCTATTTCTCGGTGGGAACATTACATACGTCTATAAAGTTATATATCCTAGCCTAAGGCAACCTAACATGTCGAATGTAATATTTTACAACATTCCTGGCGTTCCGTCGCCTACTTCTCGATCGGGACATTATATACATCTATAACGTTTTATATCCTAACGTAAGGAAACATAACATCTCGGATGTAATATTTTACAACATTCCTGGCGTGTCGTCGCCTGCTTCTCGATGGGGACATTATATAAGTCTATAACGTTGTATATCCTAAGCTAAGGCAACCTAACATCTCAGGTGAAATATTGTACAACATGCCTGACATGTCGGCCCCTATTTCTCGGTGGGAACATTATATACGTCTATAACGTTATATATCCTAGCCTAAGGCGACCTAACATGTCGCATGTAATATTTTACAACATTCCTGGCGTGCCGTCGCCTACTTCTCGATCGGGACATTATATACGTCTATAACGTTATATATCCTGACGTAAGGCAACATAACATCTCGGATGTAATATTTTACAACATTCCTGGCGTGTTGTCGCCTGCCTCTCGATGGGGACATTATATACGTCTATAACGTTGTATATCCTAACCTAACGAAACCTAACATCTGGGATGTAATATTTTACAACATTCCTGGCGTGTCGTCGCCTACTTCTCGATCGGGACATTATATACATCTATAACGTTTTATATCCTAACGTAAGGAAACATAACATCTCGGATGTAATATTTTACAACATTCCTGGCGTGTCGTCGCCTGCTTCTTGATGGGGACATTATATAAGTCTATAACGTTGTATATCCTAACCTAAGGCAACCTAACATCTCGAATGTAATATTTTACAACATTCCTGCTGTGTCGGCCCCTACTTCTCGGTGAGAACATTGTATAACTCTATAACGAAATATATCCTAGCCTAAGGCAACCTAACATCTCGGATGTAATATTTTACTACATTCCTGGCGTGTCGTCGCCTGCTTCTCGATGGGGACATTATATACGTCTATAACGTTATATATCCTAGCCTAAGGCAACCTAACATGTCGAATGTAATATTTTACTACATTCTGGCGTGTCGTCGCCTGCTTCTCGAAGGGGACATTATATACGTCTATAACGTTGTATATCCTAACCTAACGCAACCTAACATCTCGGATGTAATAGTTGATAACATTCCTGGCGTGTCGGCCCGTACTTCTCGGTGGTAACGTTACATACGTCTATAACGTTATATATCCTAGCCTAAGGCAACTTAACATGTCGAATGTAATATTTTACAACATTCATGGCGTGTCCGCACGTACTTCTTGGTGGGAACATCATATGCGTCTATAGCGATATATATCCTAACCGAAGGCAACCTAACATCTCGGATGTAATATTTTACAACATTCCTGGCGCGTCGGCTCCTACTTTTCGGTGGGAACATTATATACGTCTATAACGTTATATATCCTAACCTAAGGGAACCTAACATCTCGGGTGTAATATTTTACAACATTCCTGACGCGTCGGCCCCTATTTCTCAGTGGGAAAATTACATACGTCTATAACGTTATATATCCTAGCCTAAGGCAACCTAACATGTCGAATGTAATATTTTACAACATTCCTGGCGTTCCGTCGCCTACTTCTCGATCGGGACATTATATACATCTATAACGTTTTATATCCTAACGTAAGGAAACATAACATCTCGGTTGTAATATTTTACAACATTCCTGGCGTGTCGTCGCCTGCTTCTCGATGGGGACATTATGTAAGTCTATAACGTTGTATATCCTAAAATAAGGCAACCTAACATCTCGGATGTAATATTTTACAACATTCCCATCACTTCGGCCCCTACTTCTCGGTGGGAACATTATATACGTCTATAACGTTATATATCCTAACCTAAGGGAACCTAACATCTCGGAAGTAATATTTGATAACATTCCTGGCGTGTAGGCCCCTAGTTCTCGGTGGGAATATCATATACGTCTATAACGTTATATATCCTAGCCTAAGGCAATCCTAACATGTCGAATGTAATATTTTACAGCATTCCTTGCGCGTCGGCCCCTACTTCTCGGGTGGAACATTATATACGTCTATAACGTTATATATCCTAACCTAAGGCAACCTAACATCTCGGATGTAATATTTTACTACATTCCTGGCACGTCGGCCCCTAATTCTCGGTGGGAACATTATATACGTCTATAAGGCTATATATCCTAGCCTAAGGCAAACTAACATATCGAATGTAATATTTTACAACATTCCCGTCACTTCGGCCCCTACTTCTCGATGGGAACATTATATACGTCTATAACGTTATATATCCTAACCTAAGGTAACCTGACATCTCGGATGTAATATTTTACCACATTCCTGGCTCGTTGGCCCCTACTTCTCGGTGGGAACATTATATACGTCTATAAGGTTATATATCCTAACCTAAGGGAACCTAACATCTCGGATGTAATATTTTACAACATTCCTGGCGTGTCGGCCCCTATTTCTCGGTGGGAACATTATATACGTCTTTAACGCTAGATATCCTAGCCTAAAGCAACCTAACTTGTCGAGCGTAATATTTTACAACATTCCTGGGGCGTCGGCCCCTATTTCTCGGTGGGAACATTATATAAGTCAATAACGTTATATATCCTAACCTAAGGCAACCTAACATCTCGGATGTAATATTTTACAACATTCCCATCACTTCGGCCCCTACTTCTCGGTGGGAACATTATATACGTCTATAACGTTATATATCCTAGCCTAAGGCAATCCTAACATCTCGGATGTAATATTTTACAACATTCCTGGCATGTCGTCGCCCGCTTCCCGATGGGGACATTATAAACGTCTATAACGTTGTATATCCTAACCTAACGCATCCTAACATTTGGGATGTAATATTTTACAACATTCCTGGCATGTCGGTCCCTACGTCTCGGTGGGGACATTCTATACGTCTACAGCGTTGTATATCCTATCCTAAGGGAACCTAACATCTCAGGTGAAATATTTTACAACATGCCTGACATGTCGGCCCCTATTTCTCGGTGGGAACATTATATACGTCTATAACGTTATTTATCCTAGCCTAAGGCGACCTAACATGTCGAATGTAATATTTTACAACATTCCTGGCGTGTCGTCGCCTACTTCTCGGTGGGAACATTGTATACGTCTATAAAGATATATATCCTAGCCTGAGGCAGCCTAACATCTTGGATGTAATATTTTACAACATTCCCGGAGTGTCGTCGCCTGCTTCTCGATGGGGACATTATATAAGTCTATAACGTTGTATATCCTAACCTAAGGCAACCTAACAATTCGGATGTAATATTTTACAACATTCCCGTCACTTCGGCCCCTACTTCTCGGTGGGAACATTATATACGTCTATAACGTTATATATCCTAGCCTAAGGCAATCCTAACATCTCGGATGTAATATTTTACAACATTCCTGGCGCGCCGGCCCCTACTTCTCGGTGGGAACATTATATACGTCTATATCGCTATATATCATAACGTAAGGCAACCTAACATGTCGAGCGTAATATTTTACCACATTCCTGGCTCGTTGGCCCCTACTTATCGGTGGGAACATTATATACGTCTATAACGTTATATATCCTAACCTAAGGGAACCTAACATCTCGGGTGTAATATTTTACAACATTCCTGGCGTGTCGGCCCCTATTTCTCGGTGGGAACATTATATACGTCTTTAACGCTATATATCCTAGCCTAAGGCAACCTAACATGTCGAGCGTAATATTTTACAACATTCCTGGCTCGTCCGCCCCTACTTCTCGGTGGGAACATTATATGCGTCTATAACGTTATATATCCTAACCTAAGGGAACCTAACATCTCGGAAGTAATATTTGATAACATTCCTGGCGTGTAGGCCCCTACTTCTCGGTGGGAACATTATATACGTCTATAACGCTATATATCCTAGCCTAAGGCAAACTAACATATCGAATGTAATATTTTACAACATTCCCGTCACTTCGGCCCCTACTTCTCGATCGGAACATTATATACGTCTATAACGTTATATATCCTAACCTAAGGTAACCTAACATCTCGGATGTAATATTTTACCACATTCCTGGCTCGTTGGCCCCTACTTCTCGGTGGGAACATTATATACGTCTATAACGTTATATATCCTAACCTAAGGGAACCTAACATCTCGGATGTAATATTTTACAACATTCCTGGCGTGTCGGCACCTATTTCTCGGTGGGAACATTATATACGTCTTTAACGCTAGATATCCTAGCCTAAGGCAACCTAACTTGTCGAGCGTAATATTTTACAACATTCCTGGCGTGTCGTCGCCTGCTTCTCGATGGGGACATTATATACGTCTATAACGTTGTATGTCCTAACCTAACGCAACCTAACATCTGGGATGTAAAATTTTTGAACATTTCTGGCGTGTCGTCCCCAACTTCTGGATGGGGACATTATATACATCTATAACTTTATATATCCTAACCTAAGGGAACCTAACATCTGGGATGTAATATTTTACATCATTCCTGGCATGTCGGTCCCTACGTCTCGGTGGGAACATTCTATACGTCTACAGCGTTGTATATCCTAACCTAAGGGAACCTAGCATCTCAGGTGAAATGTTTTACAACATTCCTGACATGTCGGCCCCTATTTCTCGGTGGGAACATTCTATACGTCTACAGCGTTGTATATCCTAACCTAAGGGAACCTAGCATCTCAGGTGAAATGTTTTACAACATTCCTGACATGTCGGCCCCTATTTCTCGGTGGAAACATCATATGCGTCTATAGCGATATATATCCTAACCGAAGGCAACCTAACATCTCGGATGTAATATTTTACAACATTCCTGGCGCGTCGGCTCCTACTTTTCGGTGGGAACATTATATACGTCTATAACGTTATATATCCTAACCTAAGGGAACCTAACATCTCGGGTGTAATATTTTACAACATTCCTGACGCGTCGGCCCCTATTTCTCAGTGGTAAAATTACATACGTCTATAACGTTATATATCCTAGCCTAAGGCAACCTAACATGTCGAATGTAATATTTTACAACATTCCTGGCGTTCCGTCGCCTACTTCTCGATCGGGACATTATATACATCTATAACGTTTTATATCCTAACGTAAGGAAACATAACATCTCGGATGTAATATTTTACAACATTCCTGACGTGTCGTCGCCTGCTTCTCGATGGGGACATTATATAAGTCTATAACGTTGTATATCCTAAACTAAGGCAACCTAACATCTCAGGTGAAATATTGTACAACATGCCTGACATGTCGGCCCCTATTTCTCGGTGGGAACATTATATACGTCTATAACGTTATATATCCTTGCCTAAGGCGACCTAACATGTCGAATGTAATATTTTACAACATTCCTGGCGTGCCGTCGCCTACTTCTCGATCGGGACATTATATACGTCTATAACGTTATATATCCTGACGTAAGGCAACATAACATCTCGGATGTAATATTTTACAACATTCCTGGCGTGTTGTCGCCTGCCTCTCGATGGGGACATTATATACGTCTATAACGTTGTATATCCTAACCTAACGAAACCTAACATCTGGGATGTAATATTTTACAACATTCCTGGCGTGTCGTCGCCTGCTTCTCGATGGGGACTTTATATACGTCTATAACATTGTATATCCTAACCTAACGCAACCTAACATCTGGGATGTAATATTTTACATCATTCCTGGCGTGTCGTCGCCTACTTCTCGATGGGGACACTTCATACGTCTATAACGTTGTATATCCTAACCTAACGCATCCTAACATCTGGGATGTAATATTTTACAACATTCCTGGCATGTCGGTCCCTACGTCTCAGTGGGAACGTTATATACGTCTATAACGATATATATCCTGACCTAAGGGAACCTAACATCTCGGATGTAATAGTTGATAACACTCCTGGCATGTCAGAACCTACGTCCCGGTGGGAACATTCTACACGTCTATAACATTGTATATCCTAACCTAACGCAACCTAATATCTGGGATGTAATATTTTACATCATTCCTGGCATGTCGGTCCCTACGTCTCGGTGGAAACATTCTATATGTCTACAGCGTTGTATATCCTCACCTAAGGGAACCTAACATCTCAGGTGAAATGTTTTACAACATTCCTGACATGTCGGCCCCTATTTCTCGGTGGGAACATTATATACGTCTATAACGATATATATCCAAACCTAAGGGAACCTAACATCTCGGATGCAATATTTTACAACATTCCTGGCATGTCGGTCCCAACTTCTCGGTGGGAACATTGTATACGTCTATAACGATATATATCCTAGCCTGAGGCAACCTAACATGTCGAATGTAATATTTTACAACATTCCTGGCGTGCCGTCGCCTACTTCTCGATCGGGACATTATATACATCTATAACGTTATATATCCTAACCTAAGGGAACCTAACATCTCGGATGCAATATTTTACAACATTCCTGGCATGTCGGTCCCAACTTCTCGGTGGGAAAATTGTATACGTCTATAACGATATATATCCTAGCCTAAGGCAACCTAACATCTGGGATGTAATATTTTACAACATTCCTGGCGTGTCGTCGCCTGCTTCTCGATGGGGACATTATATACGTCTATAACGTTGTATATCCTAACCTAACGCAACCTAACATCTGGGATGTAATATTTTACATCATTCCTGGCATGTCGGTCCCTACGTCTCGGTGGGAAGATTCTATACGTCTACAGCGTTGTATATCCTAACCTAAGGGAACCTAACATCTCAGGTGAAATGTTTTACAACATTCCTGACATGTCGGCCCCTATTTCTCCGTGGGAACATTATATACGTCTATAACGATATATATCCTAACCTAAGGGAACCTAACATCTCGGATGCAATATTTTACAACATTCCTGGCATGTCGGTCCCATCTTCTCGGTGGGAACATTGTATACGTCTATAACGATATATATCCTAACCTAAGGGAACCTAATATCTCGGATGTTATATTTTACAACATTCCTGGCGTGGCGTCGCCTGCTTCTCGATGGGGACATTATATACGTCTATAACGTTGTATATCCTAAACTAACGCCACCTAACATCTGGAATGTAATATTTTACAACATTCCTGGCGTGTCGTCGCCTGCTTCTCGATGGGGACAGTATACACATCTACAACGTTTTATATCCTAACGTAAGGAAACATAACATCTCGGATGTAATAATTTACAACATTCCTGGCGTGTCGTCGCCTGCTTCTCGATGGGGACATTATATAAGTCTATAACGTTGTATATCCTAACCTAAGGCAACCTAACATTTCGAATGTCATATTTTACAACATTCCTGACGCGTCGGCTCCAACTTTTCGGTGGGAACATTATATACGTCTATAACGATATATATCCTGACGTAAGGCAACATAACATCTCGGATGTAATATTTTACAACATTCCTGGCGTGTGGTCGCCTGCCTCTCGATGGGGACATTATATACGTCTATAACATTGTATATCCTAACCTAACGAAACCTAACATCTGGGATGTAATATTTTACAACATTCCTGGCGTGTCGTCGCCTGCTTCTCGATGGGGACATTATATACGTCTATAACGTTGTATATCCTAACCTAACGCAACCTAACATCTGGGATGTAATATTTTACATCATTCCTGGCATGTCGGTCCCTACGTCTCGGTGGGAAGATTCTATACGTCTACAGCGTTGTATATCCTAACCTAAGGGAACCTAACATCTCAGGTGAAATGTTTTACAACATTCCTGACATGTCGGCCCCTATTTCTCGGTGGGAACATTATATACGTCTATAACGATATATATCCTAACCTAAGGGAACCTAACATCTCGGATGCAATATTTTACAACATTCCTGGCATGTCGGTCCCATCTTCTCGGTGGGAACATTGTATACGTCTATAACGATATATATCCTAACCTAAGGGAACCTAATATCTCGGATGTTATATTTTACAACATTCCTGGCGTGGCGTCGCCTGCTTCTCGATGGGGACATTATATACGTCTATAACGTTGTATATCCTAAACTAACGCCACCTAACATCTGGAATGTAATATTTTACAACATTCCTGGCGTGTCGTCGCCTGCTTCTCGATGGGGACATTATACACATCTACAACGTTTTATATCCTGACGTAAGGCAACATAACATCTCGGATGTAATATTTTACAACATTCCTGGCGTGTGGTCGCCTGCCTCTCGATGGGGACATTATATACGTCTATAACATTGTATATCCTAACCTAACGAAACCTAACATCTGGGATGTAATATTTTACAACATTCCTGGCGTGTCGTCGCCTGCTTCTCGATGGGGACATTATATACGTCTATAACGTTGTATATCCTAACCTAACGCAACCTAACATCTGGGATGTAATATTTTACATCATTCCTGGCATGTCGGTCCCTACGTCTCGGTGGGAACATTCTATACGTCTACAGTGTTGTATATCCTAACCTAAGGGAACCTAACATCTCAGGTGAAATGTTTTACAACATTCCTGACATGTCGGCCCCTATTTCTCGGTGGGAACATTATATACGTCTATAACGATATATATCCTAGCCTAAGGCGACCTAACATGTCGAATGTAATATTTTACAACATTCCTGGCATGTCGGTCCCAACTTCACGGTGGGAACATTGTATACGTCTATAACGGTATATATCCTAGCCTAAGGCAACCTAACATCTCGGATGTAATATTTTACAACATTCCTGGCGTGTCGTCACCTGCTTCTCGATGGGGACATTATATAAGTCTATAACGTTGTATATCCTAACCTAAGGCAACCTAACTTCTCGAGTGTAATATTTTACAACATTCCTGGCATGTCGGCCCCTACTTCTCCGTGAGAAAATTGTATACGTCTATAACGATATATATCCTGGCCTAAGGCAACCTAACATCTCGGATGTAATATTTTGCAACATTCCAGGCGTGCCGTCGCCTACTTCTCGATCGGGACATTATATACATCTATAACGTTATATATCCTAACGTAAGGCAACATAACATCTCGGATGTAATATTTTACAACATTCCTGGCATGTCGTCGCCCGCTTCCCGATGGGGACATTATATACGTCTATAACGTTGTATATCCTCACCTAACGCAACCTAACATCTGGTATGTAATATTTTACATCATTCCTGGCGTGTCGTCGCCTACTTCTCGATGGGGACACTTCATACGTCTATAACGTTGTATATCCTAACCTAACGCATCCTAACATCTGGGATGTAATATTTTACAACATTCCTGGCATGTCGGTCCCTACGTCTCAGTGGGAACGTTATATACGTCTATAACGATATATATCCTGACCTAAGGGAACCTAACATCTCGGATGTAATAGTTGATAACATTCCTGGCATGTCAGAACCTACGTCCCGGTGGGAACATTCTACACGTCTATAACATTGTATATCCTAACCTAACGCAGCCTAATATCTGGGATGTAATATTTTACAACATTCCTGGCGTGTCGTCGCCTACTTCTGGATGGGGACATTATATACATCTATAACGTTGTATATCCTAACCTAAGGCAACCTAACATCTCGGATGTAATATTTTACAACATTCCTGGCATGTCGGTCTCTACTTCTTGGTGGGAACATTGTATACGTCTATAACGATATATGTCCTAGCCTAAGGCAGCCTAACATGTCGAATGTAATGCTTTACAACATTCTGGCGTGTCGTCGCCTGCTTCTCGAAGGGGACATTATAAACGTCTATAACGTTGTATATCCTAACCTAACGCAACCTAACATCTGGGATGTAATATTTTACAACATTCCTGGCATGTCCGTCCCTGCGTCTCGGCGGATACATTATATACGTCTATAACGTTGTATATACTAACCTAACGCAACCTATCATCTGGGATGTAATATTTTACAACATTCCTGGCATGTCGGTCCCTACGTTTCGGTGGGAACGTTATATACGTCTATAACGATATGTATCCTAACCTAAGGGAACCTAACATCTCGGATGTTATATTTTACAACATTCCTGGCGTGGCGTCGCCTGCTTCTCGATGGGGACATTATATACGTCTATAACGATGCATATCCTAACATAACGCAACCTAACATCTGGGATGTAATATTTTACATCATTCCTGGCATGTCGGTCCCTACGTCTCGGTGGGAACATTCTATATGTCTACAGCGTTGTATATCCTCACCTAAGGGAACCTAACATCTCAGGTGAAATGTTTTACAACATTCCTGACATGTCGGCCCCTATTTCTCGGTGGGAACATTATATACGTCTATAACGATATATATCCAAACCTAAGGGAACCTAACATCTCGGATGCAATATTTTACAACATTCCTGGCATGTCGGTCCCAACTTCTCGGTGGGAACATTGTATACGTCTATAACGATATATATCCTAGCCTGAGGCAACCTAACATGTCGAATGTAATATTTTACAACATTCCTGGCGTGCCGTCGCCTACTTCTCGATCGGGACATTATATACATCTATAACGTTATATATCCTAACCTAAGGGAACCTAACATCTCGGATGCAATATTTTACAACATTCCTGGCATGTCGGTCCCAACTTCTCGGTGGGAAAATTGTATACGTCTATAACGATATATATCCTAGCCTAAGGCAACCTAACATCTGGGATGTAATATTTTACAACATTCCTGGCGTGTCGTCGCCTGCTTCTCGATGGGGACATTATATACGTCTATAACGTTGTATATCCTAACCTAACGCAACCTAACATCTGGGATGTAATATTTTACATCATTCCTGGCATGTCGGTCCCTACGTCTCGGTGGGAAGATTCTATACGTCTACAGCGTTGTATATCCTAACCTAAGGGAACCTAACATCTCAGGTGAAATGTTTTACAACATTCCTGACATGTCGGCCCCTATTTCTCGGTGGGAACATTATATACGTCTCTAACGATATATATCCTAACCTAAGGGAACCTAACATCTCGGATGCAATATTTTACAACATTCCTGGCATGTCGGTCCCATCTTCTCGGTGGGAACATTGTATACGTCTATAACGATATATATCCTAACCTAAGGGAACCTAATATCTCGGATGTTATATTTTACAACATTCCTGGCGTGGCGTCGCCTGCTTCTCGATGGGGACATTATACACGTCTATAACGTTGTATATCCTAAACTAACGCCACCTAACATCTGGAATGTAATATTTTACAACATTCCTGCCGTGTCGTCGCCTGCTTCTCGATGGGGACATTATACACATCTACAACGTTTTATATCCTAACGTAAGGAAACATAACATCTCGGATGTAATATTTTACAACATTCCTGGCGTGTCGTCGCCTGCTTCTCGATGGGGACATTATATAAGTCTATAACGTTGTATATCCTAACCTAAGGCAACCTAACATTTCGAATGTCATATTTTACAACATTCCTGACGCGTCGGCTCCAACTTTTCGGTGGGAACATTATATACGTCTATAACGATATATATCCTGACGTAAGGCAACATAACATCTCGGATGTAATATTTTACAACATTCCTGGCGTGTCGTCGCCTGCTTCTCGATGGGGACATTATATAAGTCTATAACGTTGTATATCCTAACCTAAGGCAACCTAACATTTCGAATGTCATATTTTACAACATTCCTGACGCGTCGGCTCCAACTTTTCGGTGGGAACATTATATACGTCTATAACGTTATATATCCTGACGTAAGGCAACATAACATCTCGGATGTAATATTTTACAACATTCCTGGCGTGTGGTCGCCTGCCTCTCGATGGGGACATTATAAACGTCTATAACATTGTATATCCTAACCTAACGAAACCTAACATCTGGGATGTAATATTTTACAACATTCCTGGCGTGTCGTCGCCTGCTTCTCGATGGGGACATTATATACGTCTATAACGTTGTATATCCTAACCTAACGCATCCTAACATCTGGGATGTAATATTTTACAACATTCCTGGCATGTCGGTCCCTACGTCTCAGTGGGAACGTTATATACGTCTATAACGATATATATCCTAACCTAAGGGAACTTAACAACTCGGATGTAATATTTTGCAAAATTCCTGGCATGTCGGTCCCTACTTCTCGGTGGGAACATTGTATTCGTCTATAACGATATATATCCTAGCCTAAGGCAACCTAACATGTCGAATGTAATATTTTACAACATTCCTGGCATGTCGGTCCCTACGTCTCGGCGGGTACATTATATACGTCTATAACGTTGCATATACTAACCTAACGCAACCTATCATCTGGTATGTAATATTTTACATCATTCCTGGCATGTCGGTCCCTACGTCTCGGTGGGAACATTGTATTCTTCTATAACGATATATATCCTAAACTAACGCCACCTAACATCTGGAATGTAATATTTTACAACATTCCTGGCGTGTCGTCGCCTGCTTCTCGATGGGGACATTATACACATCTACAACGTTTTATATCCTAACGTAAGGAAACATAACATCTCGGATGTAATATTTTACAACATTCCTGGCGTGTCGTCGCCTGCTTCTCGATGGGGACATTATATAAGTCTATAACGTTGTATATCCTAACCTAAGGCAACCTAACATCTCGAATGTAATATTTTACAACATTCCTGCTGTGTCGGCCCCTACTTCTCGGTGAGAACATTGTATAACTCTATAACGAAATATATCCTAGCCTAAGGCAACCTAACATCTCGGATGTAATATTTTACAACATTCCTGGCGTGTCGTCGCCTGCTTCTCGATGGGGACATTATATACGTCTATAACGTTATATATCCTAGCCTAAGGCAACCTAACATGTCGAATGTAATATTTTACTACATTCTGGCGTGTCGTCGCCTGCTTCTCGAAGGGGACATTATATACGTCTATAACGTTGTATATCCTAACCTAACGCAACCTAACATCTCGGATGTAATAGTTGATAACATTCCTGGCGTGTCGGCCCGTACTTCTCGGTGGTAACGTTACATACGTCTATAACGTTATATATCCTAGCCTAAGGCAACTTAACATGTCGAATGTAATATTTTACAACATTCATGGCGTGTCCGCACGTACTTCTTGGTGGGAACATCATATGCGTCTATAGCGATATATATCCTAACCGAAGGCAACCTAACATCTCGGATGTAATATTTTACAACATTCCTGGCGCGTCGGCTCCTACTTTTCTGTGGGAACATTATATACGTCTATAACGTTATATATCCTAACCTAAGGGAACCTAACATCTCGGGTGTAATATTTTACAACATTCCTGACGCGTCGGCCCCTATTTCTCAGTGGGAAAATTACATACGTCTATAACGTTATATATCCTAGCCTAAGGCAACCTAACATGTCGAATGTAATATTTTACAACATTCCTGGCGTTCCGTCGCCTACTTCTCGATCGGGACATTATATACATCTATAACGTTTTATATCCTAACGTAAGGAAACATAACATCTCGGATGTAATATTTTACCACATTCCTGGCTCGTTGGCCCCTACTTCTCGGTGGGAACATTATATACGTCTATAAGGTTATATATCCTAACCTAAGGGAACCTAACATCTCGGATGTAATATTTTACAACATTCCTGGCGTGTCGGCCCCTATTTCTCGGTGGGAACATTATATACGTCTTTAACGCTAGATATCCTAGCCTAAAGCAACCTAACTTGTCGAGCGTAATATTTTACAACATTCCTGGGGCGTCGGCCCCTATTTCTCGGTGGGAACATTATATAAGTCAATAACGTTATATATCCTAACCTAAGGCAACCTAACATCTCGGATGTAATATTTTACAACATTCCCATCACTTCGGCCCCTACTTCTCGGTGGGAACATTATATACGTCTATAACGTTATATATCCTAGCCTAAGGCAATCCTAACATCTTGGATGTAATATTTTACAACATTCCTGGCATGTCGTCGCCCGCTTCCCGATGGGGACATTATAAACGTCTATAACGTTGTATATCCTAACCTAACGCAACCTAACATCTGGTATGTAATATTTTACATCATTCCTGGCGTGTCGTCGCCTGCTTCTCGATGGGGACACTTCATACGTCTATAACGTTGTATATCCTAACCTAACGCATCCTAACATTTGGGATGTAATATTTTACAACATTCCTGGCATGTCGGTCCCTACGTCTCGGTGGGAACATTCTATACGTCTACAGCGTTGTATATCCTATCCTAAGGGAACCTAACATCTCAGGTGAAATATTTTACAACATGCCTGACATGTCGGCCCCTATTTCTCGGTGGGAACATTATATACGTCTATAACGTTATTTATCCTAGCCTAAGGCGACCTAACATGTCGAATGTAATATTTTACAACATTCCTGGCGTGTCGTCGCCTACTTCTCGGTGGGAACATTGTATACGTCTATAAAGATATATATCCTAGCCTAAGGCAACCTAACATCTTGGATGTAATATTTTACAACATTCCCGGAGTGTCGTCGCCTGCTTCTCGATGGGGACATTATATAAGTCTATAACGTTGTATATCCTAACCTAAGGCAACCTAACAATTCGGATGTAATATTTTACAACATTCCCGTCACTTCGGCCCCTACTTCTCGGTGGGAACATTATATACGTCTATAACGTTATATATCCTAGCCTAAGGCAATCCTAACATCTCGGATGTAATATTTTACAACATTCCTGGCGCGCCGGCCCCTACTTCTCGGTGGGAACATTATATACGTCTATATCGCTATATATCATAACGTAAGGCAACCTAACATGTCGAGCGTAATATTTTGCAACATTCCTGGCTCGTCGGCCCCTATTTCTCGGTGGGAACATTATATACGTCTATAACGTTATATATCCTAACCTAAGGGAACCTAACACCTCGGATGTAATGTTTTACAACATTCCCGGAGTGTCGTCGCCTGCTTCTCGATGGGGACATTATATAAGTCTATAACGTTGTATATCCTAACCTAAGGCAACCTAACAATTCGGATGTAATATTTTACAACATTCCCGTCACTTCGGCCCCTACTTCTCGGTGGGAACATTATATACGTCTATAACGTTATATATCCTAGCCTAAGGCAATCCTAACATCTCGGATGTAATATTTTACAACATTCCTGGCGCGCCGGCCCCTACTTCTCGGTGGGAACATTATATACGTCTATATCGCTATATATCATAACGTAAGGCAACCTAACATGTCGAGCGTAATATTTTGCAACATTCCTGGCTCGTCGGCCCCTATTTCTCGGTGGGAACATTATATACGTCTATAACGTTATATATCCTAACCTAAGGGAACCTAACACCTCGGATGTAATGTTTTACAACATTCCTGGCGTGTCGGCCCCTTTTTCTCGGTGGGAACATTGTATATGTCTATAACGCTATATGTCCTAGCCTCAGACAACCTAACATGTCGAATATAATATTTTACAATATTCCTGGCGCGTCGGCAACTACTTCTCGGAGGGAACTGTATATACGACTATAACGTTATATATCCTAACCTAAGACAACTTAACATGTCGAATGTAATATTTTACCACATTCCTGGCATGTCGGTCCCTACGTCTCGGTGGGAACATTCTATACGTCTACAGCGTTGTATATCCTAACCTAAGGGAACCTAGCATCTCAGGTGAAATGTTTTACAACATTCCTGACATGTCGGCCCCTATTTCTCGGTGGGAACATTCTATACGTCTACAGCGTTGTATATCCTAACCTAAGGGAACCTAGCATCTCAGGTGAAATGTTTTACAACATTCCTGACATGTCGGCCCCTATTTCTCGGTGGGAACATTATATACGTCTATAACGATATATATCCTAGCCTAAGGCAACCTAACATCTCGGATGTAATATTTTGCAACATTCCTGGCGTGTCGTCGCCTGCTTCTCGATGGGGACATTATATACGTCTATAACGTTGTATGTCCTAACCTAACGCAACCTAACATCTGGGATGTAATATTTTTGAACATTCCTGGCGTGTCGTCGCCAACTTCTGGATGGGGACATTATATACATCTATAACGTTATATATCCTAACCTAAGGCAACCTAACATCTCGGATGTAATAGTTGACAGCGTTCCTGGCGTGTCCGCCCGTACTTTTTGGTGGGAACATCATATGCGTCTATAGCGATATATATCCTAACCGAAGGCAACCTAACATCTCGGATGTAATATTTTACAACATTCCTGGCGCGTCGGCTCCTACTTTTCGGTGGGAACATTATATACGTCTATAACGTTATATATCCTAACCTAAGGGAACCTAACATCTCGGGTGTAATATTTTACAACATTCCTGACGCGTCGGCCCCTATTTCTCAGTGGTAAAATTACATACGTCTATAACGTTATATATCCTAGCCTAAGGCAACCTAACATGTCGAATGTAATATTTTACAACATTCCTGGCGTTCCGTCGCCTACTTCTCGATCGGGACATTATATACATCTATAACGTTTTATATCCTAACGTAAGGAAACATAACATCTCGGATGTAATATTTTACAACATTCCTGACGTGTCGTCGCCTGCTTCTCGATGGGGACATTATATAAGTCTATAACGTTGTATATCCTAAGCTAAGGCAACCTAACATCTCAGGTGAAATATTGTACAACATGCCTGACATGTCGGCCCCTATTTCTCGGTGGGAACATTATATACGTCTATAACGTTATATATCCTTGCCTAAGGCGACCTAACATGTCGAATGTAATATTTTACAACATTCCTGGCGTGCCGTCGCCTACTTCTCGATCGGGACATTATATACGTCTATAACGTTATATATCCTGACGTAAGGCAACATAACATCTCGGATGTAATATTTTACAACATTCCTGGCGTGTTGTCGCCTGCCTCTCGATGGGGACATTATATACGTCTATAACGTTGTATATCCTAACCTAACGAAACCTAACATCTGGGATGTAATATTTTACAACATTCCTGGCGTGTCGTCGCCTGCTTCTCGATGGGGACATTATATACGTCTATAACATTGTATATCCTAACCTAACGCAACCTAACATCTGGGATGTAATATTTTACAACATTCCTGGCATGTCGGTCCCTACGTCTCAGTGGGAACGTTATATACGTCTATAACGATATATATCCTGACCTAAGGGAACCTAACATCTCGGATGTAATAGTTGATAACATTCCTGGCATGTCAGAACCTACGTCCCGGTGGGAACATTCTACACGTCTATAACATTGTATATCCTAACCTAACGCAACCTAATATCTGGGATGTAATATTTTACATCATTCCTGGCATGTCGGTCCCTACGTCTCGGTGGGAACATTCTATATGTCTACAGCGTTGTATATCCTCACCTAAGGGAACCTAACATCTCAGGTGAAATGTTTTACAACATTCCTGACATGTCGGCCCCTATTTCTCGGTGGGAACATTATATACGTCTATAACGATATATATCCAAACCTAAGGGAACCTAACATCTCGGATGCAATATTTTACAACATTCCTGACATGTCGGCCCCTATTTCTCGGTGGGAACATTATATACGTCTATAACGATATATATCCAAACCTAAGGGAACCTAACATCTCGGATGCAATATTTTACAACATTCCTGGCATGTCGGTCCCAACTTCTCGGTGGGAACATTGTATACGTCTATAACGATATATATCCTAGCCTGAGGCAACCTAACATGTCGAATGTAATATTTTACAACATTCCTGGCGTGCCGTCGCCTACTTCTCGATCGGGACATTATATACATCTATAACGTTATATATCCTAACCTAAGGGAACCTAACATCTCGGATGCAATATTTTACAACATTCCTGGCATGTCGGTCCCAACTTCTCGGTGGGAAAATTGTATACGTCTATAACGATATATATCCTAGCCTAAGGCAACCTAACATCTGGGATGTAATATTTTACAACATTCCTGGCGTGTCGTCGCCTGCTTCTCGATGGGGACATTATATACGTCTATAACGTTGTATATCCTAACCTAACGCAACCTAACATCTGGGATGTAATATTTTACATCATTCCTGGCATGTCGGTCCCTACGTCTCGGTGGGAAGATTCTATACGTCTACAGCGTTGTATATCCTAACCTAAGGGAACCTAACATCTCAGGTGAAATGTTTTACAACATTCCTGACATGTCGGCCCCTATTTCTCGGTGGGAACATTATATACGTCTCTAACGATATATATCCTAACCTAAGGGAACCTAACATCTCGGATGCAATATTTTACAACATTCCTGGCATGTCGGTCCCATCTTCTCGGTGGGAACATTGTATACGTCTATAACGATATATATCCTAACCTAAGGGAACCTAATATCTCGGATGTTATATTTTACAACATTCCTGGCGTGGCGTCGCCTGCTTCTCGATGGGGACATTATACACGTCTATAACGTTGTATATCCTAAACTAACGCCACCTAACATCTGGAATGTAATATTTTACAACATTCCTGCCGTGTCGTCGCCTGCTTCTCGATGGGGACATTATACACATCTACAACGTTTTATATCCTAACGTAAGGAAACATAACATCTCGGATGTAATATTTTACAACATTCCTGGCGTGTCGTCGCCTGCTTCTCGATGGGGACATTATATAAGTCTATAACGTTGTATATCCTAACCTAAGGCAACCTAACATTTCGAATGTCATATTTTACAACATTCCTGACGCGTCGGCTCCAACTTTTCGGTGGGAACATTATATACGTCTATAACGATATATATCCTGACGTAAGGCAACATAACATCTCGGATGTAATATTTTACAACATTCCTGGCGTGTCGTCGCCTGCTTCTCGATGGGGACATTATATAAGTCTATAACGTTGTATATCCTAACCTAAGGCAACCTAACATTTCGAATGTCATATTTTACAACATTCCTGACGCGTCGGCTCCAACTTTTCGGTGGGAACATTATATACGTCTATAACGTTATATATCCTGACGTAAGGCAACATAACATCTCGGATGTAATATTTTACAACATTCCTGGCGTGTGGTCGCCTGCCTCTCGATGGGGACATTATATACGTCTATAACATTGTATATCCTAACCTAACGAAACCTAACATCTGGGATGTAATATTTTACAACATTCCTGGCGTGTCGTCGCCTGCTTCTCGATGGGGACATTATATACGTCTATAACGTTGTATATCCTAACCTAACGCATCCTAACATCTGGGATGTAATATTTTACAACATTCCTGGCATGTCGGTCCCTACGTCTCAGTGGGAACGTTATATACGTCTATAACGATATATATCCTAACCTAAGGGAACTTAACAACTCGGATGTAATATTTTGCAAAATTCCTGGCATGTCGGTCCCTACTTCTCGGTGGGAACATTGTATTCGTCTATAACGATATATATCCTAGCCTAAGGCAACCTAACATGTCGAATGTAATATTTTACAACATTCCTGGCATGTCGGTCCCTACGTCTCGGCGGGTACATTATATACGTCTATAACGTTGCATATACTAACCTAACGCAACCTATCATCTGGTATGTAATATTTTACATCATTCCTGGCATGTCGGTCCCTACGTCTCGGTGGGAACATTGTATTCTTCTATAACGATATATATCCTAAACTAACGCCACCTAACATCTGGAATGTAATATTTTACAACATTCCTGGCGTGTCGTCGCCTGCTTCTCGATGGGGACATTATACACATCTACAACGTTTTATATCCTAACGTAAGGAAACATAACATCTCGGATGTAATATTTTACAACATTCCTGGCGTGTCGTCGCCTGCTTCTCGATGGGGACATTATATAAGTCTATAACGTTGTATATCCTAACCTAAGGCAACCTAACATCTCGAATGTAATATTTTACAACATTCCTGCTGTGTCGGCCCCTACTTCTCGGTGAGAACATTGTATAACTCTATAACGAAATATATCCTAGCCTAAGGCAACCTAACATCTCGGATGTAATATTTTACAACATTCCTGGCGTGTCGTCGCCTGCTTCTCGATGGGGACATTATATACGTCTATAACGTTATATATCCTAGCCTAAGGCAACCTAACATGTCGAATGTAATATTTTACTACATTCTGGCGTGTCGTCGCCTGCTTCTCGAAGGGGACATTATATACGTCTATAACGTTGTATATCCTAACCTAACGCAACCTAACATCTCGGATGTAATAGTTGATAACATTCCTGGCGTGTCGGCCCGTACTTCTCGGTGGTAACGTTACATACGTCTATAACGTTATATATCCTAGCCTAAGGCAACTTAACATGTCGAATGTAATATTTTACAACATTCATGGCGTGTCCGCACGTACTTCTTGGTGGGAACATCATATGCGTCTATAGCGATATATATCCTAACCGAAGGCAACCTAACATCTCGGATGTAATATTTTACAACATTCCTGGCGCGTCGGCTCCTACTTTTCGGTGGGAACATTATATACGTCTATAACGTTATATATCCTAACCTAAGGGAACCTAACATCTCGGGTGTAATATTTTACAACATTCCTGACGCGTCGGCCCCTATTTCTCAGTGGGAAAATTACATACGTCTATAACGTTATATATCCTAGCCTAAGGCAACCTAACATGTCGAATGTAATATTTTACAACATTCCTGGCGTTCCGTCGCCTACTTCTCGATCGGGACATTATATACATCTATAACGTTTTATATCCTAACGTAAGGAAACATAACATCTCGGTTGTAATATTTTACAACATTCCTGGCGTGTCGTCGCCTGCTTCTCGATGGGGACATTATATAAGTCTATAACGTTGTATATCCTAAAATAAGGCAACCTAACATCTCGGATGTAATATTTTACAACATTCCCATCACTTCGGCCCCTACTTCTCGGTGGGAACATTATATACGTCTATAACGTTATATATCCTAACCTAAGGGAACCTAACATCTCGGAAGTAATATTTGATAACATTCCTGGCGTGTAGGCCCCTAGTTCTCGGTGGGAATATCATATACGTCTATAACGTTATATATCCTAGCCTAAGGCAATCCTAACATGTCGAATGTAATATTTTACAGCATTCCTTGCGCGTCGGCCCCTACTTCTCGGGTGGAACATTATATACGTCTATAACGTTATATATCCTAACCTAAGGCAACCTAACATCTCGGATGTAATATTTTACTACATTCCTGGCACGTCGGCCCCTAATTCTCGGTGGGAACATTATATACGTCTTTAAGGCTATATATCCTAGCCTAAGGCAAACTAACATATCGAATGTAATATTTTACAACATTCCCGTCACTTCGGCCCCTACTTCTCGATGGGAACATTATATACGTCTATAACGTTATATATCCTAACCTAAGGTAACCTGACATCTCGGATGTAATATTTTACCACATTCCTGGCTCGTTGGCCCCTACTTCTCGGTGGGAACATTATATACGTCTATAAGGTTATATATCCTAACCTAAGGGAACCTAACATCTCGGATGTAATATTTTACAACATTCCTGGCGTGTCGGCCCCTATTTCTCGGTGGGAACATTATATACGTCTTTAACGCTAGATATCCTAGCCTAAAGCAACCTAACTTGTCGAGCGTAATATTTTACAACATTCCTGGGGCGTCGGCCCCTATTTCTCGGTGGGAACATTATATAAGTCAATAACGTTATATATCCTAACCTAAGGCAACCTAACATCTCGGATGTAATATTTTACAACATTCCCATCACTTCGGCCCCTACTTCTCGGTGGGAACATTATATACGTCTATAACGTTATATATCCTAGCCTAAGGCAATCCTAACATCTTGGATGTAATATTTTACAACATTCCTGGCATGTCGTCGCCTGCTTCTCGATGGGGACACTTCATACGTCTATAACGTTGTATATCCTAACCTAACGCATCCTAACATTTGGGATGTAATATTTTACAACATTCCTGGCATGTCGGTCCCTACGTCTCGGTGGGAACATTCTATACGTCTACAGCGTTGTATATCCTATCCTAAGGGAACCTAACATCTCAGGTGAAATATTTTACAACATGCCTGACATGTCGGCCCCTATTTCTCGGTGGGAACATTATATACGTCTATAACGTTATTTATCCTAGCCTAAGGCGACCTAACATGTCGAATGTAATATTTTACAACATTCCTGGCGTGTCGTCGCCTACTTCTCGGTGGGAACATTGTATACGTCTATAAAGATATATATCCTAGCCTAAGGCAACCTAACATCTTGGATGTAATATTTTACAACATTCCCGGAGTGTCGTCGCCTGCTTCTCGATGGGGACATTATATAAGTCTATAACGTTGTATATCCTAACCTAAGGCAACCTAACAATTCGGATGTAATATTTTACAACATTCCCGTCACTTCGGCCCCTACTTCTCGGTGGGAACATTATATACGTCTATAACGTTATATATCCTAGCCTAAGGCAATCCTAACATCTCGGATGTAATATTTTACAACATTCCTGGCGCGCCGGCCCCTACTTCTCGGTGGGAACATTATATACGTCTATATCGCTATATATCATAACGTAAGGCAACCTAACATGTCGAGCGTAATATTTTGCAACATTCCTGGCTCGTCGGCCCCTATTTCTCGGTGGGAACATTATATACGTCTATAACGTTATATATCCTAACCTAAGGGAACCTAACACCTCGGATGTAATGTTTTACAACATTCCCGGAGTGTCGTCGCCTGCTTCTCGATGGGGACATTATATAAGTCTATAACGTTGTATATCCTAACCTAAGGCAACCTAACAATTCGGATGTAATATTTTACAACATTCCCGTCACTTCGGCCCCTACTTCTCGGTGGGAACATTATATACGTCTATAACGTTATATATCCTAGCCTAAGGCAATCCTAACATCTCGGATGTAATATTTTACAACATTCCTGGCGCGCCGGCCCCTACTTCTCGGTGGGAACATTATATACGTCTATATCGCTATATATCATAACGTAAGGCAACCTAACATGTCGAGCGTAATATTTTGCAACATTCCTGGCTCGTCGGCCCCTATTTCTCGGTGGGAACATTATATACGTCTATAACGTTATATATCCTAACCTAAGGGAACCTAACACCTCGGATGTAATGTTTTACAACATTCCTGGCGTGTCGGCCCCTTTTTCTCGGTGGGAACATTGTATATGTCTATAACGCTATATGTCCTAGCCTCAGACAACCTAACATGTCGAATATAATATTTTACAATATTCCTGGCGCGTCGGCAACTACTTCTCGGAGGGAACTGTATATACGACTATAACGTTATATATCCTAACCTAAGACAACTTAACATGTCGAATGTAATATTTTACCACATTCCTGGCATGTCGGTCCCTACGTCTCGGTGGGAACATTCTATACGTCTACAGCGTTGTATATCCTAACCTAAGGGAACCTAGCATCTCAGGTGAAATGTTTTACAACATTCCTGACATGTCGGCCCCTATTTCTCGGTGGGAACATTCTATACGTCTACAGCGTTGTATATCCTAACCTAAGGGAACCTAGCATCTCAGGTGAAATGTTTTACAACATTCCTGACATGTCGGCCCCTATTTCTCGGTGGGAACATTATATACGTCTATAACGATATATATCCTAGCCTAAGGCAACCTAACATCTCGGATGTAATATTTTGCAACATTCCTGGCGTGTCGTCGCCTGCTTCTCGATGGGGACATTATATACGTCTATAACGTTGTATGTCCTAACCTAACGCAACCTAACATCTGGGATGTAATATTTTTGAACATTCCTGGCGTGTCGTCGCCAACTTCTGGATGGGGACATTATATACATCTATAACGTTATATATCCTAACCTAAGGCAACCTAACATCTCGGATGTAATAGTTGACAGCGTTCCTGGCGTGTCCGCCCGTACTTTTTGGTGGGAACATCATATGCGTCTATAGCGATATATATCCTAACCGAAGGCAACCTAACATCTCGGATGTAATATTTTACAACATTCCTGACGTGTCGTCGCCTGCTTCTCGATGGGGACATTATATAAGTCTATAACGTTGTATATCCTAAGCTAAGGCAACCTAACATCTCAGGTGAAATATTGTACAACATGCCTGACATGTCGGCCCCTATTTCTCGGTGGGAACATTATATACGTCTATAACGTTATATATCCTTGCCTAAGGCGACCTAACATGTCGAATGTAATATTTTACAACATTCCTGGCGTGCCGTCGCCTACTTCTCGATCGGGACATTATATACGTCTATAACGTTATATATCCTGACGTAAGGCAACATAACATCTCGGATGTAATATTTTACAACATTCCTGGCGTGTTGTCGCCTGCCTCTCGATGGGGACATTATATACGTCTATAACGTTGTATATCCTAACCTAACGAAACCTAACATCTGGGATGTAATATTTTACAACATTCCTGGCGTGTCGTCGCCTGCTTCTCGATGGGGACATTATATACGTCTATAACATTGTATATCCTAACCTAACGCAACCTAACATCTGGGATGTAATATTTTACAACATTCCTGGCATGTCGGTCCCTACGTCTCAGTGGGAACGTTATATACGTCTATAACGATATATATCCTGACCTAAGGGAACCTAACATCTCGGATGTAATAGTTGATAACATTCCTGGCATGTCAGAACCTACGTCCCGGTGGGACCATTCTACACGTCTATAACATTGTATATCCTAACCTAACGCAACCTAATATCTGGGATGTAATATTTTACATCATTCCTGGCATGTCGGTCCCTACGTCTCGGTGGGAACATTCTATATGTCTACAGCGTTGTATATCCTCACCTAAGGGAACCTAACATCTCAGGTGAAATGTTTTACAACATTCCTGACATGTCGGCCCCTATTTCTCGGTGGGAACATTATATACGTCTATAACGATATATATCCAAACCTAAGGGAACCTAACATCTCGGATGCAATATTTTACAACATTCCTGGCATGTCGGTCCCAACTTCTCGGTGGGAACATTGTATACGTCTATAACGATATATATCCTAGCCTGAGGCAACCTAACATGTCGAATGTAATATTTTACAACATTCCTGGCGTGCCGTCGCCTACTTCTCGATCGGGACATTATATACATCTATAACGTTATATATCCTAACCTAAGGGAACCTAACATCTCGGATGCAATATTTTACAACATTCCTGGCATGTCGGTCCCAACTTCTCGGTGGGAAAATTGTATACGTCTATAACGATATATATCCTAGCCTAAGGCAACCTAACATCTGGGATGTAATATTTTACAACATTCCTGGCGTGTCGTCGCCTGCTTCTCGATGGGGACATTATATACGTCTATAACGTTGTATATCCTAACCTAACGCAACCTAACATCTGGGATGTAATATTTTACATCATTCCTGGCATGTCGGTCCCTACGTCTCGGTGGGAAGATTCTATACGTCTACAGCGTTGTATATCCTAACCTAAGGGAACCTAACATCTCAGGTGAAATGTTTTACAACATTCCTGACATGTCGGCCCCTATTTCTCCGTGGGAACATTATATACGTCTATAACGATATATATCCTAACCTAAGGGAACCTAACATCTCGGATGCAATATTTTACAACATTCCTGGCATGTCGGTCCCATCTTCTCGGTGGGAACATTGTATACGTCTATAACGATATATATCCTAACCTAAGGGAACCTAATATCTCGGATGTTATATTTTACAACATTCCTGGCGTGGCGTCGCCTGCTTCTCGATGGGGACATTATATACGTCTATAACGTTGTATATCCTAAACTAACGCCACCTAACATCTGGAATGTAATATTTTACAACATTCCTGGCGTGTCGTCGCCTGCTTCTCGATGGGGACATTATACACATCTACAACGTTTTATATCCTAACGTAAGGAAACATAACATCTCGGATGTAATAATTTACAACATTCCTGGCGTGTCGTCGCCTGCTTCTCGATGGGGACATTATATAAGTCTATAACGTTGTATATCCTAACCTAAGGCAACCTAACATTTCGAATGTCATATTTTACAACATTCCTGACGCGTCGGCTCCAACTTTTCGGTGGGAACATTATATACGTCTATAACGATATATATCCTGACGTAAGGCAACATAACATCTCGGATGTAATATTTTACAACATTCCTGGCGTGTGGTCGCCTGCCTCTCGATGGGGACATTATATACGTCTATAACATTGTATATCCTAACCTAACGAAACCTAACATCTGGGATGTAATATTTTACAACATTCCTGGCGTGTCGTCGCCTGCTTCTCGATGGGGACATTATATACGTCTATAACGTTGTATATCCTAACCTAACGCAACCTAACATCTGGGATGTAATATTTTACATCATTCCTGGCATGTCGGTCCCTACGTCTCGGTGGGAAGATTCTATACGTCTACAGCGTTGTATATCCTAACCTAAGGGAACCTAACATCTCAGGTGAAATGTTTTACAACATTCCTGACATGTCGGCCCCTATTTCTCGGTGGGAACATTATATACGTCTATAACGATATATATCCTAACCTAAGGGAACCTAACATCTCGGATGCAATATTTTACAACATTCCTGGCATGTCGGTCCCATCTTCTCGGTGGGAACATTGTATACGTCTATAACGATATATATCCTAACCTAAGGGAACCTAATATCTCGGATGTTATATTTTACAACATTCCTGGCGTGGCGTCGCCTGCTTCTCGATGGGGACATTATATACGTCTATAACGTTGTATATCCTAAACTAACGCCACCTAACATCTGGAATGTAATATTTTACAACATTCCTGGCGTGTCGTCGCCTGCTTCTCGATGGGGACATTATACACATCTACAACGTTTTATATCCTAACGTAAGGAAACATAACATCTCGGATGTAATATTTTACAACATTCCTGGCGTGTCGTCGCCTGCTTCTCGATGGGGACATTATATAAGTCTATAACGTTGTATATCCTAACCTAAGGCAACCTAACATCTGGGATGTAATATTTTACATCATTCCTGGCATGTCGGTCCCTACGTGTCGGTGGGAACATTCTATATGTCTACAGCGTTGTATATCCTAACCTAAGGGAACCTAACATCTCAGGTGAAATGTTTTACAACATTCCTGACATGTCGGCCCCTATTTCTCGGTGGGAACATTATATACGTCTATAACGATATATATCCAAACCTAAGGGAACCTAACATCTCGGATGCAATATTTTACAACATTCCTGGCATGTCGGTCCCAACTTCTCGGTGGGAACATTGTATACGTCTATAACGATATACATCCTAGCCTGAGGCAACCTAACATGTCGAATGTAATATTTTACAACATTCCTGGCGTGCCGTCGCCTACTTCTCGATCGGGACATTATATACATCTATAACGTTATATATCCTAACCTAAGGGAACCTAACATCTCGGATGCAATATTTTACAACATTCCTGGCATGTCGGTCCCAACTTCTCGGTGGGAAAATTGTATACGTCTATAACGATATATATCCTAGCCTAAGGCAACCTAACATCTGGGATGTAATATTTTACAACATTCCTGGCGTGTCGTCGCCTGCTTCTCGATGGGGACATTATATACGTCTATAACGTTGTATATCCTAACCTAACGCAACCTAACATCTGGGATGTAATATTTTACATCATTCCTGGCATGTCGGTCCCTACGTCTCGGTGGGAAGATTCTATACGTCTACAGCGTTGTATATCCTAACCTAAGGGAACCTAACATCTCAGGTGAAATGTTTTACAACATTCCTGACATGTCGGCCCCTATTTCTCGGTGGGAACATTATATACGTCTCTAACGATATATATCCTAACCTAAGGGAACCTAACATCTCGGATGCAATATTTTACAACATTCCTGGCATGTCGGTCCCATCTTCTCGGTGGGAACATTGTATACGTCTATAACGATATATATCCTAACCCAAGGGAACCTAATATCTCGGATGTTATATTTTACAACATTCCTGGCGTGGCGTCGCCTGCTTCTCGATGGGGACATTATACACGTCTATAACGTTGTATATCCTAAACTAACGCCACCTAACATCTGGAATGTAATATTTTACAACATTCCTGCCGTGTCGTCGCCTGCTTCTCGATGGGGACATTATACACATCTACAACGTTTTATATCCTAACGTAAGGAAACATAACATCTCGGATGTAATATTTTACAACATTCCTGGCGTGTCGTCGCCTGCTTCTCGATGGGGACATTATATAAGTCTATAACGTTGTATATCCTAACCTAAGGCAACCTAACATTTCGAATGTCATATTTTACAACATTCCTGACGCGTCGGCTCCAACTTTTCGGTGGGAACATTATATACGTCTATAACGATATATATCCTGACGTAAGGCAACATAACATCTCGGATGTAATATTTTACAACATTCTTGGCGTGTCGTCGCCTGCTTCTCGATGGGGACATTATATAAGTCTATAACGTTGTATATCCTAACCTAAGGCAACCTAACATTTCGAATGTCATATTTTACAACATTCCTGACGCGTCGGCTCCAACTTTTCGGTGGGAACATTATATACGTCTATAACGTTATATATCCTGACGTAAGGCAACATAACATCTCGGATGTAATATTTTACAACATTCCTGGCGTGTGGTCGCCTGCCTCTCGATGGGGACATTATATACGTCTATAACATTGTATATCCTAACCTAACGAAACCTAACATCTGGGATGTAATATTTTACAACATTCCTGGCGTGTCGTCGCCTGCTTCTCGATGGGGACATTATATACGTCTATAACGTTGTATATCCTAACCTAACGCATCCTAACATCTGGGATGTAATATTTTACAACATTCCTGGCATGTCGGTCCCTACGTCTCAGTGGGAACGTTATATACGTCTATAACGATATATATCCTAACCTAAGGGAACTTAACAACTCGGATGTAATATTTTGCAAAATTCCTGGCATGTCGGTCCCTACTTCTCGGTGGGAACATTGTATTCGTCTATAACGATATATATCCTAGCCTAAGGCAACCTAACATGTCGAATGTAATATTTTACAACATTCCTGGCATGTCGGTCCCTACGTCTCGGCGGGTACATTATATACGTCTATAACGTTGCATATACTAACCTAACGCAACCTATCATCTGGGATGTAATATTTTACATCATTCCTGGCATGTCGGTCCCTACGTCTCGGTGGGAACATTGTATTCTTCTATAACGATATATATCCTAAACTAACGCCACCTAACATCTGGAATGTAATATTTTACAACATTCCTGGCGTGTCGTCGCCTGCTTCTCGATGGGGACATTATACACATCTACAACGTTTTATATCCTAACGTAAGGAAACATAACATCTCGGATGTAATATTTTACAACATTCCTGGCGTGTCGTCGCCTGCTTCTCGATGGGGACATTATATAAGTCTATAACGTTGTATATCCTAACCTAAGGCAACCTAACATTTCGAATGTCATATTTTACAACATTCCTGACGCGTCGGCTCCAACTTTTCGGTGGGAACATTATATACGTCTATAACGTTATATATCCTGACGTAAGGCAACATAACATCTCGGATGTAATATTTTACAACATTCCTGGCATGTCGGTCCCTACGTCTCGGTGGGAATGTTATATACGTCTGTAACGATATGTATCCTAACCTAAGGGAACCTAACATCTCGGATGTTATATTTTACAACATTCCTGGCGTGGCGTCGCCTGCTTCTCGATGGGGACATTATATACGTCTATAACGTTGCATATCCTAACATAACGCAACCTAACATCTGGGATGTAATATTTTACATCATTCCTGGCATGTCGGTCCCAACTTCTCGGTGGGAACATTGTATACGTCTATAACGATATATATCCTAGCCTGAGGCAACCTAACATCTCGGATGTAATATTTTACAACATTCCTGGCGTGTCGTCGCCTGCTTCTCGGTGGGGACATTATATACGTCTATAACGATATATATCCTAGCCTGAGGCAACCTATCATCTGGGATGTAATATTTTACAACATTCCTGGCATGTCGGCCCCTATTTCTCGGTGGGAACATTAAATACGTCTATAACGTTATATATCCTAGCCTAAGGCGGCCTAACATGTCGAATGTAATATTTTACAACATTCCTGGCGTGCCGTCGCCTACTTCTCGATCGGGACATTATATACATCTATAACGTTATATATCCTAACGTAAGGCGACATAACATCTCGGATGCAATATTTTACAACATTCCTGGCATGTCGTCGCCCGCTTCCCGATGGGGACATTATATACGTCTATAACGTTGTATATCCTAACCTAAGGCAACCTAACATCTCGGATGTAATATTTTACAACATTCCTGGCGTGTCGTCGCCTACTTCTGGATGGGGACATTATATACATCTATAACGTTGTATATGCTGACCTAAGGCAACCTAACATTTCGAATGTCATATTTTACAACATTCCTGACGCGTCGGCTCCAACTTTTCGGTGGGAACATTATATACGTCTATAACGTTATATATCCTGACGTATGGCAACATAACATCTCGGATGTAATATTTTACAACATTCCTGGCGTGTGGTCGCCTGCCTCTCGATGGGGACATTATATACGTCTATAAAGTTGTATATCCTAACCTAACGAAACCTAACATCTGGGATGTAATATCTTACATCATTCCTGGCATGTCGGTCCCTACGTCTCGGTGGGAACATTCTATACGTCTACAGCGTTGTATATCCTAACCTAAGGGAACCTAACATCTCAGGTGAAATGTTTTACAACATTCCTGACATGTCGGCCCCTATTTCTCGGTGGGAACATTATATACGTCTATAACGATATATATCCTAACCTAAGGGAACCTAACATATCGGATGCAATATTTTACAACATTCCTGGCATGTCGGTCCCATCTTCTCGGTGGGAACATTGTATACGTCTATAACGATATATATCCTAACCTAAGGGAACCTAATATCTCGGATGTTATATTTTACAACATTCCTGGCGTGGCGTCGCCTGCTTCTCGATGGGGACATTATATACGTCTATAACGTTGTATATCCTAAACTAACGCCACCTAACATCTGGAATGTAATATTTTACAACATTCCTGGCGTGTCGTCGCCTGCTTCTCGATGGGGACATTATACACATCTACAACGTTTTATATCCTAACGTAAGGAAACATAACATCTCGGATGTAATGTTTTACAACATTCCTGGCATGTCGGTCTCTACTTCTTGGTGGGAACATTGTATACGTCTATAACGATATATGTCCTAGCCTAAGGCAACCTAACATGTCGAACGTAATGCTTTACAACATTCTGGCGTGTCGTCGCCTGTTTCTCGAAGGGGACATTATAAACGTCTATAACGTTGTATATCCTAACCTAACGCAACCTAACATCTGGGATGTAATATTTTACAACATTCCTGGCATGTCGGTCCCTACGTCTCGGCGGGTACATTATATACGTCTATAACGTTGTATATACTAACCTAACGCAACCTATCATCTGGGATGTAATATTTTACAACATTCCTGGCATGTCGGTCCCTACGTCTCGGTGGGAACGTTATATACGTCTATAACGATATGTATCCTAACCTAAGGGAACCTAACATCTCGGATGTTATATTTTACAACATTCCTGGCGTGTCGTCGCCTGCTTCTCGATGGGGACATTATATAAGTCTATAACGTTGTATATCCTAACCTAAGGCAACCTAACATTTCGAATGTCATATTTTACAACATTCCTGATGCGTCGGCTCCAACTTTTCGGTGGGGACATTATATACGTCTATAACGTTATATATCCTGACGTAAGGCAACATAACATCTCGGATGTAATATTTTACAACATTCCTGGCGTGTGGTCGCCTGCCTCTCGATGGGGACATTATATACGTCTATAACATTGTATATCCTAACCTAACGAAACCTAACATCTGGGATGTAATATTTTACAACATTCCTGGCGTGTCGTCGCCTGCTTCTCGATGGGGACATTATATACGTCTATAACGTTGTATATCCTAACCTAACGCAACCTAACATCTGGGATGTAATATTTTACATCATTCCTGGCATGTCGGTCCCTACGTCTCGGTGGGAACATTCTATACGTCTACAGTGTTGTATATCCTAACCTAAGGGAACCTAACATCTCAGGTGAGATGTTTTACAACATTCCTGACATGTCGGCCCCTATTTCTCGGTGGGAACATTATATACGTCTATAACGATATATATCCTAACCTAAGGGAACCTAACATCTCGGATGCAATATTTTACAACATTCCTGGCATGTCGGTCCCAACTACTCGGTGGGAAAATTGTATACGTCTATAAAGATATATATCCTAGCCTAAGGCAACCTAACATCTGGGATGTAATATTTTACAACATTCCTGGCGTGTCGTCGCCTGCTTCTCGATGGGGACATTATATACGTCTATAACGTTGTATATCCTAACCTAAGGCAACCTAACATCTCGGATGTAATATTTTACAACATTCCTGGCGTGTCGTCGCCTGCTTCTCGATGGGGACATTATATACGCCTATAACGTTGTATATGCTAACCTAAGGCAACCCTACATCTCGAATGTAATATCTTACAACATTCCTGGCATGTCAGAACCTACGTCCCGGTGGGAACATTCTATACGCATATAACGTTGTATATCCTAACCTAACGCAACCTAATATCTGGGATGTAATATTTTACAACATTCCTGGCATGTCGTCGCCCGCCTCCCGATGGGGACATTATATACGTCTATAACGTTGTATATCCTAACCTAACGCAACCTAACATCTGGTATGTAATATTTTACATCATTCCTGGCGTGTCGTCGCCTGCTTCTCGATGGGGACACTTCATACGTCTATAACGTTGTATATCCTAACCTAACGCATCCTAACATCTGGGATGTAATATTTTACAACATTCCTGGCATGTCGGTCCCTACGTCTCAGTGGGAACGTTATATACGTCTATAACGATATATATCCTAACCTAAGGGAACTTAACATCTCGGATGTAATATTTTACAACATTCCTGGCATGTCGGTCCCTACTTCTCGGTGGGAACATTGTATTCGTCTATAACGATATATATCCTAGCCTAAGGCAACCTAACATGTCGAATGTAATATTTTACAACATTCCTGGCATGTCGGTCCCTACGTCTCGGCGGGTACATTATATACGTCTATAACGTTGCATATACTAACCTAACGCAACCTATCATCTGGGATGTAATATTTTACAACATTCCTGGCATGTCGGTCCCTACGTCTCGGTGGGAACATTGTATTCTTCTATAACGATATATATCCTAGCCTAAGGCAACCTAACATGTCGAATGTAATATTTTACAACATTCCTGGCGTGTCGTCGCCTGCTTCTCGATGGGGACATTATATACGTCTATAACGTTGTATATCCTAACCTAAGGCAACCTAACATCTCGGATGTAATATTTTACAACATTCCTGGCGTGTTGTCGCCTGCTTCTCGATGGGGACATTATATACGCCTATAACGTTGTATATGCTAACCTAAGGCAACCTTACATCTCGAATGTAATATCTTACAACATTCCTGGCATGTCAGAACCTACGTCCCGGTGGGAACATTCTATACGCATATAACGTTGTATATCCTAACCTAACGCAACCTAATATCTGGGATGTAATATTTTACAACATTCCTGGCGTGTCGTCGCCTACTTCTGGATGGGGACATTATATACATCTATAACGTTGTATATGCTGACCTAAGGCAACGTAACATCTCGAATGTAATATTTTACAACATTCCTGGCATGTCAGAACCTACGTCCCAGTGGGAACATTCTATACGTCTATAACATTGTATATCCTAACCTAACGCAACCTAATATCTGGGATGTAATATTTTACAACATTCCTGGCGTGTCGTCGCCTACTTCTGGATGGGGACATTATATACATCTATAACGTTGTATATCCTAACCTAAGGCAACCTAACATCTCGGATGTAATATTTTACAACATTCCTGGCATGTCGGTCTCTACTTCTTGGTGGGAACATTGTATACGTCTATAACGATATATGTCCTAGCCTAAGGCAACCTAACATGTCGAACGTAATGCTTTACAACATTCTGGCGTGTCGTCGCCTGCTTCTCGAAGGGGACATTATAAACGTCTATAACGTTGTATATCCTAACCTAACGCAACCTAACATCTGGGGTGTAATATTTTACAACATTCCTGGCATGTCGGTCCCTACGTCTCGGCGGGTACATTATATACGTCTATAACGTTGTATATACTAACCTAACGCAACCTATCATCTGGGATGTAATATTTTTCAACATTCTTGGCATGTCGGTCCCTACGTCTCGGTGGGAACGTTATATACGTCTATAACGATATGTATCCTAACCTAAGGGAACCTAACATCTCGGATGTTATATTTTACAACATTCCTGGCGTGGCGTCGCCTGCTTCTCGATGGGGACATTAAATACGTCTATAACGTTGCATATCCTAACATAACGCAACCTAACATCTGGGATGTAATATTTTACATCATTCCTGGCATGTCGGTCCCTACGTCTCGGTGGGAACATTCTATATGTCTACAGCGTTGTATATCCTCACCTAAGGGAACCTAACATCTCAGGTGAAATGTTTTACAACATTCCTGACATGTCGGCCCCTATTTCTCGGTGGGAACATTATATACGTCTATATCGATATATATCCAAACCTAAGGGAACCTAACATCTCGGATGCAATATTTTACAGTATTCCTGGCATGTCGGTCCCAACTTCTCGGTGGGAACATTGTATACGTCTATAACGATATATATCCTAGCCTGAGGCAACCTAACATCTCGGATGTAATATTTTACAACATTCCTGGCGTGTCGTCGCCTGCTTCTCGATGGGGACATTATATACGTCTATAACGTTGTATATCCTAACCTAACGCAACCTATCATCTGGGATGTAATATTTTACAACATTCCTGGCATGTCGGCCCCTATTTCTCGTTTGGAACATTAAATACGTCTATAACGTTATATATCCCAGCCTAAGGCGACCTAACATGTCGAATGTAATATTTTACAACATTCCTGGCGTGCCGTCGCCTACTTCTCGATCGGGACATTATATACATCTATAACGTTATATATCCTAACCTAAGGGAACTTAACATCTCGGATGTAATATTTTACAACATTCCTGGCATGTCGGTCCCTACTTCTCGGTGGGAACATTGTATTCGTCTATAACGATATATATCCTAGCCTAAGGCAACCTAACATGTCGAATGTAATATTTTACAACATTCCTGGCATGTCGGTCCCTACGTCTCGGCGGGTACATTATATACGTCTATAACGTTGCATATACTAACCTAACGCAACCTATCATCTGGGATGTAATATTTTACAACATTCCTGGCATGTCGGTCCCTACGTCTCGGTGGGAACATTGTATTCTTCTATAACGATATATATCCTAGCCTAAGGCAACCTAACATGTCGAATGTAATATTTTACAACATTCCTGGCGTGTCGTCGCCTGCTTCTCGATGGGGACATTATATACGTCTATAACGTTGTATATCCTAACCTAAGGCAACCTAACATCTCGGATGTAATATTTTACAACATTCCTGGCGTGTCGTCGCCTGCTTCTCGATGGGGACATTATATACGCCTATAACGTTGTATATGCTAACCTAAGGCAACCTTACATCTCGAATGTAATATCTTACAACATTCCTGGCATGTCAGAACCTACGTCCCGGTGGGAACATTCTATACGCATATAACGTTGTATATCCTAACCTAACGCAACCTAATATCTGGGATGTAATATTTTACAACATTCCTGGCGTGTCGTCGCCTACTTCTGGATGGGGACATTATATACATCTATAACGTTGTATATGCTGACCTAAGGCAACGTAACATCTCGAATGTAATATTTTACAACATTCCTGGCATGTCAGAACCTACGTCCCAGTGGGAACATTCTATACGTCTATAACATTGTATATCCTAACCTAACGCAACCTAATATCTGGGATGTAATATTTTACAACATTCCTGGCGTGTCGTCGCCTACTTCTGGATGGGGACATTATATACATCTATAACGTTGTATATCCTAACCTAAGGCAACCTAACATCTCGGATGTAATATTTTACAACATTCCTGGCATGTCGGTCTCTACTTCTTGGTGGGAACATTGTATACGTCTATAACGATATATGTCCTAGCCTAAGGCAACCTAACATGTCGAACGTAATGCTTTACAACATTCTGGCGTGTCGTCGCCTGCTTCTCGAAGGGGACATTATAAACGTCTATAACGTTGTATATCCTAACCTAACGCAACCTAACATCTGGGATGTAATATTTTACAACATTCCTGGCATCTCGGTCCCTACGTCTCGGCGGGTACATTATATACGTCTATAACGTTGTATATACTAACCTAACGCAACCTATCATCTGGGATGTAATATTTTTCAACATTCTTGGCATGTCGGTCCCTACGTCTCGGTGGGAACGTTATATACGTCTATAACGATATGTATCCTAACCTAAGGGAACCTAACATCTCGGATGTTATATTTTACAACATTCCTGGCGTGGCGTCGCCTGCTTCTCGATGGGGACATTAAATACGTCTATAACGTTGCATATCCTAACATAACGCAACCTAACATCTGGGATGTAATATTTTACATCATTCCTGGCATGTCGGTCCCTACGTCTCGGTGGGAACATTCTATATGTCTACAGCGTTGTATATCCTCACCTAAGGGAACCTAACATCTCAGGTGAAATGTTTTACAACATTCCTGACATGTCGGCCCCTATTTCTCGGTGGGAACATTATATACGTCTATATGGATATATATCCAAACCTAAGGGAACCTAACATCTCGGATGCAATATTTTACAGTATTCCTGGCATGTCGGTCCCAACTTCTCGGTGGGAACATTGTATACGTCTATAACGATATATATCCTAGCCTGAGGCAACCTAACATCTCGGGTGTAATATTTTACAACATTCCTGGCGTGTCGTCGCCTGCTTCTCGATGGGGACATTATATACGTCTATAACGTTGTATATCCTAACCTAACGCAACCTATCATCTGGGATGTAATATTTTACAACATTCCTGGCATGTCGGCCCCTATTTCTCGTTTGGAACATTAAATACGTCTATAACGTTATATATCGCAGCCTAAGGCGACCTAACATGTCGAATGTAATATTTTACAACATTCCTGGCGTGCCGTCGCCTACTTCTCGATCGGGACATTATATACATCTATAACGTTATATATCCTAACCTAAGGGAACTTAACATCTCGGATGTAATATTTTACAACATTCCTGGCATGTCGGTCCCTACTTCTCGGTGGGAAAATTGTATTCGTCTATAACGATATATATCCTAGCCTAAGGCAACCTAACATGTCGAATGTAATATTTTACAACATTCCTGGCATGTCGGTCCCTACGTCTCGGCGGGTACATTATATACGTCTATAACGTTGCATATACTAACCTAACGCAACCTATCATCTGGGATGTAATATTTTACAACATTCCTGGCATGTCGGTCCCTACGTCTCGGTGGGAACATTGTATTCTTCTATAACGATATATATCCTAGCCTAAGGCAACCTAACATGTCGAATGTAATATTTTACAACATTCCTGGCGTGTCGTCGCCTGCTTCTCGATGGGGACATTATATACGTCTATAACGTTGTATATCCTAACCTAAGGCAACCTAACATCTCGGATGTAATATTTTACAACATTCCTGGCGTGTCGTCGCCTGCTTCTCGATGGGGACATTATATACGCCTATAACGTTGTATATGCTAACCTAAGGCAACCTTACATCTCGAATGTAATATCTTACAACATTCCTGGCATGTCAGAACCTACGTCCCGGTGGGAACATTCTATACGCATATAACGTTGTATATCCTAACCTAACGCAACCTAATATCTGGGATGTAATATTTTACAACATTCCTGGCGTGTCGTCGCCTACTTCTGGATGGGGACATTATATACATCTATAACGTTGTATATGCTGACCTAAGGCAACGTAACATCTCGAATGTAATATTGTACAACATTCCTGGCATGTCAGAACCTACGTCCCAGTGGGAACATTCTATACGTCTATAACATTGTATATCCTAACCTAACGCAACCTAATATCTGGGATGTAATATTTTACAACATTCCTGGCGTGTCGTCGCCTACTTCTGGATGGGGACATTATATACATCTATAACGTTGTATATCCTAACCTAAGGCAACCTAACATCTCGGATGTAATATTTTACAACATTCCTGGCATGTCGGTCTCTACTTCTTGGTGGGAACATTGTATACGTCTATAACGATATATGTCCTAGCCTAAGGCAACCTAACATGTCGAACGTAATGCTTTACAACATTCTGGCGTGTCGTCGCCTGCTTCTCGAAGGGGACATTATAAACGTCTATAACGTTGTATATCCTAACCTAACGCAACCTAACATCTGGGATGTAATATTTTACAACATTCCTGGCATCTCGGTCCCTACGTCTCGGCGGGTACATTATATACGTCTATAACGTTGTATATACTAACCTAACGCAACCTATCATCTGGGATGTAATATTTTTCAACATTCTTGGCATGTCGGTCCCTACGTCTCGGTGGGAACGTTATATACGTCTATAACGATATGTATCCTAACCTAAGGGAACCTAACATCTCGGATGTTATATTTTACAACATTCCTGGCGTGGCGTCGCCTGCTTCTCGATGGGGACATTAAATACGTCTATAACGTTGCATATCCTAACATAACGCAACCTAACATCTGGGATGTAATATTTTACATCATTCCTGGCATGTCGGTCCCTACGTCTCGGTGGGAACATTCTATATGTCTACAGCGTTGTATATCCTCACCTAAGGGAACCTAACATCTCAGGTGAAATGTTTTACAACATTCCTGACATGTCGGCCCCTATTTCTCGGTGGGAACATTATATACGTCTATATCGATATATATCCAAACCTAAGGGAACCTAACATCTCGGATGCAATATTTTACAGTATTCCTGGCATGTCGGTCCCAACTTCTCGGTGGGAACATTGTATACGTCTATAACGATATATATCCTAGCCTGAGGCAACCTAACATTTCGGGTGTAATATTTTACAACATTCCTGGCGTGTCGTCGCCTGCTTCTCGATGGGGACATTATATACGTCTATAACGTTGTATATCCTAACCTAACGCAACCTATCATCTGGGATGTAATATTTTACAACATTCCTGGCATGTCGGCCCCTATTTCTCGTTTGGAACATTAAATACGTCTATAACGTTATATATCGCAGCCTAAGGCGACCTAACATGTCGAATGTAATATTTTACAACATTCCTGGCGTGCCGTCGCCTACTTCTCGATCGGGACATTATATACATCTATAACGTTATATATCCTAACCTAAGGGAACTTAACATCTCGGATGTAATATTTTACAACATTCCTGGCATGTCGGTCCCTACTTCTCGGTGGGAACATTGTATTCGTCTATAACGATATATATCCTAGCCTAAGGCAACCTAACATGTCGAATGTAATATTTTACAACATTCCTGGCATGTCGGTCCCTACGTCTCGGCGGGTACATTATATACGTCTATAACGTTGCATATACTAACCTAACGCAACCTATCATCTGGGATGTAATATTTTACAACATTCCTGGCATGTCGGTCCCTACGTCTCGGTGGGAACATTGTATTCTTCTATAACGATATATATCCTAGCCTAAGGCAACCTAACATGTCGAATGTAATATTTTACAACATTCCTGGCGTGTCGTCGCCTGCTTCTCGATGGGGACATTATATACGTCTATAACGTTGTATATCCTAACCTAAGGCAACCTAACATCTCGGATGTAATATTTTACAACATTCCTGGCGTGTCGTCGCCTGCTTCTCGATGGGGACATTATATACGCCTATAACGTTGTATATGCTAACCTAAGGCAACCCTACATCTCGAATGTAATATCTTACAACATTCCTGGCATGTCAGAACCTACGTCCCGGTGGGAACATTCTATACGCATATAACGTTGTATATCCTAACCTAACGCAACCTAATATCTGGGATGTAATATTTTACAACATTCCTGGCATGTCGTCGCCCGCTTCCCGATGGGGACATTATATACGTCTATAACGTTGTATATCCTAACCTAACGCAACCTAACATCTGGTATGTAATATTTTACATCATTCCTGGCATGTCGGTCCCTACGTCTCGGTGGGAACATTCTATATGTCTACAGCGTTGTATATCCTCACCTAAGGGAACCTAACATCTCAGGTGAAATGTTTTACAACATTCCTGACATGTCGGCCCCTATTTCTCGGTGGGAACATTATATACGTCTATATCGATATATATCCAAACCTAAGGGAACCTAACATCTCGGATGCAATATTTTACAGTATTCCTGGCATGTCGGTCCCAACTTCTCGGTGGGAACATTGTATACGTCTATAACGATATATATCCTAGCCTGAGGCAACCTAACATCTCGGGTGTAATATTTTACAACATTCCTGGCGTGTCGTCGCCTGCTTCTCGATGGGGACATTATATACGTCTATAACGTTGTATATCCTAACCTAACGCAACCTATCATCTGGGATGTAATATTTTACAACATTCCTGGCATGTCGGCCCCTATTTCTCGTTTGGAACATTAAATACGTCTATAACGTTATATATCGCAGCCTAAGGCGACCTAACATGTCGAATGTAATATTTTACAACATTCCTGGCGTGCCGTCGCCTACTTCTCGATCGGGACATTATATACATCTATAACGTTATATATCCTAACCTAAGGGAACTTAACATCTCGGATGTAATATTTTACAACATTCCTGGCATGTCGGTCCCTACTTCTCGGTGGGAACATTGTATTCGTCTATAACGATATATATCCTAGCCTAAGGCAACCTAACATGTCGAATGTAATATTTTACAACATTCCTGGCATGTCGGTCCCTACGTCTCGGCGGGTACATTATATACGTCTATAACGTTGCATATACTAACCTAACGCAACCTATCATCTGGGATGTAATATTTTACAACATTCCTGGCATGTCGGTCCCTACGTCTCGGTGGGAACATTGTATTCTTCTATAACGATATATATCCTAGCCTAAGGCAACCTAACATGTCGAATGTAATATTTTACAACATTCCTGGCGTGTCGTCGCCTGCTTCTCGATGGGGACATTATATACGTCTATAACGTTGTATATCCTAACCTAAGGCAACCTAACATCTCGGATGTAATATTTTACAACATTCCTGGCGTGTCGTCGCCTGCTTCTCGATGGGGACATTATATACGCCTATAACGTTGTATATGCTAACCTAAGGCAACCCTACATCTCGAATGTAATATCTTACAACATTCCTGGCATGTCAGAACCTACGTCCCGGTGGGAACATTCTATACGCATATAACGTTGTATATCCTAACCTAACGCAACCTAATATCTGGGATGTAATATTTTACAACATTCCTGGCATGTCGTCGCCCGCTTCCCGATGGGGACGTTATATACGTCTATAACGTTGTATATCCTAACCTAACGCAACCTAACATCTGGTATGTAATATTTTACATCATTCCTGGCGTGTCGTCGCCTGCTTCTCGATGGGGACACTTCATACGTCTATAACGTTGTATATCCTAACCTAACGCATCCTAACATCTGGGATGTAATATTTTACAACATTCCTGGCATGTCGGTCCCTACGTCTCAGTGGGAACGTTATATACGTCTATAACGATATATATCCTAACCTAAGGGAACTTAACATCTCGGATGTAATATTTTACAACATTCCTGGCATGTCGGTCCCTACTTCTCGGTGGGAACATTGTATTCGTCTATAACGATATATATCCTAGCCTAAGGCAACCTAACATGTCGAATGTAATATTTTACAACATTCCTGGCATGTCGGTCCCTACGTCTCGGCGGGTACATTATATACGTCTATAACGTTGCATATACTAACCTAACGCAACCTATCATCTGGGATGTAATATTTTACAACATTCCTGGCATGTCGGTCCCTACGTCTCGGTGGGAACATTGTATTCTTCTATAACGATATATATCCTAGCCTAAGGCAACCTAACATGTCGAATGTAATATTTTACAACATTCCTGGCGTGTCGTCGCCTGCTTCTCGATGGGGACATTATATACGTCTATAACGTTGTATATCCTAACCTAAGGCAACCTAACATCTCGGATGTAATATTTTACAACATTCCTGGCGTGTCGTCGCCTGCTTCTCGATGGGGACATTATATACGCCTATAACGTTGTATATGCTAACCTAAGGCAACCTTACATCTCGAATGTAATATCTTACAACATTCCTGGCATGTCAGAACCTACGTCCCGGTGGGAACATTCTATACGCATATAACGTTGTATATCCTAACCTAACGCAACCTAATATCTGGGATGTAATATTTTACAACATTCCTGGCATGTCGTCGCCCGCTTCCCGATGGGGACATTATATACGTCTATAACGTTGTATATCCTAACCTAACGCAACCTAACATCTGGTATGTAATATTTTACATCATTCCTGGCGTGTCGTCGCCTGCTTCTCGATGGGGACACTTCATACGTCTATAACGTTGTATATCCTAACCTAACGCATCCTAACATCTGGGATGTAATATTTTACAACATTCCTGGCATGTCGGTCCCTACGTCTCAGTGGGAACGTTATATACGTCTATAACGATATATATCCTAACCTAAGGGAACTTAACATCTCGGATGTAATATTTTACAACATTCCTGGCATGTCGGTCCCTACTTCTCGGTGGGAACATTGTATTCGTCTATAACGATATATATCCTAGCCTAAGGCAACCTAACATGTCGAATGTAATATTTTACAACATTCCTGGCATGTCGGTCCCTACGTCTCGGCGGGTACATTATATACGTCTATAACGTTGCATATACTAACCTAACGCAACCTATCATCTGGGATGTAATATTTTACAACATTCCTGGCATGTCGGTCCCTACGTCTCGGTGGGAACATTGTATTCTTCTATAACGATATATATCCTAGCCTAAGGCAACCTAACATGTCGAATGTAATATTTTACAACATTCCTGGCGTGTCGTCGCCTGCTTCTCGATGGGGACATTATATACGTCTATAACGTTGTATATCCTAACCTAAGGCAACCTAACATCTCGGATGTAATATTTTACAACATTCCTGGCGTGTCGTCGCCTGCTTCTCGATGGGGACATTATATACGCCTATAACGTTGTATATGCTAACCTAAGGCAACCTTACATCTCGAATGTAATATCTTACAACATTCCTGGCATGTCAGAACCTACGTCCCGGTGGGAACATTCTATACGCATATAACGTTGTATATCCTAACCTAACGCAACCTAATATCTGGGATGTAATATTTTACAACATTCCTGGCATGTCGTCGCCCGCTTCCCGATGGGGACATTATATACGTCTATAACGTTGCATATACTAACCTAACGCAACCTATCATCTGGGATGTAATATTTTACAACATTCCTGGCATGTCGGTCCCTACGTCTCGGTGGGAACATTGTATTCTTCTATAACGATATATATCCTAGCCTAAGGCAACCTAACATGTCGAATGTAATATTTTACAACATTCCTGGCGTGTCGTCGCCTGCTTCTCGATGGGGACATTATATACGTCTATAACGTTGTATATGCTAACCTAAGGCAACCTTACATCTCGAATGTAATATCGTACAACATTCCTGGCATGTCAGAACCTACGTCCCGGTGGGAACATTCTATACGCATATAACGTTGTATATCCTAACCTAACGCAACCTAATATCTGGGATGTAATATTTTACAACATTCCTGGCATGTCAGAACCTACGTCCCAGTGGGAACATTCTATACGTCTATAACATTGTATATCCTAACCTAACGCAACCTAATATCTGGGATGTAATATTTTACAACATTCCTGGCGTGTCGTCGCCTACTTCTGGATGGGGACATTATATACATCTATAACGTTGTATATCCTAACCTAAGGCAACCTAACATCTCGGATGTAATATTTTACAACATTCCTGGCATGTCGGTCTCTACTTCTTGGTGGGAACATTGTATACGTCTATAACGATATATGTCCTAGCCTAAGGCAACCTAACATGTCGAATTTAATGCTTTACAACATTCTGGCGTGTCGTCGCCTGCTTCTCGAAGGGGACATTATAAACGTCTATAACGTTGTATATCCTAACCTAACGCAACCTACTATCTGGGATGTAATATTTTACAACATTCCTGGCATGTCGGTCCCTACGTCTCGGCGGGTACATTATATACGTCTATAACGTTGTATATACTAACCTAACGCAACCTATCATCTGGGATGTAATATTTTACAACATTCCTGGCATGTCGGTCCCTACGTCTCGGTGGGAACGTTATATACGTCTATAACGATATGTATCCTAACCTAAGGGAACCTAACATCTCGGATGTTATATTCTACATCATTCCTGGCGTGCCGTCGCCTGCTTCTCGATGGGGACATTATATACGTCTATAACGTTGTATATCCTAACCTGACGCAACCAAACATCTGGTATGTAATATTTTACAACATTCCTGGCATGTCGGTCCCTACGTATCGGTGGGAACATTGTATTCGTCTATAACGATATATATCCTAGCCTAAGGCAACCTAACATGTCGAATGTAATATTTTACAACATTCCTGGCGTGTCGTCGCCTGCTTCTCGATGGGGACATTATATACGTCTATAACGTTGTATATCCTAACCTAAGGCAACCTAACGTCTCGGATGTAATAGTTGATAACATTCCTGGCGTGTCGGCCCGTACTTCTCGGTGGTAACATTACATACGTCTATAACGTTATATATCCTGGCCTAAGGCAACTTAACATGTCGAATGTAATATTTTACAACATTCCTGGCGTGTCGTCGCCTGCTTCTCGATGGGGACATTATATACGTCTATAACGTTGTATATCCTAACCTAAGGCAACCTAACGTCTCGGATGTAATAGTTGATAACATTCCTGGCGTGTCGGCCCGTACTTCTCGGTGGTAACATTACATACGTCTATAACGTTATATATCCTGGCCTAAGGCAACTTAACATGTCGAATGTAATATTTTACAACATTCATGGCGTGTCGTCGCCTACTTCTCGATGCGGACATTATATACATCTATAACGTTATATATGCTAACCTAAGGCAACCTAACATCTCGAATGTAATATTTTACAACATTCCTGGCATGTCAGAACCTACGTCCCGGTGGGAACATTCTATACGCATATAACGTTGTATATCCTAACCTAACGCAACCTAATATCTGGGATGTAATATTTTACAACATTCCTGGCGTGTCGTCGCCTACTTCTGGATGGGGACATTATATACATCTATAACGTTGTATATGCTAACCTAAGGCAACCTAACATCTCGAATGTAATACCTTACAACATTCCTGGCATGTCAGAACCTACGTCCCGGTGGGAACATTCTATACGCATATAACGTTGTATATCCTAACCTAACGCAAGCTAAATCTGGGATGTAATATTTTACAAGATCCCTGGCATGTCGGTCCCCACGTCTCGGTGGGAACATTATGTACGTCTATAACGTTATATATCCTAACGTAAGGCGACATAACATCTCGGATGCAATATTTTACAACATTCCTGGCATGTCGTCGCCCGCTTCCCGATGGGGACATTATATACGTCTATAACGTTGTATATCCTAACCTAAGGCAACCTAACATCTCGGATGTAATATTTTACAACATTCCTGGCGTGTCGTCGCCTACTTCTGGATGGGGACATTATATACATCTATAACGTTGTATATGCTGACCTAAGGCAACCTAACATTTCGAATGTCATATTTTACAACATTCCTGACGCGTCGGCTCCAACTTTTCGGTGGGAACATTATATACGTCTATAACGTTATATATCCTGACGTAAGGCAACATAACATCTCGGATGTAATATTTTACAACATTCCTGGCGTGTGGTCGCCTGCCTCTCGATGGGGACATTATATACGTCTATAACATTGTATATCCTAACCTAACGAAACCTAACATCTGGGATGTAATATTTTACAACATTCCTGGCGTGTCGTCGCCTGCTTCTCGATGGGGACATTAGATACGTCTATAACGTTGTATATCCTAACCTAACGCATCCTAACATCTGGGATGTAATATTTTACAACATTCCTGGCATGTCGGTCCCTACGTCTCAGTGGGAACGTTATATACGTCTATAACGATATATATCCTAACCTAAGGGAACTTAACATCTCGGATGTAATATTTTGCAACATTCCTGGCATGTCGGTCCCTACTTCTCGGTGGGAACATTGTATTCGTCTATAACGATATATATCCTAGCCTAAGGAAACCTAACATGTCGAATGTAATATTTTACAACATTCCTGGCATGTCGGTCCCTACGTCTCGGCGGGTACATTATATACGTCTATAACGTTGCATATACTAACCTAACGCAACCTATCATCTGGGATGTATTATTTTACAACATTCCTGGCATGTCGGTCCCTACGTCTCGGTGGGAACATTGTATTCTTCTATAACGATATATATCCTAAACTAACGCCACCTAACATCTGGGATGTAATATTTTACATCATTCCTGGCATGTCGGTCCCTACGTCTCGGTGGGAACATTCTATACGTCTACAGCGTTGTATATCCTAACCTAAGGGAACCTAACATCTCAGGTGAAATGTTTTACAACATTCCTGACATGTCGGCCCCTATTTCTCGGTGGGAACATTATATACGTCTATAAAGACATATATCGTAACCTAAGGGAACCTAACATCTCGGATGCAATATTTTACAACATTCCTGGCATGTCGGTCCCAACTTCTCGGTGGGAAAATTGTATACGTCTATAACGATATATATCCTAGCCTAAGGCAACCTAACATCTGGGATGTAATATTTTACAACATTCCTGGCGTGTCGTCGCCTGCTTCTCGATGGGGACATTATATACGTCTATAACGTTGTATATCCTAACCTAACGCAACCTAACATCTGGGATGTAATATCTTACATCATTCCTGGCATGTCGGTCCCTACGTCTCGGTGGGAACATTCTATACGTCTACAGCGTTGTATATCCTAACCTAAGGGAACCTAACATCTCAGGTGAAATGTTTTACAACATTCCTGACATGTCGGCCCCTATTTCTCGGTGGGAACATTATATACGTCTATAACGATATATATCCTAACATAAGGGAACCTAACATCTCGGATGCAATATTTTACAACATTCCTGGCATGTCGGTCCCATCTTCTCGGTGGGAACATTGTATACGTCTATAACGATATATATCCTAACCTAAGGGAACCTAATATCTCGGATGTTATATTTTACAACATTCCTGGCGTGGCGTCGCCTGCTTCTCGATGGGGACATTATATACGTCTATAACGTTGTATATCCTAAACTAACGCCACCTAACATCTGGAATGTAATATTTTACAACATTCCTGGCGTGTCGTCGCCTGCTTCTCGATGGGGACATTATACACATCTACAACGTTTTATATCCTAACGTAAGGAAACATAACATCTCGGATGTAATATTTTACAACATTCCTGGCGTGTCGTCGCCTGCTTCTCGATGGGGACATTATACAAGTCTATAACGTTTATATCCTAACCTAAGGCAACCTAACATTTCGAATGTCATATTTTACAACATTCCTGACGCGTCGGCTCCAAAATTTCGGTGGGAATATTATATTCGTCTATAACGTTATATATCCTGACGTAAGGCAACATAGCATCTCGGATGTAATATTTTACAACATTCCTGGCATGTCGGTCCCTACGTCTCGGTGGGAACATTGTATTCTTCTATAACGATATATATCCTAGCCTAAGGCAACCTAACATGTCGAATGTAATATTTTACAACATTCCTGGCGTGTCGTCGCCTGCTTCTCGATGGGGACATTATATACGTCTATAACGTTGTATATCCTAACCTAAGGCAACCTAACATCTCGGATGTAATATTTTACAACATTCCTGGCGTGTCGTCGCCTGCTTCTCGATGGGGACATTATATACGCCTATAACGTTGTATATGCTAACCTAAGGCAACCTTACATCTCGAATGTAATATCCTACAACATTCCTGGCATGTCAGAACCTACGTCCCGGTGGGAACATTCTATACGCATATAACGTTGTATATCCTAACCTAACGCAACCTAATATCTGGGATGTAATATTTTACAACATTCCTGGCATGTCGTCGCCCGCTTCCCGATGGGGACATTATATACGTCTATAACGTTGTATATCCTAACCTAACGCAACCTAACATCTGGTATGTAATATTTTACATCATTCCTGGCGTGTCGTCGCCTGCTTCTCGATGGGGACACTTCATACGTCTATAACGTTGTATATCCTAACCTAACGCATCCTAACATCTGGGATGTAATATTTTACAACATTCCTGGCATGTCGGTCCCTACGTCTCAGTGGGAACGTTATATACGTCTATAACGATATATATCCTAACCTAAGGGAACTTAACATCTCGGATGTAATATTTTACAACATTCCTGGCATGTCGGTCCCTACTTCTCGGTGGGAACATTGTATTCGTCTATAACGATATATATCCTAGCCTAAGGCAACCTAACATGTCGAATGTAATATTTTACAACATTCCTGGCATGTCGGTCCCTACGTCTCGGCGGGTACATTATATACGTCTATAACGTTGCATATACTAACCTAACGCAACCTATCATCTGGGATGTAATATTTTACAACATTCCTGGCATGTCGGTCCCTACGTCTCGGTGGGAACATTGTATTCTTCTATAACGATATATATCCTAGCCTAAGGCAACCTAACATGTCGAATGTAATATTTTACAACATTCCTGGCGTGTCGTCGCCTGCTTCTCGATGGGGACATTATATACGTCTATAACGTTGTATATCCTAACCTAAGGCAACCTAACGTCTCGGATGTAATAGTTGATAACATTCCTGGCGTGTCGGCCCGTACTTCTCGGTGGTAACATTACATACGTCTATAACGTTATATATCCTGGCCTAAGGCAACTTAACATGTCGAATGTAATATTTTACAACATTCATGGCGTGTCGTCGCCTACTTCTCGATGCGGACATTATATACATCTATAACGTTATATATGCTAACCTAAGGCAACCTAACATCTCGAATGTAATATTTTACAACATTCCTGGCATGTCAGAACCTACGTCCCGGTGGGAACATTCTATACGCATATAACGTTGTATATCCTAACCTAACGCAACCTAATATCTGGGATGTAATATTTTACAACATTCCTGGCGTGTCGTCGCCTACTTCTGGATGGGGACATTATATACATCTATAACGTTGTATATGCTAACCTAAGGCAACCTAACATCTCGAATGTAATACCTTACAACATTCCTGGCATGTCAGAACCTACGTCCCGGTGGGAACATTCTATACGCATATAACGTTGTATATCCTAACCTAACGCAAGCTAAATCTGGGATGTAATATTTTACAAGATCCCTGGCATGTCGGTCCCCACGTCTCGGTGGGAACATTATATACGTCTATAACGATATATATCCTAACATAAGGGAACCTAACATCTCGGATGCAATATTTTACAACATTCCTGGCATGTCGGTCCCATCTTCTCGGTGGGAACATTGTATACGTCTATAACGATATATATCCTAACCTAAGGGAACCTAATATCTCGGATGTTATATTTTACAACATTCCTGGCGTGGCGTCGCCTGCTTCTCGATGGGGACATTATATACGTCTATAACGTTGTATATCCTAAACTAACGCCACCTAACATCTGGAATGTAATATTTTACAACATTCCTGGCGTGTCGTCGCCTGCTTCTCGATGGGGACATTATACACATCTACAACGTTTTATATCCTAACGTAAGGAAACATAACATCTCGGATGTAATATTTTACAACATTCCTGGCGTGTCGTCGCCTGCTTCTCGATGGGGACATTATACAAGTCTATAACGTTTATATCCTAACCTAAGGCAACCTAACATTTCGAATGTCATATTTTACAACATTCCTGACGCGTCGGCTCCAAAATTTCGGTGGGAATATTATATTCGTCTATAACGTTATATATCCTGACGTAAGGCAACATAGCATCTCGGATGTAATATTTTACAACATTCCTGGCATGTCGGTCCCTACGTCTCGGTGGGAACATTGTATTCTTCTATAACGATATATATCCTAGCCTAAGGCAACCTAACATGTCGAATGTAATATTTTACAACATTCCTGGCGTGTCGTCGCCTGCTTCTCGATGGGGACATTATATACGTCTATAACGTTGTATATCCTAACCTAAGGCAACCTAACATCTCGGATGTAATATTTTACAACATTCCTGGCGTGTCGTCGCCTGCTTCTCGATGGGGACATTATATACGCCTATAACGTTGTATATGCTAACCTAAGGCAACCTTACATCTCGAATGTAATATCCTACAACATTCCTGGCATGTCAGAACCTACGTCCCGGTGGGAACATTCTATACGCATATAACGTTGTATATCCTAACCTAACGCAACCTAATATCTGGGATGTAATATTTTACAACATTCCTGGCATGTCGTCGCCCGCTTCCCGATGGGGACATTATATACGTCTATAACGTTGTATATCCTAACCTAACGCAACCTAACATCTGGTATGTAATATTTTACATCATTCCTGGCGTGTCGTCGCCTGCTTCTCGATGGGGACACTTCATACGTCTATAACGTTGTATATCCTAACCTAACGCATCCTAACATCTGGGATGTAATATTTTACAACATTCCTGGCATGTCGGTCCCTACGTCTCAGTGGGAACGTTATATACGTCTATAACGATATATATCCTAACCTAAGGGAACTTAACATCTCGGATGTAATATTTTACAACATTCCTGGCATGTCGGTCCCTACTTCTCGGTGGGAACATTGTATTCGTCTATAACGATATATATCCTAGCCTAAGGCAACCTAACATGTCGAATGTAATATTTTACAACATTCCTGGCATGTCGGTCCCTACGTCTCGGCGGGTACATTATATACGTCTATAACGTTGCATATACTAACCTAACGCAACCTATCATCTGGGATGTAATATTTTACAACATTCCTGGCATGTCGGTCCCTACGTCTCGGTGGGAACATTGTATTCTTCTATAACGATATATATCCTAGCCTAAGGCAACCTAACATGTCGAATGTAATATTTTACAACATTCCTGGCGTGTCGTCGCCTGCTTCTCGATGGGGACATTATATACGTCTATAACGTTGTATATCCTAACCTAAGGCAACCTAACGTCTCGGATGTAATAGTTGATAACATTCCTGGCGTGTCGGCCCGTACTTCTCGGTGGTAACATTACATACGTCTATAACGTTATATATCCTGGCCTAAGGCAACTTAACATGTCGAATGTAATATTTTACAACATTCATGGCGTGTCGTCGCCTACTTCTCGATGCGGACATTATATACATCTATAACGTTATATATGCTAACCTAAGGCAACCTAACATCTCGAATGTAATATTTTACAACATTCCTGGCATGTCAGAACCTACGTCCCGGTGGGAACATTCTATACGCATATAACGTTGTATATCCTAACCTAACGCAACCTAATATCTGGGATGTAATATTTTACAACATTCCTGGCGTGTCGTCGCCTACTTCTGGATGGGGACATTATATACATCTATAACGTTGTATATGCTAACCTAAGGCAACCTAACATCTCGAATGTAATACCTTACAACATTCCTGGCATGTCAGAACCTACGTCCCGGTGGGAACATTCTATACGCATATAACGTTGTATATCCTAACCTAACGCAAGCTAAATCTGGGATGTAATATTTTACAAGATCCCTGGCATGTCGGTCCCCACGTCTCGGTGGGAACATTATATACGTCTATAACGATATATATCCTAACATAAGGGAACCTAACATCTCGGATGCAATATTTTACAACATTCCTGGCATGTCGGTCCCATCTTCTCGGTGGGAACATTGTATACGTCTATAACGATATATATCCTAACCTAAGGGAACCTAATATCTCGGATGTTATATTTTACAACATTCCTGGCGTGGCGTCGCCTGCTTCTCGATGGGGACATTATATACGTCTATAACGTTGTATATCCTAAACTAACGCCACCTAACATCTGGAATGTAATATTTTACAACATTCCTGGCGTGTCGTCGCCTGCTTCTCGATGGGGACATTATACACATCTACAACGTTTTATATCCTAACGTAAGGAAACATAACATCTCGGATGTAATATTTTACAACATTCCTGGCGTGTCGTCGCCTGCTTCTCGATGGGGACATTATACAAGTCTATAACGTTTATATCCTAACCTAAGGCAACCTAACATTTCGAATGTCATATTTTACAACATTCCTGACGCGTCGGCTCCAAAATTTCGGTGGGAATATTATATTCGTCTATAACGTTATATATCCTGACGTAAGGCAACATAGCATCTCGGATGTAATATTTTACAACATTCCTGGCATGTCGGTCCCTACGTCTCGGTGGGAACATTGTATTCTTCTATAACGATATATATCCTAGCCTAAGGCAACCTAACATGTCGAATGTAATATTTTACAACATTCCTGGCGTGTCGTCGCCTGCTTCTCGATGGGGACATTATATACGTCTATAACGTTGTATATCCTAACCTAAGGCAACCTAACATCTCGGATGTAATATTTTACAACATTCCTGGCGTGTCGTCGCCTGCTTCTCGATGGGGACATTATATACGCCTATAACGTTGTATATGCTAACCTAAGGCAACCTTACATCTCGAATGTAATATCCTACAACATTCCTGGCATGTCAGAACCTACGTCCCGGTGGGAACATTCTATACGCATATAACGTTGTATATCCTAACCTAACGCAACCTAATATCTGGGATGTAATATTTTACAACATTCCTGGCATGTCGTCGCCCGCTTCCCGATGGGGACATTATATACGTCTATAACGTTGTATATCCTAACCTAACGCAACCTAACATCTGGTATGTAATATTTTACATCATTCCTGGCGTGTCGTCGCCTGCTTCTCGATGGGGACACTTCATACGTCTATAACGTTGTATATCCTAACCTAACGCATCCTAACATCTGGGATGTAATATTTTACAACATTCCTGGCATGTCGGTCCCTACGTCTCAGTGGGAACGTTATATACGTCTATAACGATATATATCCTAACCTAAGGGAACCTAACATGTCGAATGTAATATTTTACAACATTCCTGGCATGTCGGTCCCTACGTCTCGGCGGGTACATTATATACGTCTATAACGTTGCATATACTAACCTAACGCAACCTATCATCTGGGATGTAATATTTTACAACATTCCTGGCATGTCGGTCCCTACGTCTCGGTGGGAACATTGTATTCTTCTATAACGATATATATCCTAGCCTAAGGCAACCTAACATGTCGAATGTAATATTTTACAACATTCCTGGCGTGTCGTCGCCTGCTTCTCGATGGGGACATTATATACGTCTATAACGTTGTATATCCTAACCTAAGGCAACCTAACGTCTCGGATGTAATAGTTGATAACATTCCTGGCGTGTCGGCCCGTACTTCTCGGTGGTAACATTACATACGTCTATAACGTTATATATCCTGGCCTAAGGCAACTTAACATGTCGAATGTAATATTTTACAACATTCATGGCGTGTCGTCGCCTACTTCTCGATGCGGACATTATATACATCTATAACGTTATATATGCTAACCTAAGGCAACCTAACATCTCGAATGTAATATTTTACAACATTCCTGGCATGTCAGAACCTACGTCCCGGTGGGAACATTCTATACGCATATAACGTTGTATATCCTAACCTAACGCAACCTAATATCTGGGATGTAATATTTTACAACATTCCTGGCGTGTCGTCGCCTACTTCTGGATGGGGACATTATATACATCTATAACGTTGTATATGCTAACCTAAGGCAACCTAACATCTCGAATGTAATACCTTACAACATTCCTGGCATGTCAGAACCTACGTCCCGGTGGGAACATTCTATACGCATATAACGTTGTATATCCTAACCTAACGCAAGCTAAATCTGGGATGTAATATTTTACAAGATCCCTGGCATGTCGGTCCCCACGTCTCGGTGGGAACATTATATACGTCTATAACGATATATATCCTAACCTAAGGCAACCTAACATCTCGGATGTAATATTTTACAACATTCCTGGCATGTCGGTCCCTACTTCTCGGTGGAAACAATGTATACGTCTATAACGATATATATCCTAGCCTAAGGCAACCCAACATGTAGAATGTAATATTTTACAACATTCCTGGCGTGTCGTCGCCTACTTCTCGATGGGGACATTATATACATCTATAACGTTGTATATCCTAACCTAAGGCAACCTAACATCTGGGATGTAATATTTTACAACATTCCTGGCATGTCGGTCCCTACGCCGCGGTGGGACGTTATATACGTCTATAACGATATGTATCCTAACCTAAGGGAACCTAACATCTCGGATGTAATATTTTACAACATTCCTGGCGTGTCGTTGCCTGCTTCTCGATGGGGACAATATATACGTCTATAACGTTGTACATCCTAACCTAACGCAACCTATCATCTGGGATGTAATATTTTACAACATTCCTGGCACGTCGGCCCCTATTTCTCGGTGGGAACATTAAATACGTCTATAACGTTATATATCCTAGCCTAAGGCGACCTAACATGTCGTATGTAATATTTTACAACATTCCTGGCGTGCCTACGCCTTCTTCTCGATCGGGACATTATATACATCTATAACGTTATATATCCTAACGTAAGGCAACATAACATCTCGGATGTAATATTTTACAACATTCCTGGCATGTCGTCGCCCGCTTCCCGATGGGGACATTATATACGTCTATAACGTTGTATATCCTAACCTAAGGCAACCTAACATCTCGGATGTAATAGTTGATAACATTCCTGGCGTGTCGTCCCGTACTTCTCGGTGGTAACATTACATACGTCTATAACGTTATATATCCTAGCCTAAGGCAACTTAACATGTCGAATGTAATATTTTACAACATTCATGGCGTGTCGTCGCCTACTTCTCGATGCGGACATTATATACATCTATAATGTTCTATATGCTAACCTAAGGCAACCTAACATCTCGAATGTAATATTTTACAACATTCCTGGCAGGTCAGAACCTACGTCCCGGTGGGAACATTCTATACGCATATAACGTTGTATATCCTAACCTAACGCAACCTAATATCTGGGATGTAATATTTTACAACATTCCTGGCGTGTCGTCGCCTACGTCTGGATGGGGACATTATATACATCTATAACGTTTTATATGCTATCCTAAGGCAACCTAACATCTCGAATGTAATACCTTACAACATTCCTGGCATGTCAGAACCTACGTCCCGGTGGGAACATTCTATACGCATATAACGTTGTATATCCTAACCTAACGCAACCTAAATCTGGGATGTAATATTTTACAAGATCCCTGGCATGTCGGTCCCCACGTCTCGGTGGGAACATTATGTACGTCTATAACGTTATATATCCTAACGTAAGGCGACATAACATCTCGGATGCAATATTTTACAACATTCCTGGCATGTCGTCGCCCGCTTCCCGATGGGGACATTATATACGTCTATAACGTTGTATATCCTAACCTAAGGCAACCTAACATCTCGGATGTAATATTTTACAACATTCCTGGCGTGTCGTCGCCTACTTCTGGATGGGGACATTATATACATCTATAACGTTGTATATGCTGACCTAAGGCAACCTAACATTTCGAATGTCATATTTTACAACATTCCTGACGCGTCGGCTCCAACTTTTCGGTGGGAACATTATATACGTCTATAACGTTATATATCCTGACGTAAGGCAACATAACATCTCGGATGTAATATTTTACAACATTCCTGGCGTGTGGTCGCCTGCCTCTCGATGGGGACATTATATACGTCTATAACATTGTATATCCTAACCTAACGAAACCTAACATCTGGGATGTAATATTTTACAACATTCCTGGCGTGTCGTCGCCTGCTTCTCGATGGGGACATTAGATACGTCTATAACGTTGTATATCCTAACCTAACGCATCCTAACATCTGGGATGTAATATTTTACAACATTCCTGGCATGTCGGTCCCTACGTCTCAGTGGGAACGTTATATACGTCTATAACGATATATATCCTAACCTAAGGGAACTTAACATCTCGGATGTAATATTTTGCAACATTCCTGGCATGTCGGTCCCTACTTCTCGGTGGGAACATTGTATTCGTCTATAACGATATATATCCTAGCCTAAGGAAACCTAACATGTCGAATGTAATATTTTACAACATTCCTGGCATGTCGGTCCCTACGTCTCGGCGGGTACATTATATACGTCTATAACGTTGCATATACTAACCTAACGCAACCTATCATCTGGGATGTATTATTTTACAACATTCCTGGCATGTCGGTCCCTACGTCTCGGTGGGAACATTGTATTCTTCTATAACGAAATATATCCTAAACTAACGCCACCTAACATCTGGGATGTAATATTTTACATCATTCCTGGCATGTCGGTCCCTACGTCTCGGTGGGAACATTCTATACGTCTACAGCGTTGTATATCCTAACCTAAGGGAACCTAACATCTCAGGTGAAATGTTTTACAACATTCCTGACATGTCGGCCCCTATTTCTCGGTGGGAACATTATATACGTCTATAACGACATATATCGTAACCTAAGGGAACCTAACATCTCGGATGCAATATTTTACAACATTCCTGGCATGTCGGTCCCAACTTCTCGGTGGGAAAATTGTATACGTCTATAACGATATATATCCTAGCCTAAGGCAACCTAACATCTGGGATGTAATATTTTACAACATTCCTGGCGTGTCGTCGCCTGCTTCTCGATGGGGACATTATATACGTCTATAACGTTGTATATCCTAACCTAACGCAACCTAACATCTGGGATGTAATATCTTACATCATTCCTGGCATGTCGGTCCCTACGTCTCGGTGGGAACATTCTATACGTCTACAGCGTTGTATATCCTAACCTAAGGGAACCTAACATCTCAGGTGAAATGTTTTACAACATTCCTGACATGTCGGCCCCTATTTCTCGGTGGGAACATTATATACGTCTATAACGATATATATCCTAACATAAGGGAACCTAACATCTCGGATGCAATATTTTACAACATTCCTGGCATGTCGGTCCCATCTTCTCGGTGGGAACATTGTATACGTCTATAACGATATATATCCTAACCTAAGGGAACCTAATATCTCGGATGTTATATTTTACAACATTCCTGGCGTGGCGTCGCCTGCTTCTCGATGGGGACATTATATACGTCTATAACGTTGTATATCCTAAACTAACGCCACCTAACATCTGGAATGTAATATTTTACAACATTCCTGGCGTGTCGTCGCCTGCTTCTCGATGGGGACATTATACACATCTACAACGTTTTATATCCTAACGTAAGGAAACATAACATCTCGGATGTAATATTTTACAACATTCCTGGCGTGTCGTCGCCTGCTTCTCGATGGGGACATTATACAAGTCTATAACGTTTATATCCTAACCTAAGGCAACCTAACATTTCGAATGTCATATTTTACAACATTCCTGACGCGTCGGCTCCAAAATTTCGGTGGGAATATTATATTCGTCTATAACGTTATATATCCTGACGTAAGGCAACATAGCATCTCGGATGTAATATTTTACAACATTCCTGGCATGTCGGTCCCTACGTCTCGGTGGGAACATTTTATTCTTCTATAACGATATATATCCTAGCCTAAGGCAACCTAACATGTCGAATGTAATATTTTACAACATTCCTGGCGTGTCGTCGCCTGCTTCTCGATGGGGACATTATATACGTCTATAACGTTGTATATCCTAACCTAAGGCAACCTAACATCTCGGATGTAATATTTTACAACATTCCTGGCGTGTCGTCGCCTGCTTCTCGATGGGGACATTATATACGCCTATAACGTTGTATATGCTAACCTAAGGCAACCTTACATCTCGAATGTAATATCCTACAACATTCCTGGCATGTCAGAACCTACGTCCCGGTGGGAACATTCTATACGCATATAACGTTGTATATCCTAACCTAACGCAACCTAATATCTGGGATGTAATATTTTACAACATTCCTGGCATGTCGTCGCCCGCTTCCCGATGGGGACATTATATACGTCTATAACGTTGTATATCCTAACCTAACGCAACCTAACATCTGGTATGTAATATTTTACATCATTCCTGGCGTGTCGTCGCCTGCTTCTCGATGGGGACACTTCATACGTCTATAACGTTGTATATCCTAACCTAACGCATCCTAACATCTGGGATGTAATATTTTACAACATTCCTGGCATGTCGGTCCCTACGTCTCAGTGGGAACGTTATATACGTCTATAACGATATATATCCTAACCTAAGGGAACTTAACATCTCGGATGTAATATTTTACAACATTCCTGGCATGTCGGTCCCTACTTCTCGGTGGGAACATTGTATTCGTCTATAACGATATATATCCTAGCCTAAGGCAACCTAACATGTCGAATGTAATATTTTACAACATTCCTGGCATGTCGGTCCCTACGTCTCGGCGGGTACATTATATACGTCTATAACGTTGCATATACTAACCTAACGCAACCTATCATCTGGGATGTAATATTTTACAACATTCCTGGCATGTCGGTCCCTACGTCTCGGTGGGAACATTGTATTCTTCTATAACGATATATATCCTAGCCTAAGGCAACCTAACATGTCGAATGTAATATTTTACAACATTCCTGGCGTGTCGTCGCCTGCTTCTCGATGGGGACATTATATACGTCTATAACGTTGTATATCCTAACCTAAGGCAACCTAACATCTCGGATGTAATATTTTACAACATTCCTGGCGTGTCGTCGCCTGCTTCTCGATGGGGACATTATATACGCCTATAACGTTGTATATGCTAACCTAAGGCAACCTTACATCTCGAATGTAATATCTTACAAAATTCCTGGCATGTCAGAACCTACGTCCCGGTGGGAACATTCTATACGCATATAACGTTGTATATCCTAACCTAACGCAACCTAATATCTGGGATGTAATATTTTACAACATTCCTGGCGTGTCGTCTCCTACTTCTGGATGGGGACATTATATACATCTATAACGTTGTATATGCTGACCTAAGGCAACGTAACATCTCGAATGTAATATTTTACAACATTCCTGGCATGTCAGAACCTACGTCCCAGTGGGAACATTCTATACGTCTATAACATTGTATATCCTAACCTAACGCAACCTAATATCTGGGATGTAATATTTTACAACATTCCTGGCGTGTCGTCGCCTACTTCTGGATGGGGACATTATATACATCTATAACGTTGTATATCCTAACCTAAGGCAACCTAACATCTCGGATGTAATATTTTACAACATTCCTGGCATGTCGGTCTCTACTTCTTGGTGGGAAAATTGTATACGTCTATAACGATATATGTCCTAGCCTAAGGCAACCTAACATGTCGAATTTAATGCTTTACAACATTCTGGCGTGTCGTCGCCTGCTTCTCGAAGGGGACATTATAAACGTCTATAACGTTGTATATCCTAACCTAACGCAACCTACTATCTGGGATGTAATATTTTACAACATTCCTGGCATGTCGGTCCCTACGTCTCGGCGGGTACATTATATACGTCTATAACGTTGTATATACTAACCTAACGCAACCTATCATCTGGGATGTAATATTTTACAACATTCCTGGCATGTCGGTCCCTACGTCTCGGTGGGAACGTTATATACGTCTATAACGATATGTATCCTAACCTAAGGGAACCTAACATCTCGGATGTTATATTTTACAACATTCCTGGCGTGCCGTCGCCTGCTTCTCGATGGGGACATTATATACGTCTATAACGTTGTATATCCTAACCTGACGCAACCTAACATCTGGTATGTAATATTTTACAACATTCCTGGCATGTCGATCCCTACGTATCGGTGGGAACATTGTATTCGTCTATAACGATATATATCCTAGCCTAAGGCAACCTAACATGTCGAATGTAATATTTTACAACATTCCTGGCGTGTCGTCGCCTGCTTCTCGATGGGGACATTATATACGTCTATAACGTTGTATATCCTAACCTAAGGCAAACTAACGTCTCGGATGTAATAGTTGATAACATTCCTGGCGTGTCGGCCCGTACTTCTCGGTGGTAACATTACATACGTCTATAACGTTATATATCCTGGCCTAAGGCAACTTAACATGTCGAATGTAATATTTTACAACATTCATGGCGTGTCGTCGCCTACTTCTCGATGCGGACATTATATACATCTGTAACGTTATATATGCTAACCTAAGGCAACCTAACATCTCGAATGTAATATTTTACAACATTCCTGGCATGTCAGAACCTACGTCCCGGTGGGAACATTCTATACGCATATAACGTTGTATATCCTAACCTAACGCAACCTAATATCTGGGATGTAATATTTTACAACATTCCTGGCGTGTCGTCGCCTACTTCTGGATGGGGACATTATATACATCTATAACGTTGTATATGCTAACCTAAGGCAACCTAACATCTCGAATGTAATACCTTACAACATTCCTGGCATGTCAGAACCTACGTCCCGGTGGGAACATTCTATACGCATATAACGTTGTATATCCTAACCTAACGCAACCTAAATCTGGGATGTAATATTTTACAAGATCCCTGGCATGTCGGTCCCCACGTCTCGGTGGGAACATTATATACGTCTATAACGATATATATCCTAACCTAAGGCAACCTAACATCTCGGATGTAATATTTTACAACATTCCTGGCATGTCGGTCCCTACTTCTCGGTGGAAACAATGTATACGTCTATAACGATATATATCCTAGCCTAAGGCAACCCAACATGTAGAATGTAATATTTTACAACATTCCTGGCGTGTCGTCGCCTACTTCTCGATGGGGACATTATACACATCTACAACGTTTTATATCCTAACGTAAGGAAACATAACATCTCGGATGTAATATTTTACAACATTCCTGGCGTGTCGTCGCCTGCTTCTCGATGGGGACATTATACAAGTCTATAACGTTTATATCCTAACCTAAGGCAACCTAACATTTCGAATGTCATATTTTACAACATTCCTGACGCGTCGGCTCCAAAATTTCGGTGGGAATATTATATTCGTCTATAACGTTATATATCCTGACGTAAGGCAACATAGCATCTCGGATGTAATATTTTACAACATTCCTGGCATGTCGGTCCCTACGTCTCGGTGGGAACATTGTATTCTTCTATAACGATATATATCCTAGCCTAAGGCAACCTAACATGTCGAATGTAATATTTTACAACATTCCTGGCGTGTCGTCGCCTGCTTCTCGATGGGGACATTATATACGTCTATAACGTTGTATATCCTAACCTAAGGCAACCTAACATCTCGGATGTAATATTTTACAACATTCCTGGCGTGTCGTCGCCTGCTTCTCGATGGGGACATTATATACGCCTATAACGTTGTATATGCTAACCTAAGGCAACCTTACATCTCGAATGTAATATCCTACAACATTCCTGGCATGTCAGAACCTACGTCCCGGTGGGAACATTCTATACGCATATAACGTTGTATATCCTAACCTAACGCAACCTAATATCTGGGATGTAATATTTTACAACATTCCTGGCATGTCGTCGCCCGCTTCCCGATGGGGACATTATATACGTCTATAACGTTGTATATCCTAACCTAACGCAACCTAACATCTGGTATGTAATATTTTACATCATTCCTGGCGTGTCGTCGCCTGCTTCTCGATGGGGACACTTCATACGTCTATAACGTTGTATATCCTAACCTAACGCATCCTAACATCTGGGATGTAATATTTTACAACATTCCTGGCATGTCGGTCCCTACGTCTCAGTGGGAACGTTATATACGTCTATAACGATATATATCCTAACCTAAGGGAACTTAACATCTCGGATGTAATATTTTACAACATTCCTGGCATGTCGGTCCCTACTTCTCGGTGGGAACATTGTATTCGTCTATAACGATATATATCCTAGCCTAAGGCAACCTAACATGTCGAATGTAATATTTTACAACATTCCTGGCATGTCGGTCCCTACGTCTCGGCGGGTACATTATATACGTCTATAACGTTGCATATACTAACCTAACGCAACCTATCATCTGGGATGTAATATTTTACAACATTCCTGGCATGTCGGTCCCTACGTCTCGGTGGGAACATTGTATTCTTCTATAACGATATATATCCTAGCCTAAGGCAACCTAACATGTCGAATGTAATATTTTACAACATTCCTGGCGTGTCGTCGCCTGCTTCTCGATGGGGACATTATATACGTCTATAACGTTGTATATCCTAACCTAAGGCAACCTAACATCTCGGATGTAATATTTTACAACATTCATGGCGTGTCGTCGCCTGCTTCTCGATGGGGACATTATATACGCCTATAACGTTGTATATGCTAACCTAAGGCAACCTTACATCTCGAATGTAATATCTTACAACATTCCTGGCATGTCAGAACCTACGTCCCGGTGGGAACATTCTATACGCATATAACGTTGTATATCCTAACCTAACGCAACCTAATATCTGGGATGTAATATTTTACAACATTCCTGGCGTGTCGTCGCCTACTTCTGGATGGGGACATTATATACATCTATAACGTTGTATATGCTGACCTAAGGCAACGTAACATCTCGAATGTAATATTTTACAACATTCCTGGCATGTCAGAACCTACGTCCCAGTGGGAACATTCTATACGTCTATAACATTGTATATCCTAACCTAACGCAACCTAATATCTGGGATGTAATATTTTACAACATTCCTGGCGTGTCGTCGCCTACTTCTGGATGGGGACATTATATACATCTATAACGTTGTATATCCTAACCTAAGGCAACCTAACATCTCGGATGTAATATTTTACAACATTCCTGGCATGTCGGTCTCTACTTCTTGGTGGGAAAATTGTATACGTCTATAACGATATATGTCCTAGCCTAAGGCAACCTAACATGTCGAATTTAATGCTTTACAACATTCTGGCGTGTCGTCGCCTGCTTCTCGAAGGGGACATTATAAACGTCTATAACGTTGTATATCCTAACCTAACGCAACCTACTATCTGGGATGTAATATTTTACAACATTCCTGGCATGTCGGTCCCTACGTCTCGGCGGGTACATTATATACGTCTATAACGTTGTATATACTAACCTAACGCAACCTATCATCTGGGATGTAATATTTTACAACATTCCTGGCATGTCGGTCCCTACGTCTCGGTGGGAACGTTATATACGTCTATAACGATATGTATCCTAACCTAAGGGAACCTAACATCTCGGATGTTATATTTTACAACATTCCTGGCGTGCCGTCGCCTGCTTCTCGATGGGGACATTATATACGTCTATAACGTTGTATATCCTAACCTGACGCAACCTAACATCTGGTATGTAATATTTTACAACATTCCTGGCATGTCGATCCCTACGTATCGGTGGGAACATTGTATTCGTCTATAACGATATATATCCTAGCCTAAGGCAACCTAACATGTCGAATGTAATATTTTACAACATTCCTGGCGTGTCGTCGCCTGCTTCTCGATGGGGACATTATATACGTCTATAACGTTGTATATCCTAACCTAAGGCAACCTAACGTCTCGGATGTAATAGTTGATAACATTCCTGGCGTGTCGGCCCGTACTTCTCGGTGGTAACATTACATACGTCTATAACGTTATATATCCTGGCCTAAGGCAACTTAACATGTCGAATGTAATATTTTACAACATTCATGGCGTGTCGTCGCCTACTTCTCGATGCGGACATTATATACATCTGTAACGTTATATATGCTAACCTAAGGCAACCTAACATCTCGAATGTAATATTTTACAACATTCCTGGCATGTCAGAACCTACGTCCCGGTGGGAACATTCTATACGCATATAACGTTGTATATCCTAACCTAACGCAACCTAATATCTGGGATGTAATATTTTACAACATTCCTGGCGTGTCGTCGCCTACTTCTGGATGGGGACATTATATACATCTATAACGTTGTATATGCTAACCTAAGGCAACCTAACATCTCGAATGTAATACCTTACAACATTCCTGGCATGTCAGAACCTACGTCCCGGTGGGAACATTCTATACGCATATAACGTTGTATATCCTAACCTAACGCAACCTAAATCTGGGATGTAATATTTTACAAGATCCCTGGCATGTCGGTCCCCACGTCTCGGTGGGAACATTATATACGTCTATAACGATATATATCCTAACCTAAGGCAACCTAACATCTCGGATGTAATATTTTACAACATTCCTGGCATGTCGGTCCCTACTTCTCGGTGGAAACAATGTATACGTCTATAACGATATATATCCTAGCCTAAGGCAACCCAACATGTAGAATGTAATATTTTACAACATTCCTGGCGTGTCGTCGCCTACTTCTCGATGGGGACATTATATACATCTATAACGTTGTATATCCTAACCTAAGGCAACCTAACATCTGGGATGTAATATTTTACAACATTCCTGGCATGTCGGTCCCTACGCCTCGGTGGGACGTTATATACGTCTATAACGATATGTATCCTAACCTAAGGGAACCTAACATCTCGGATGTAATATTTTACAACATTCCTGGCGTGTCGTTGCCTGCTTCTCGATGGGGACAATATATACGTCTATAACGTTGTACATCCTAACCTAACGCAACCTATCATCTGGGATGTAATATTTTACAACATTCCTGGCATGTCGGCCCCTATTTCTCGGTGGGAACATTAAATACGTCTATAACGTTATATATCCTAGCCTAAGGCGACCTAACATGTCGAATGTAATATTTTACAACATTCCTGGCGTGCCTACGCCTACTTCTCGATCGGGACATTATATACATCTATAACGTTATATATCCTAACGTAAGGCAACATAACATCTCGGATGTAATATTTTACAACATTCCTGGCATGTCGTCGCCCGCTTCCCGATGGGGACATTATATACGTCTATAACGTTGTATATCCTAACCTAAGGCAACCTAACATCTCGGATGTAATAGTTGATAACATTCCTGGCGTGTCGTCCCGTACTTCTCGGTGGTAACATTACATACGTCTATAACGTTATATATCCTAGCCTAAGGCAACTTAACATGTCGAATGTAATATTTTACAACATTCATGGCGTGTCGTCGCCTACTTCTCGATGCGGACATTATATACATCTATAATGTTCTATATGCTAACCTAAGGCAACCTAACATCTCGAATGTAATATTTTACAACATTCCTGGCATGTCAGAACCTACGTCCCGGTGGGAACATTCTATACGCATATAACGTTGTATATCCTAACCTAACGCAACCTAATATCTGGGATGTAATATTTTACAACATTCCTGGCGTGTCGTCGCCTACTTCTGGATGGGGACATTATATACATCTATAACGTTGTATATGCTATCCTAAGGCAACCTAACATCTCGAATGTAATACCTTACAACATTCCTGGCATGTCAGAACCTACGTCCCGGTGGGAACATTCTATACGCATATAACGTTGTATATCCTAACCTAACGCAACCTAAATCTGGGATGTAATATTTTACAAGATCCCTGGCATGTCGGTCCCCACGTCTCGGTGGGAACATTATGTACGTCTATAACGATATATATCCTAACCTAAGGCAACCTAACATCTCGGATGTAATATTTTACAACATTCCTGGCATGTCGGTCCCTACTTCTCGGTGGAAACAATGTATACGTCTATAACGATATATATCCTAGCCTAAGGCAACCCAACATGTAAAATGTAATATTTTACAACATTCCTGGCATGTCGGTCCCTACGTCTCAGTGGGAACGTTATATACGTCTATAACGATATATATCCTAACCTAAGGGAACTTAACAACTCGGATGTAATATTTTGCAAAATTCCTGGCATGTCGGTCCCTACTTCTCGGTGGGAACATTGTATTCGTCTATAACGATATATATCCTAGCCTAAGGCAACCTAACATGTCGAATGTAATATTTTACAACATTCCTGGCATGTCGGTCCCTACGTCTCGGCGGGTACATTATATACGTCTATAACGTTGCATATACTAACCTAACGCAACCTATCATCTGGGATGTAATATTTTACATCATTCCTGGCATGTCGGTCCCTACGTCTCGGTGGGAACATTGTATTCTTCTATAACGATATATATCCTAAACTAACGCCACCTAACATCTGGAATGTAATATTTTACAACATTCCTGGCGTGTCGTCGCCTGCTTCTCGATGGGGACATTATACACATCTACAACGTTTTATATCCTAACGTAAGGAAACATAACATCTCGGATGTAATATTTTACAACATTCCTGGCGTGTCGTCGCCTGCTTCTCGATGGGGACATTATATAAGTCTATAACGTTGTATATCCTAACCTAAGGCAACCTAACATTTCGAATGTCATATTTTACAACATTCCTGACGCGTCGGCTCCAACTTTTCGGTGGGAACATTATATACGTCTATAACGTTATATATCCTGACGTAAGGCAACATAACATCTCGGATGTAATATTTTACAACATTCCTGGCATGTCGGTCCCTACGTCTCGGTGGGAACGTTATATACGTCTATAACGATATGTATCCTAACCTAAGGGAACCTAACATCTCGGATGTTATATTTTACAACATTCCTGGCGTGGCGTCGCCTGCTTCTCGATGGGGACATTATATACGTCTATAACGTTGCATATCCTAACATAACGCAACCTAACATCTGGGATGTAATATTTTACATCATTCCTGGCATGTCGGTCCCAACTTCTCGGTGGGAACATTGTATACGTCTATAACGATATATATCCTAGCCTGAGGCAACCTAACATCTCGGATGTAATATTTTACAACATTCCTGGCGTGTCGTCGCCTGCTTCTCGGTGGGGACATTATATACGTCTATAACGATATATATCCTAGCCTGAGGCAACCTATCATCTGGGATGTAATATTTTACAACATTCCTGGCATGTCGGCCCCTATTTCTCGGTGGGAACATTAAATACGTCTATAACGTTATATATCCTAGCCTAAGGCGGCCTAACATGTCGAATGTAATATTTTACAACATTCCTGGCGTGCCGTCGCCTACTTCTCGATCGGGACATTATATATATCTATAACGTTATATATCCTAACGTAAGGCGACATAACATCTCGGATGCAATATTTTACAACATTCCTGGCATGTCGTCGCCCGCTTCCCGATGGGGACATTATATACGTCTATAACGTTGTATATCCTAACCTAAGGCAACCTAACATCTCGGATGTAATATTTTACAACATTCCTGGCGTGTCGTCGCCTACTTCTGGATGGGGACATTATATACATCTATAACGTTGTATATCCTAACCTAACGCATCCTAACATCTGGGATGTAATATTTTACAACATTCCTGGCATGTCGGTCCCTACGTCTCAGTGGGAACGTTATATACGTCTATAACGATATATATCCTAACCTAAGGGAACTTAACATCTCGGATGTAATATTTTGCAACATTCCTGGCATGTCGGTCCCTACTTCTCGGTGGGAACATTGTATTCGTCTATAACGATATATATCCTAGCCTAAGGCAACCTAACATGTCGAATGTAATATTTTACAACATTCCTGGCATGTCGGTCCCTACGTCTCGGCGGGTACATTATATACGTCTATAACGTTGCATATACTAACCTAACGCAACCTATCATCTGGGATGTATTATTTTACAACATTCCTGGCATGTCGGTCCCTACGTCTCGGTGGGAACATTCTATACGTCTACAGCGTTGTATATCCTATCCTAAGGGAACCTAACATCTCAGGTGAAATGTTTTACAACATTCCTGACATGTCGGCCCCTATTTCTCGCTGGGAACATTATATACGTCTATAACGATATATATCCTAACCTAAGGGAACCTATCATCTCGGATGCAATATTTTACAACATTCCTGGCATGTCGGTCCCATCTTCTCGGTGGGAACATTGTATACGTCTATAACGATATATATCCTAACCTAAGGGAACCTAATATCTCGGATGTTATATTTTACAACATTCCTGGCCTGGCGTCGCCTGCTTCTCGATGGGGACATTATACACATCTACAACGTTTTATATCCTAACGTAAGGAAACATAACATCTCGGATGTAATATTTTACAACATTCCTGGCGTGTCGTCGCCTGCTTCTCGATGGGGACATTATATAAGTCTATAACGTTGTATATCCTAACCTAGGGCAACCTAACATTTCTAATGTCATATTTTACAACATTCCTGACGCGTCGGCTCCAACTTTTCGGTGGGAACATTATATACGTCTATAACGTTATATATCCTGACGTAAGGCAACATAGCATCTCGGATGTAATATTTTACAACATTCCTGGCGTGTGGTCGCCTGCCTCTCGATGGGGACATTATATACGTCTATAACATTGTATATCCTAACCTAACGAAACCTAACATCTGGGATGTAATATTTTACAACATTCCTGGCGTGTCGTCGCCTGCTTCTCGATGGGGACATTATATACGTCTATAACGTTGTATATCCTAACCTAACGCAACCTAACATCTGGGATGTAATATTTTACATCATTCCTGGCATGTCGGTCCCTACGTCTCGGTGGGAACATTCTATACGTCTACAGCGTTGTATATCCTAACCTAAGGGAACCTAACATCTCAGGTGAAATGTTTTACAACATTCCTGACATGTCGGCCCCTATTTCTCGGTGGGAACATTATATACGTCTATAACGATATATATCCTAGCCTAAGGCAACCTAACATGTCGAATGTAATATTTTACAACATTCCTGGCGTGCCGTCGCCTACTTCTCGATCGGGACATTATATACATCTATAACGTTATATATCCTAACGTAAGGCAACATAACATCTCGGATGTAATATTTTACAACATTCCTGGCATGTCGTCGCCCGCTTCCCGATGGGGACATTATATACGTCTATAACGTTGTATATCCTAACCTAACGCAACCTAACATCTGGTATGTAATATTTTACATCATTCCTGGCGTGTCGTCGCCTACTTCTCGATGGGGACACTTCATACGTCTATAACGTTGTATATCCTAACCTAACGCATCCTAACATCTGGGATGTAATATTTTACAACATTCCTGGCATGTCGGTCCCTACGTCTCAGTGGGAACGTTATATACGTCTATAACGATATATATCCTGACCTAAGGGAACCTAACATCTCGGATGTAATAGTTGATAACATTCCTGGCATGTCAGGACCTACGTCCCGGTGGGAACATTCTACACGTCTATAACATTGTATATCCTAACCTAACGCAACCTAATATCTGGGATGTAATATTTTACAACATTCCTGGCGTGTCGTCGCCTACTTCTGGATGGGGACATTATATACATCTATAACGTTGTATATCCTAACCTAAGGCAACCTAACATCTCGGATGTAATATTTTACAACATTCCTGGCATGTCGGTCTCTACTTCTTGGTGGGAACATTGTATACGTCTATAAGGATATATGTCCTAGCCTAAGGCAACCTAACATGTCGAACGTAATGCTTTACAACATTCTGGCGTGTCGTCGCCTGCTTCTCGAAGGGGACATTATAAACGTCTATAACGTTGTATATCCTAACCTAACGCAACCTAACATCTGGGATGTAATATTTTACAACATTCCTGGCATGTCGGTCCCTACGTCTCGGCGGGTACATTATATACGTCTATAACGTTGTATATACTAACCTAACGCAACCTATCATCTGGGATGTAATATTTTTCAACATTCTTGGCATGTCGGTCCCTACGTCTCGGCGGGTACATTATATACGTCTATAACGTTGCATATACTAACCTAACGCAACCTATCATCTGGGATGTAATATTTTACAACATTCCTGGCATGTCGGTCCCTACTTCTCGGTGGGAACATTGTATTCGTCTATAACGATATATATCCTAGCCTAAGGCAACCTAACATGTCGAATGTAATATTTTACAACATTCCTGGCATGTCGGTCCCTACGTCTCGGCGGGTACATTATATACGTCTATAACGTTGCATATACTAACCTAACGCAACCTATCATCTGGGATGTAATATTTTACAACATTCCTGGCATGTCGGTCCCTACGTCTCGGTGGGAACATTGTATTCTTCTATAACGATATATATCCTAGCCTAAGGCAACCTAACATGTCGAATGTAATATTTTACAACATTCCTGGCGTGTCGTCGCCTGCTTCTCGATGGGGACATTATATACGTCTATAACATTGTATATCCTAACCTAAGGCAACCTAACATCTCGGATGTAATATTTTACAACATTCCTGGCGTGTCGTCGCCTGCTTCTCGATGGGGACATTATATACGCCTATAACGTTGTATATGCTAACCTAAGGCAACCTTACATCTCGAATGTAATATCTTACAACATTCCTGGCATGTCAGAACCTACGTCCCGGTGGGAACATTCTATACGCATATAACGTTGTATATCCTAACCTAACGCAACCTAATATCTGGGATGTAATATTTTACAACATTCCTGGCATGTCGTCGCCCGCTTCCCGATGGGGACATTATATACGTCTATAACGTTGTATATCCTAACCTAACGCAACCTAACATCTGGTATGTAATATTTTACATCATTCCTGGCGTGTCGTCGCCTGCTTCTCGATGGGGACACTTCATACGTCTATAACGTTGTATATCCTAACCTAACGCATCCTAACATCTGGGATGTAATATTTTACAACATTTCTGGCATGTCGGTCCCTACGTCTCAGTGGGAACGTTATATACGTCTATAACGATATATATCCTAACCTAAGGGAACTTAACATCTCGGATGTAATATTTTACAACATTCCTGGCATGTCGGTCCCTACTTCTCGGTGGGAACATTGTATTCGTCTATAACGATATATATCCTAGCCTAAGGCAACCTAACATGTCGAATGTAATATTTTACAACATTCCTGGCATGTCGGTCCCTACGTCTCGGCGGGTACATTATATACGTCTATAACGTTGCATATACTAACCTAACGCAACCTAATATCTGGGATGTAATATTTTACAACATTCCTGGCGTGTTGTCGCCTACTTCTGGATGGGGACATTATATACATCTATAACGTTGTATATGCTGACCTAAGGCAACGTAACATCTCGAATGTAATATTTTACAACATTCCTGGCATGTCAGAACCTACGTCCCAGTGGGAACATTCTATACGTCTATAACATTGTATATCCTAACCTAACGCAACCTAATATCTGGGATGTAATATTTTACAACATTCCTGGCGTGTCGTCGCCTACTTCTGGATGGGGACATTATATACATCTATAACGTTGTATATCCTAACCTAAGGCAACCTAACATCTCGGATGTAATATTTTACAACATTCCTGGCATGTCGGTCTCTACTTCTTGGTGGGAACATTGTATACGTCTATAACGATATATGTCCTAGCCTAAGGCAACCTAACATGTCGAATTTAATGCTTTACAACATTCTGGCGTGTCGTCGCCTGCTTCTCGAAGGGGACATTATAAACGTCTATAACGTTGTATATCCTAACCTAACGCAACCTACTATCTGGGATGTAATATTTTACAACATTCCTGGCATGTCGGTCCCTACGTCTCGGCGGGTACATTATATACGTCTATAACGTTGTATATACTAACCTAACGCAACCTATCATCTGGGATGTAATATTTTACAACATTCCTGGCATGTCGGTCCCTACGTCTCGGTGGGAACGTTATATACGTCTATAACTATATGTATCCTAACCTAAGGGAACCTAACATCTCGGATGTTATATTTTACAACATTCCTGGCGTGCCGTCGCCTGCTTCTCGATGGGGACATTATATACGTCTATAACGTTGTATATCCTAACCTGACGCAACCTAACATCTGGTATGTAATATTTTACAACATTCCTGGCATGTCGATCCCTACGTATCGGTGGGAACATTGTATTCGTCTATAACGATATATATCCTAGCCTAAGGCAACCTAACATGTCGAATGTAATATTTTACAACATTCATGGCGTGTCGTCGCCTACTTCTCGATGCGGACATTATATACATCTGTAACGTTATATATGCTAACCTAAGGCAACCTAACATCTCGAATGTAATATTTTACAACATTCCTGGCATGTCAGAACCTACGTCCCGGTGGGAACATTCTATACGCATATAACGTTGTATATCCTAACCTAACGCAACCTAATATCTGGGATGTAATATTTTACAACATTCCTGGCGTGTCGTCGCCTACTTCTGGATGGGGACATTATATACATCTATAACGTTGTATATGCTAACCTAAGGCAACCTAACATCTCGAATGTAATACCTTACAACATTCCTGGCATGTCAGAACCTACGTCCCGGTGGGAACATTCTATACGCATATAACGTTGTATATCCTAACCTAACGCAACCTAAATCTGGGATGTAATATTTTACAAGATCCCTGGCATGTCGGTCCCCACGTCTCGGTGGGAACATTATATACGTCTATAACGATATATATCCTAACCTAAGGCAACCTAACATCTCGGATGTAATATTTTACAACATTCCTGGCATGTCGGTCCCTACTTCTCGGTGGAAACAATGTATACGTCTATAACGATATATATCCTAGCCTAAGGCAACCCAACATGTAGAATGTAATATTTTACAACATTCCTGGCGTGTCGTCGCCTACTTCTCGATGGGGACATTATATACATCTATAACGTTGTATATCCTAACCTAAGGCAACCTAACATCTGGGATGTAATATTTTACAACATTCCTGGCATGTCGGTCCCTACGCCTCGGTGGGACGTTATATACGTCTATAACGATATGTATCCTAACCTAAGGGAACCTAACATCTCGGATGTAATATTTTACAACATTCCTGGCGTGTCGTTGCCTGCTTCTCGATGGGGACAATATATACGTCTATAACGTTGTACATCCTAACCTAACGCAACCTATCATCTGGGATGTAATATTTTACAACATTCCTGGCATGTCGGCCCCTATTTCTCGGTGGGAACATTAAATACGTCTATAACGTTATATATCCTAGCCTAAGGCGACCTAACATGTCGAATGTAATATTTTACAACATTCCTGGCGTGCCTACGCCTACTTCTCGATCGGGACATTATATACATCTATAACGTTATATATCCTAACGTAAGGCAACATAACATCTCGGATGTAATATTTTACAACATTCCTGGCATGTCGTCGCCCGCTTCCCGATGGGGACATTATATACGTCTATAACGTTGTATATCCTAACCTAAGGCAACCTAACATCTCGGATGTAATAGTTGATAACATTCCTGGCGTGTCGTCCCGTACTTCCCGGTGGTAACATTACATACGTCTATAACGTTATATATCCTAGCCTAAGGCAACTTAACATGTCGAATGTAATATTTTACAACATTCATGGCGTGTCGTCGCCTACTTCTCGATGCGGACATTATATACATCTATAATGTTCTATATGCTAACCTAAGGCAACCTAACATCTCGAATGTAATATTTTACAACATTCCTGGCATGTCAGAACCTACGTCCCGGTGGGAACATTCTATACGCATATAACGTTGTATATCCTAACCTAACGCAACCTAATATCTGGGATGTAATATTTTACAACATTCCTGGCGTGTCGTCGCCTACTTCTGGATGGGGACATTATATACATCTATAACGTTGTATATGCTATCCTAAGGCAACCTAACATCTCGAATGTAATACCTTACAACATTCCTGGCATGTCAGAACCTACGTCCCGGTGGGAACATTCTATACGCATATAACGTTGTATATCCTAACCTAACGCAACCTAAATCTGGGATGTAATATTTTACAAGATCCCTGGCATGTCGGTACCCACGTCTCGGTGGGAACACTATGTACGTCTATAACGATATATATCCTAACCTAAGGCAACCTAACATCTCGGATGTAATATTTTACAACATTCCTGGCATGTCGGTCCCTACTTCTCGGTGGAAACAATGTATACGTCTATAACGATATATATCCTAGCCTAAGGCAACCCAACATGTAAAATGTAATATTTTACAACATTCCTGGCATGTCGGTCCCTACGTCTCAGTGGGAACGTTATATACGTCTATAACGATATATATCCTAACCTAAGGGAACTTAACAACTCGGATGTAATATTTTGCAAAATTCCTGGCATGTCGGTCCCTACTTCTCGGTGGGAACATTGTATTCGTCTATAACGATATATATCCTAGCCTAAGGCAACCTAACATGTCGAATGTAATATTTTACAACATTCCTGGCATGTCGGTCCCTACGTCTCGGCGGGTACATTATATACGTCTATAACGTTGCATATACTAACCTAACGCAACCTATCATCTGGGATGTAATATTTTACATCATTCCTGGCATGTCGGTCCCTACGTCTCGGTGGGAACATTGTATTCTTCTATAACGATATATATCCTAAACTAACGCCACCTAACATCTGGAATGTAATATTTTACAACATTCCTGGCGTGTCGTCGCCTGCTTCTCGATGGGGACATTATACACATCTACAACGTTTTATATCCTAACGTAAGGAAACATAACATCTCGGATGTAATATTTTACAACATTCCTGGCGTGTCGTCGCCTGCTTCTCGATGGGGACATTATATAAGTCTATAACGTTGTATATCCTAACCTAAGGCAACCTAACATTTCGAATGTCATATTTTACAACATTCCTGACGCGTCGGCTCCAACTTTTCGGTGGGAACATTATATACGTCTATAACGTTATATATCCTGACGTAAGGCAACATAACATCTCGGATGTAATATTTTACAACATTCCTGGCATGTCGGTCCCTACGTCTCGGTGGGAACGTTATATACGTCTATAACGATATGTATCCTAACCTAAGGGAACCTAACATCTCGGATGTTATATTTTACAACATTCCTGGCGTGGCGTCGCCTGCTTCTCGATGGGGACATTATATACGTCTATAACGTTGCATATCCTAACATAACGCAACCTAACATCTGGGATGTAATATTTTACATCATTCCTGGCATGTCGGTCCCAACTTCTCGGTGGGAACATTGTATACGTCTATAACGATATATATCCTAGCCTGAGGCAACCTAACATCTCGGATGTAATATTTTACAACATTCCTGGCGTGTCGTCGCCTGCTTCTCGGTGGGGACATTATATACGTCTATAACGATATATATCCTAGCCTGAGGCAACCTATCATCTGGGATGTAATATTTTACAACATTCCTGGCATGTCGGCCCCTATTTCTCGGTGGGAACATTAAATACGTCTATAACGTTATATATCCTAGCCTAAGGCGGCCTAACATGTCGAATGTAATATTTTACAACATTCCTGGCGTGCCGTCGCCTACTTCTCGATCGGGACATTATATATATCTATAACGTTATATATCCTAACGTAAGGCGACATAACATCTCGGATGCAATATTTTACAACATTCCTGGCATGTCGTCGCCCGCTTCCCGATGGGGACATTATATACGTCTATAACGTTGTATATCCTAACCTAAGGCAACCTAACATCTCGGATGTAATATTTTACAACATTCCTGGCGTGTCGTCGCCTACTTCTGGATGGGGACATTATATACATCTATAACGTTGTATATCCTAACCTAACGCATCCTAACATCTGGGATGTAATATTTTACAACATTCCTGGCATGTCGGTCCCTACGTCTCAGTGGGAACGTTATATACGTCTATAACGATATATATCCTAACCTAAGGGAACTTAACATCTCGGATGTAATATTTTGCAACATTCCTGGCATGTCGGTCCCTACTTCTCGGTGGGAACATTGTATTCGTCTATAACGATATATATCCTAGCCTAAGGCAACCTAACATGTCGAATGTAATATTTTACAACATTCCTGGCATGTCGGTCCCTACGTCTCGGCGGGTACATTATATACGTCTATAACGTTGCATATACTAACCTAACGCAACCTATCATCTGGGATGTATTATTTTACAACATTCCTGGCATGTCGGTCCCTACGTCTCGGTGGGAACATTCTATACGTCTACAGCGTTGTATATCCTATCCTAAGGGAACCTAACATCTCAGGTGAAATGTTTTACAACATTCCTGACATGTCGGCCCCTATTTCTCGCTGGGAACATTATATACGTCTATAACGATATATATCCTAACCTAAGGGAACCTATCATCTCGGATGCAATATTTTACAACATTCCTGGCATGTCGGTCCCATCTTCTCGGTGGGAACATTGTATACGTCTATAACGATATATATCCTAACCTAAGGGAACCTAATATCTCGGATGTTATATTTTACAACATTCCTGGCCTGGCGTCGCCTGCTTCTCGATGGGGACATTATATACGTCTATAACGTTGTATATCCTAAACTAACGCCACCTAACATCTGGAATGTAATATTTTACAACATTCCTGGCGTGTCGTCGCCTGCTTCTCGATGGGGACATTATACACATCTACAACGTTTTATATCCTAACGTAAGGAAACATAACATCTCGGATGTAATATTTTACAACATTCCTGGCGTGTCGTCGCCTGCTTCTCGATGGGGACATTATATAAGTCTATAACGTTGTATATCCTAACCTAGGGCAACCTAACATTTCTAATGTCATATTTTACAACATTCCTGACGCGTCGGCTCCAACTTTTCGGTGGGAACATTATATACGTCTATAACGTTATATATCCTGACGTAAGGCAACATAGCATCTCGGATGTAATATTTTACAACATTCCTAGCGTGTGGTCGCCTGCCTCTCGATGGGGACATTATATACGTCTATAACATTGTATATCCTAACCTAACGAAACCTAACATCTGGGATGTAATATTTTACAACATTCCTGGCGTGTCGTCGCCTGCTTCTCGATGGGGACATTATATACGTCTATAACGTTGTATATCCTAACCTAACGCAACCTAACATCTGGGATGTAATATTTTACATCATTCCTGGCATGTCGGTCCCTACGTCTCGGTGGGAACATTCTATACGTCTACAGCGTTGTATATCCTAACCTAAGGGAACCTAACATCTCAGGTGAAATGTTTTACAACATTCCTGACATGTCGGCCCCTATTTCTCGGTGGGAACATTATATACGTCTATAACGATATATATCCTAGCCTAAGGCAACCTAACATGTCGAATGTAATATTTTACAACATTCCTGGCGTGCCGTCGCCTACTTCTCGATCGGGACATTATATACATCTATAACGTTATATATCCTAACGTAAGGCAACATAACATCTCGGATGTAATATTTTACAACATTCCTGGCATGTCGTCGCCCGCTTCCCGATGGGGACATTATATACGTCTATAACGTTGTATATCCTAACCTAACGCATCCTAACATCTGGGATGTAATATTTTACAACATTCCTGGCATGTCGGTCCCTACGTCTCAGTGGGAACGTTATATACGTCTATAACGATATATGTCCTGACCTAAGGGAACCTAACATCTCGGATGTAATAGTTGATAACATTCCTGGCATGTCAGGACCTACGTCCCGGTGGGAACATTCTACACGTCTATAACATTGTATATCCTAACCTAACGCAACCTAATATCTGGGATGTAATATTTTACAACATTCCTGGCGTGTCGTCGCCTACTTCTGGATGGGGACATTATATACATCTATAACGTTGTATATCCTAACCTAAGGCAACCTAACATCTCGGATGTAATATTTTACAACATTCCTGGCATGTCGGTCTCTACTTCTTGGTGGGAACATTGTATACGTCTATAACGATATATGTCCTAGCCTAAGGCAACCTAACATGTCGAACGTAATGCTTTACAACATTCTGGCGTGTCGTCGCCTGCTTCTCGAAGGGGACATTATAAACGTCTATAAGGTTGTATATCCTAACCTAACGCAACCTAACATCTGGGATGTAATATTTTACAACATTCCTGGCATGTCGGTCCCCACGTCTCGGCGGGTACATTATATACGTCTATAACGTTGTATATACTAACCTAACGCAACCTATCATCTGGGATGTAATATTTTTCAACATTCTTGGCATGTCGGTCCCTACGTCTCGGCGGGTACATTATATACGTCTATAACGTTGCATATACTAACCTAACGCAACCTATCATCTGGGATGTAATATTTTACAACATTCCTGGCATGTCGGTCCCTACTTCTCGGTGGGAACATTGTATTCGTCTATAACGATATATATCCTAGCCTAAGGCAACCTAACATGTCGAATGTAATATTTTACAACATTCCTGGCATGTCGGTCCCTACATCTCGGCGGGTACATTATATACGTCTATAACGTTGCATATACTAACCTAACGCAACCTATCATCTGGGATGTAATATTTTACAACATTCCTGGCATGTCGGTCCCTACGTCTCGGTGGGAACATTGTATTCTTCTATAACGATATATATCCTAGCCTAAGGCAACCTAACATGTCGAATGTAATATTTTACAACATTCCTGGCGTGTCGTCGCCTGCTTCTCGATGGGGACATTATATACGTCTATAACATTGTATATCCTAACCTAAGGCAACCTAACATCTCGGATGTAATATTTTACAACATTCCTGGCGTGTCGTCGCCTGCTTCTCGCTGGGGACATTATATACGCCTATAACGTTGTATATGCTAACCTAAGGCAACCTTACATCTCGAATGTAATATCTTACAACATTCCTGGCATGTCAGAACCTACGTCCCGGTGGGAACATTCTATACGCATATAACGTTGTATATCCTAACCTAACGCAACCTAATATCTGGGATGTAATATTTTACAACATTCCTGGCATGTCGTCGCCCGCTTCCCGATGGGGACATTATATACGTCTATAACGTTGTATATCCTAACCTAACGCAACCTAACATCTGGTATGTAATATTTTACATCATTCCTGGCGTGTCGTCGCCTGCTTCTCGATGGGGACACTTCATACGTCTATAACGTTGTATATCCTAACCTAACGCATCCTAACATCTGGGATGTAATATTTTACAACATTCCTGGCGTGCCTACGCCTACTTCTCGATCGGGACATTATATACATCTATAACGTTATATATCCTAACGTAAGGCAACATAACATCTCGGATGTAATATTTTACAACATTCCTGGCATGTCGTCGCCCGCTTCCCGATGGGGACATTATATACGTCTATAACGTTGTATATCCTAACCTAAGGCAACCTAACATCTCGGATGTAATAGTTGATAACATTCCTGGCGTGTCGTCCCGTACTTCTCGGTGGTAACATTACATACGTCTATAACGTTATATATCCTAGCCTAAGGCAACTTAACATGTCGAATGTAATATTTTACAACATTCATGGCGTGTCGTCGCCTACTTCTCGATGCGGACATTATATACATCTATAATGTTCTATATGCTAACCTAAGGCAACCTAACATCTCGAATGTAATATTTTACAACATTCCTGGCATGTCAGAACCTACGTCCCGGTGGGAACATTCTATACGCATATAACGTTGTATATCCTAACCTAACGCAACCTAATATCTGGGATGTAATATTTTACAACATTCCTGGCGTGTCGTCGCCTACTTCTGGATGGGGACATTATATACATCTATAACGTTGTATATGCTATCCTAAGGCAACCTAACATCTCGAATGTAATACCTTACAACATTCCTGGCATGTCAGAACCTACGTCCCGGTGGGAACATTCTATACGCATATAACGTTGTATATCCTAACCTAACGCAACCTAAATCTGGGATGTAATATTTTACAAGATCCCTGGCATGTCGGTACCCACGTCTCGGTGGGAACACTATGTACGTCTATAACGATATATATCCTAACCTAAGGCAACCTAACATCTCGGATGTAATATTTTACAACATTCCTGGCATGTCGGTCCCTACTTCTCGGTGGAAACAATGTATACGTCTATAACGATATATATCCTAGCCTAAGGCAACCCAACATGTAAAATGTAATATTTTACAACATTCCTGGCATGTCGGTCCCTACGTCTCAGTGGGAACGTTATATACGTCTATAACGATATATATCCTAACCTAAGGGAACTTAACAACTCGGATGTAATATTTTGCAAAATTCCTGGCATGTCGGTCCCTACTTCTCGGTGGGAACATTGTATTCGTCTATAACGATATATATCCTAGCCTAAGGCAACCTAACATGTCGAATGTAATATTTTACAACATTCCTGGCATGTCGGTCCCTACGTCTCGGCGGGTACATTATATACGTCTATAACGTTGCATATACTAACCTAACGCAACCTATCATCTGGGATGTAATATTTTACATCATTCCTGGCATGTCGGTCCCTACGTCTCGGTGGGAACATTGTATTCTTCTATAACGATATATATCCTAAACTAACGCCACCTAACATCTGGAATGTAATATTTTACAACATTCCTGGCGTGTCGTCGCCTGCTTCTCGATGGGGACATTATACACATCTACAACGTTTTATATCCTAACGTAAGGAAACATAACATCTCGGATGTAATATTTTACAACATTCCTGGCGTGTCGTCGCCTGCTTCTCGATGGGGACATTATATAAGTCTATAACGTTGTATATCCTAACCTAAGGCAACCTAACATTTCGAATGTCATATTTTACAACATTCCTGACGCGTCGGCTCCAACTTTTCGGTGGGAACATTATATACGTCTATAACGTTATATATCCTGACGTAAGGCAACATAACATCTCGGATGTAATATTTTACAACATTCCTGGCATGTCGGTCCCTACGTCTCGGTGGGAACGTTATATACGTCTATAACGATATGTATCCTAACCTAAGGGAACCTAACATCTCGGATGTTATATTTTACAACATTCCTGGCGTGGCGTCGCCTGCTTCTCGATGGGGACATTATATACGTCTATAACGTTGCATATCCTAACATAACGCAACCTAACATCTGGGATGTAATATTTTACATCATTCCTGGCATGTCGGTCCCAACTTCTCGGTGGGAACATTGTATACGTCTATAACGATATATATCCTAGCCTGAGGCAACCTAACATCTCGGATGTAATATTTTACAACATTCCTGGCGTGTCGTCGCCTGCTTCTCGGTGGGGACATTATATACGTCTATAACGATATATATCCTAGCCTGAGGCAACCTATCATCTGGGATGTAATATTTTACAACATTCCTGGCATGTCGGCCCCTATTTCTCGGTGGGAACATTAAATACGTCTATAACGTTATATATCCTAGCCTAAGGCGGCCTAACATGTCGAATGTAATATTTTACAACATTCCTGGCGTGCCGTCGCCTACTTCTCGATCGGGACATTATATATATCTATAACGTTATATATCCTAACGTAAGGCGACATAACATCTCGGATGCAATATTTTACAACATTCCTGGCATGTCGTCGCCCGCTTCCCGATGGGGACATTATATACGTCTATAACGTTGTATATCCTAACCTAAGGCAACCTAACATCTCGGATGTAATATTTTACAACATTCCTGGCGTGTCGTCGCCTACTTCTGGATGGGGACATTATATACATCTATAACGTTGTATATCCTAACCTAACGCATCCTAACATCTGGGATGTAATATTTTACAACATTCCTGGCATGTCGGTCCCTACGTCTCAGTGGGAACGTTATATACGTCTATAACGATATATATCCTAACCTAAGGGAACTTAACATCTCGGATGTAATATTTTGCAACATTCCTGGCATGTCGGTCCCTACTTCTCGGTGGGAACATTGTATTCGTCTATAACGATATATATCCTAGCCTAAGGCAACCTAACATGTCGAATGTAATATTTTACAACATTCCTGGCATGTCGGTCCCTACGTCTCGGCGGGTACATTATATACGTCTATAACGTTGCATATACTAACCTAACGCAACCTATCATCTGGGATGTATTATTTTACAACATTCCTGGCATGTCGGTCCCTACGTCTCGGTGGGAACATTCTATACGTCTACAGCGTTGTATATCCTATCCTAAGGGAACCTAACATCTCAGGTGAAATGTTTTACAACATTCCTGACATGTCGGCCCCTATTTCTCGCTGGGAACATTATATACGTCTATAACGATATATATCCTAACCTAAGGGAACCTATCATCTCGGATGCAATATTTTACAACATTCCTGGCATGTCGGTCCCATCTTCTCGGTGGGAACATTGTATACGTCTATAACGATATATATCCTAACCTAAGGGAACCTAATATCTCGGATGTTATATTTTACAACATTCCTGGCCTGGCGTCGCCTGCTTCTCGATGGGGACATTATATACGTCTATAACGTTGTATATCCTAAACTAACGCCACCTAACATCTGGAATGTAATATTTTACAACATTCCTGGCGTGTCGTCGCCTGCTTCTCGATGGGGACATTATACACATCTACAACGTTTTATATCCTAACGTAAGGAAACATAACATCTCGGATGTAATATTTTACAACATTCCTGGCGTGTCGTCGCCTGCTTCTCGATGGGGACATTATATAAGTCTATAACGTTGTATATCCTAACCTAGGGCAACCTAACATTTCTAATGTCATATTTTACAACATTCCTGACGCGTCGGCTCCAACTTTTCGGTGGGAACATTATATACGTCTATAACGTTATATATCCTGACGTAAGGCAACATAGCATCTCGGATGTAATATTTTACAACATTCCTAGCGTGTGGTCGCCTGCCTCTCGATGGGGACATTATATACGTCTATAACATTGTATATCCTAACCTAACGAAACCTAACATCTGGGATGTAATATTTTACAACATTCCTGGCGTGTCGTCGCCTGCTTCTCGATGGGGACATTATATACGTCTATAACGTTGTATATCCTAACCTAACGCAACCTAACATCTGGGATGTAATATTTTACATCATTCCTGGCATGTCGGTCCCTACGTCTCGGTGGGAACATTCTATACGTCTACAGCGTTGTATATCCTAACCTAAGGGAACCTAACATCTCAGGTGAAATGTTTTACAACATTCCTGACATGTCGGCCCCTATTTCTCGGTGGGAACATTATATACGTCTATAACGATATATATCCTAGCCTAAGGCAACCTAACATGTCGAATGTAATATTTTACAACATTCCTGGCGTGCCGTCGCCTACTTCTCGATCGGGACATTATATACATCTATAACGTTATATATCCTAACGTAAGGCAACATAACATCTCGGATGTAATATTTTACAACATTCCTGGCATGTCGTCGCCCGCTTCCCGATGGGGACATTATATACGTCTATAACGTTGTATATCCTAACCTAACGCATCCTAACATCTGGGATGTAATATTTTACAACATTCCTGGCATGTCGGTCCCTACGTCTCAGTGGGAACGTTATATACGTCTATAACGATATATGTCCTGACCTAAGGGAACCTAACATCTCGGATGTAATAGTTGATAACATTCCTGGCATGTCAGGACCTACGTCCCGGTGGGAACATTCTACACGTCTATAACATTGTATATCCTAACCTAACGCAACCTAATATCTGGGATGTAATATTTTACAACATTCCTGGCGTGTCGTCGCCTACTTCTGGATGGGGACATTATATACATCTATAACGTTGTATATCCTAACCTAAGGCAACCTAACATCTCGGATGTAATATTTTACAACATTCCTGGCATGTCGGTCTCTACTTCTTGGTGGGAACATTGTATACGTCTATAACGATATATGTCCTAGCCTAAGGCAACCTAACATGTCGAACGTAATGCTTTACAACATTCTGGCGTGTCGTCGCCTGCTTCTCGAAGGGGACATTATAAACGTCTATAAGGTTGTATATCCTAACCTAACGCAACCTAATATCTGGGATGTAATATTTTACAACATTCCTGGCATGTCGGTCCCCACGTCTCGGCGGGTACATTATATACGTCTATAACGTTGTATATACTAACCTAACGCAACCTATCATCTGGGATGTAATATTTTTCAACATTCTTGGCATGTCGGTCCCTACGTCTCGGCGGGTACATTATATACGTCTATAACGTTGCATATACTAACCTAACGCAACCTATCATCTGGGATGTAATATTTTACAACATTCCTGGCATGTCGGTCCCTACTTCTCGGTGGGAACATTGTATTCGTCTATAACGATATATATCCTAGCCTAAGGCAACCTAACATGTCGAATGTAATATTTTACAACATTCCTGGCATGTCGGTCCCTACATCTCGGCGGGTACATTATATACGTCTATAACGTTGCATATACTAACCTAACGCAACCTATCATCTGGGATGTAATATTTTACAACATTCCTGGCATGTCGGTCCCTACGTCTCGGTGGGAACATTGTATTCTTCTATAACGATATATATCCTAGCCTAAGGCAACCTAACATGTCGAATGTAATATTTTACAACATTCCTGGCGTGTCGTCGCCTGCTTCTCGATGGGGACATTATATACGTCTATAACATTGTATATCCTAACCTAAGGCAACCTAACATCTCGGATGTAATATTTTACAACATTCCTGGCGTGTCGTCGCCTGCTTCTCGCTGGGGACATTATATACGCCTATAACGTTGTATATGCTAACCTAAGGCAACCTTACATCTCGAATGTAATATCTTACAACATTCCTGGCATGTCAGAACCTACGTCCCGGTGGGAACATTCTATACGCATATAACGTTGTATATCCTAACCTAACGCAACCTAATATCTGGGATGTAATATTTTACAACATTCCTGGCATGTCGTCGCCCGCTTCCCGATGGGGACATTATATACGTCTATAACGTTGTATATCCTAACCTAACGCAACCTAACATCTGGTATGTAATATTTTACATCATTCCTGGCGTGTCGTCGCCTGCTTCTCGATGGGGACACTTCATACGTCTATAACGTTGTATATCCTAACCTAACGCATCCTAACATCTGGGATGTAATATTTTACAACATTCCTGGCATGTCGGTCCCTACGTCTCAGTGGGAACGTTATATACGTCTATAACGATATATATCCTAACCTAAGGGAACTTAACATCTCGGATGTAATATTTTACAACATTCCTGGCATGTCGGTCCCTACGTCTCGGCGGGTACATTATATACGTCTATAACGTTGCATATACTAACCTAACGCAACCTAATATCTGGGATGTAATATTTTACAACATTCCTGGCGTGTTGTCGCCTACTTCTGGATGGGGACATTATATACATCTATAACGTTGTATATGCTGACCTAAGGCAACGTAACATCTCGAATGTAATATTTTACAACATTCCTGGCATGTCAGAACCTACGTCCCAGTGGGAACATTCTATACGTCTATAACATTGTATATCCTAACCTAACGCAACCTAATATCTGGGATGTAATATTTTACAACATTCCTGGCGTGTCGTCGCCTACTTCTGGATGGGGACATTATATACATCTATAACGTTGTATATCCTAACCTAAGGCAACCTAACATCTCGGATGTAATATTTTACAACATTCCTGGCATGTCGGTCTCTACTTCTTGGTGGGAACATTGTATACGTCTATAACGATATATGTCCTAGCCTAAGGCAACCTAACATGTCGAATTTAATGCTTTACAACATTCTGGCGTGTCGTCGCCTGCTTCTCGAAGGGGACATTATAAACGTCTATAACGTTGTATATCCTAACCTAACGCAACCTACTATCTGGGATGTAATATTTTACAACATTCCTGGCATGTCGGTCCCTACGTCTCGGCGGGTACATTATATACGTCTATAACGTTGTATATACTAACCTAACGCAACCTATCATCTGGGATGTAATATTTTACAACATTCCTGGCATGTCGGTCCCTACGTCTCGGTGGGAACGTTATATACGTCTATAACGATATGTATCCTAACCTAAGGGAACCTAACATCTCGGATGTTACATTTTACAACATTCCTGGCGTGCCGTCGCCTGCTTCTCGATGGGGACATTATATACGTCTATAACGTTGTATATCCTAACCTGACGCAACCTAACATCTGGTATGTAATATTTTACAACATTCCTGGCATGTCGGTCCCTACGTATCGGTGGGAACATTGTATTCGTCTATAACGATATATATCCTAGCCTAAGGCAACATAACATCTCGGATGTAATATTTTACAACATTCCTGGCATGTCGTCGCCCGCTTCCCGATGGGGACATTATATACGTCTATAACGTTGTATATCCTAACCTAAGGCAACCTAACATCTCGGATGTAATAGTTGATAACATTCCTGGCGTGTCGTCCCGTACTTCTCGGTGGTAACATTACATACGTCTATAACGTTATATATCCTAGCCTAAGGCAACTTAACATGTCGAATGTAATATTTTACAACATTCATGGCGTGTGGTCGCCTACTTCTCGATGCGGACATTATATACATCTATAATGTTCTATATGCTAACCTAAGGCAACCTAACATCTCGAATGTAATATTTTACAACATTCCTGGCATGTCAGAACCTACGTCCCGGTGGGAACATTCTATACGCATATAACGTTGTATATCCTAACCTAACGCAACCTAATATCTGGGATGTAATATTTTACAACATTCCTGGCGTGTCGTCGCCTACTTCTGGATGGGGACATTATATACATCTATAACGTTGTATATGCTATCCTAAGGCAACCTAACATCTCGAATGTAATACCTTACAACATTCCTGGCATGTCAGAACCTACGTCCCGGTGGGAACATTCTATACGCATATAACGTTGTATATCCTAACCTAACGCAACCTAAATCTGGGATGTAATATTTTACAAGATCCCTGGCATGTCGGTCCCCACGTCTCGGTGGGAACATTATGTACGTCTATAACGATATATATCCTAACCTAAGGCAACCTAACATCTCGGATGTAATATTTTACAACATTCCTGGCATGTCGGTCCCTACTTCTCGGTGGAAACAATGTATACGTCTATAACGATATATATCCTAGCCTAAGGCAACCCAACATGTAAAATGTAATATTTTACAACATTCCTGGCGTGTCGTCGCCTACTTCTCGATGGGGACATTATATAAATCTATAACGTTGTATATCCTAACCTAAGGCAACCTAACATCTCGGATGTAATATTTTACAATATTCCTGGCATGTCGGTCTCTACTTCTTGGTGGGAACATTGTATACGTCTATAACGATATATGTCCTAGCCTAAGGCAACCTAACATGTCGAATGTAATGCTTTACAACATTCTGGCGTGTCGTCGCCTGCTTCTCGAAGGGGACATTATAAACGTCTATAACGTTGTATATCCTAACCTAACGCAACCTAACATCTGGGATGTAATATTTTACAACATTCCTGGCATGTCGGTCCCTACGTCTCGGTGGGACGTTATATACGTCTATAACGATATGTATCCTAACCTAAGGGAACCTAACATCTCGGATGTAATATTTTACAACATTCCTGGCGTGTCGTTGCCTGCTTCTCGATGGGGACATTATATACGTCTATAACGTTTTACATCCTAACCTAACGCAACCTATCATCTGGGATGTAATATTTTACAACATTCCTGGCATGTCGGACCCTATTTCTCGGTGGGAACATTAAATACGTCTATAACGTTATATATCCTAGCCTAAGGCGACCTAACATGTCGAATGTAATATTTTACAACATTCCTGGCGTGCCTACGCCTACTTCTCGATCGGGACATTATATACATCTATAACGTTATATATCCTAACGTAAGGCAACATAACATCTCGGATGTAATATTTTTCAACATTCCTGGCATGTCGTCGCCCGCTTCCCGATGGGGACATTATATACGTCTATAACGTTGTATATCCTAACCTAACGCAACCTATCATCTGGGATGTAATATTTTACAACATTCCTGGCATGTCGTCGCCGGCTTCCCGATGGGGACATTATATACGTCTATAACGTTGTATATCCTAACCTAACGCAACCTAACATCTGGTATGTAATATTTTACATCATTCCTGGCGTGTCGTCGCCTGCTTCTCGATGGGGACATTATATACGTCTATAACGTTGTATGTCCTAACCTAACGCAACCTAACATCTGGGATGTTATATTTTTGAACATTCCTGGCGTGTCGTCGCCAACTTCTGGATGGGGACATTATATACATCTATAACGTTATATATCCTAACCTAAGGGAACCTAACATCTGGGATGTAATATTTTACATCATTCGTGGCATGTCGGTCCCTACGTCTCGGTGGGAACATTCTATACGTCTACAGCGTTGTATATCCTAACCTAAGGGAACCTAACATCTGGGATGTAATATTTTACAACATTCCTGGCGCGTCGGCTCCTACTTTTCGGTGGGAACATTATATACGTCTATAACGTTATATATCCTAACCTAAGGGAACCTAACATCTCGGGTGTAATATTTTACAACATTCCTGTCGCGTCGGCCCCTATTTCTCGGTGGGAACATTACATACGTCTATAACGTTATATATCCTAGCCTAAGGCAACCTAACATGTCGAATGAAATATTTTACAACATTCCTGGCATGCCGTCGCCTACTTCTCGATCGGGACATTATATACATCTATAACGTTTTATATCCTAACGTAAGGAAACATAACATCTCGGATGTAATATTTTACAACATTCCTGGCGTGTCGTCGCCTGCTTCTCGATGGGGACATTATATAAGTCTATAACGTTGTATATCCTATCCTAAGGCAACCTAACATCTCGAATGTAATATTTTACAACATTCCTGCTATGTCGGCTCCTACTTCTCGGTGAGAACATTCTATACGTCTATAACGATATATATCCTAGCCTAAGGCAACCTAACATCTCGGATGTAACATTTTACAACATTCCTGGCCTTTCGTCGCCTGCTTCTCGATGGGGACATTATATCCGTCTATAACGTTATATATCCTAGCCTAAGGCAACCTAACATGTCGAATGTAATATTTTACTACATTCTGGCGTGTCGTCGCCTGCTTCTCGAAGGGGACATTATATACGTCTATAACGTTGTATATCCTAACCTAACGCAACCTAACATCTGGGATGTAATATTTTTGAACATTCCTGGCGTGTCGTCGCCAACTTCTGGATGGGGACATTATATACATCTATAACGTTATATATCCTAACCTAACGCAACCTAACATCTCGGATGTAATAGTTGACAACATTCCTGGCGTGTCCGCCCGTACTTCTTGGTGGGAACATCATATGCGTCTATAGCGATATATATCCTAACCGAAGGCAACCTAACATCTCGGATGTAGTATTTTACAACATTCCTGGCGCGTCGGCTCCTACTTTTCGGTGGGAACATTATATACGTCTATAACGTTATATATCCTAACCTAAGGGAACCTAACATCTCGGGTGTAATATTTTACAACATTCCTATCGCGTCGGCCCCTATTTCTCGGTGGGAACATTACATACGTCTATAACGTTATATATCCTAGCCTAAGGCAACCTAACATGTCGAATGTAATATTTTACAACATTCCTGGCGTGCCGTCGCCTACTTCTCGATCGGGACATTATATACATCTATAACGTTTTATATCCTAACGTAAGGAAACATAACATCTCGGATGTAATATTTTACAACATTCCTGGCGTGTCGTCGCCTGCTTCCCGATGGGGACATTATATAAGTCTATAACGTTGTATATCCTAACCTAAGGCAACCTAAGATCTCGAATGTAATATTTTACAACATTCCTTGCGTGTCGTCGCCCACTTCTCGGTGGGAACATTGTATACGTCTATAACGATATATATCCTAGCCTAAGGCAACCTAACATCTTGGATGTAATATTTTACAACATTCCCGGCGTGTCGTCGCCTGCTTCTCGATGGGGACATTATATATGTCTATAACGTTGTATATCCTAACCTAAGGCAACCTAACTACTCGAATGTAATATTTTACAACATACCTGGCATGTCGGCCCCTACTTCTCGGTGAGAACATTGTATACGTTTATAACGATATATCTCCAAGCCTAAGGCAACCTAACAACTCGGATGTAATATTTTACAACATTCCTGGCGTGTCGTCGCCTGCTTCTCGATGGGGACATTATATAAGTCTATAACGTTGTATATCCTAAGCTAAGGCAACCTAACATCTCGAATGTAATATTTTACAACATTCCTTGCGTGCCGTCGCCCACTTCTCGGTGGGAACATTGTATACGTCTATAACGATATATATCCTAGCCTAAGGCAACCTAACATCTTGGATGTAATATTTTACAACATTCCCGGCGTGTCGTCGCCTGCTTCTCGATGGGGACATTAGATATGTCTATAACGTTGTATATCCTAACCTAAGGCAACCTAACTTCTCGAATGTAATATTTTACAACATACCTGGCATGTCGGCCCCTACTTCTCGGTGAGAACATTGTATACGTTTATAACGATATATCTCCAAGCCTAAGGCAACCTAACAACTCGGCTGTAATATTTTACAACATTCCTGGCGTGTCGTCGCCTGCTTCTCGATGGGGACATTATATACGTCTATAACGTTGTATGTCCTAACCTAACGCAACCTAACATCTGGGATGTAATATTTTTGAACATTCCTGGCGTGTCGTCGCCAACTTCTGGATGGGGACATTATATACATCTATAACGTTATATATCCTAGCCTAAGGCAACCTAACATCTCGGATGTAATAGTTGACAACGTTCCTGGCGTGTCCGCCCGTACTTCTTGGTGGGAACATCATATGCGTCTATAGCGATATATATCCTAACCGAAGGCAACCTAACATCTCGGATGTAATATTTTACAACATTCCTGGCGCGTCGGCTCCTACTTTTCGGTGGGAACATTATATACGTCTATAACGTTGTATATCCTAACCTAAGGGAACCTAACATCTCGGGTGTAATATTTTACAACATTCCTGACGCGTCGGCCCCTATTTCTCGGTGGGAACATTACATACGTCTATAACGTTATATATCCTAGCCTAAGGCAACCTAACATGTCGAATGTAATATTTTACAACATTCCTGGCGTGCCGTCGCCTACTTCTCGATCGGGACATTATATACATCTATAACGTTTTATATCCTAACGTAAGGAAACATAACATCTCGGATGTAATATTTTACAACATTCCTGGCGTGTCGTCGCCTGCTTCTCGATGGGGACATTATATAAGTCTATAACGTTGTATATCCTATCCTAAGGCAACCTAACATCTCGAATGTAATATTTTACAACATTCCTGCTATGTCGGCTCCTACTTCTCGGTGAGAACATTCTATACGTCTATAACGATATATATCCTAGCCTAAGGCAGCCTAACATCTCGGATGTAACATTTTACAACATTCCTGGCGTTTCGTCGCCTGCTTCTCGATGGGGACATTATATACGTCTATAACGTTATATATCCTAGCCTAAGGCAACCTAACATGTCGAATGTAATATTTTACTACATTCTGGCGTGTCGTCGCCTGCTTCTCGAAGGGGACATTATATACGTCTATAACGTTGTATATCCTAACCTAACGCAACCTAACATCTGGGATGTAAGATTTTACATCATTCCTGGCATGTCGGTCCCTACGTCTCGGTGGGAACATTCTATACGTCTATAGCGTTGTATATGTTAACCTAAGGGAACCTAACATCTCAGGTGTAATATTTTACAACATTCCTGGCGTGTCGTCGCCTACTTCTCGATGGGGAAATTATATACGTCCATAACGTTATATATCCTAACCTAAGGCAACCTAACATGTCGAATGTAATATTTTACTACATTCTGGCGTGTCGTCGCCTGCTTCTCGAAGGGGACATTATATACGTCTATAACCTTGTATATCCTAACCTAACGCAACCTAACATCTGGGATGTTATATTTTTGAACATTCCTGGCGTGTCGTCGCCAACTTCTGGATGGGGACATTATATACATCTATAACGTTATATATCCTAACCTAAGGGAACCTAACATCTGGGATGTAATATTTTACATCATTCGTGGCATGTCGGTCCCTACGTCTCGGTGGGAACATTCAATACGTCTACAGGGTTGTATATCCTAACCTAAGGGAACCTAACATCTCAGGTGAAATATTTTACAACATTCCTGGCATGTCGGTCCCTACGTCTCGGTGGGAACGTTATATACGTCTATAACGATATGTATCCTAACCTGAGGGAACCTAACATCTCGGAAGTTATATTTTACAACATTCCTGGCGTGGCGTCGCCTGCTTCTCGATGGGGACATTATATACGTCTATAACGTTGTATATCCTAACGTGACGCAACCTAACATCTGGTATGTAATATTTTACAACATTCCTGGCATGTCGGTCACTACTTCTCGGTGGGAACATTGTATTCGTCTATGACGATATATATCCTAGCCTAAGGCAACCTAACATCTCGGATGTAATATTTTACAACATTCCTGACGTGTCGTCGCCTGCTTCTCGATGGGGACATTATATACGTCTATAACATTGTATATCCTAACCTAACGCAACCTAACATCTGGTATGTAATATTTTACAACATTCCTGGCTTGTCGGTCCCTACGTCTCGGTGGGAACGTTATATTCGTCTATAACGATATATATCCTAACCTAAGAGAACTTAACATCTCGGATGTAATATTTTACAACATTCCTGGCATGTCGGTCCCTACTTCTCGGTGGGAACATTGTATTCGTCTATAGCGATATATATCCTAGCCTAAGGCAACCTAACATGTCGAATGTAATATTTTACAACATTCCTGGCGTGTCGTCGCCTACTTCTCGATGGGGAAATTATATACGTCCATAACGTTATATATCCTAACCTAAGGCAACCTAACATCTCGAATGTAATATTTTACAACATTCCTGTTATGTCGGTCCCTACTTCTCGGTGGGAACATTCTATTCGTCTATAACGATATATATCCTAGCCTAAGGCAACCTAACATGTCGAATGTAATATTTTACAACATTCCTGGCATGTCGGTCCCTACTTCTGGATGGGGACATTATATACATCTATAACGTTATATATCCTAACCTAAGGGAACCTAACATCTGGGATGTAATATTTTACATCATTCGTGGCATGTCGGTCCCTACGTCTCGGTGGGAACATTCAATACGTCTACAGGGTTGTATATCCTAACCTAAGGGAACCTAACATCTCAGGTGAAATATTTTACAACATTCCTGGCATGTCGGTCCCTACGTCTCGGTGGGAACGTTATATACGTCTATAACGATATGTATCCTAACCTGAGGGAACCTAACATCTCGGAAGTTATATTTTACAACATTCCTGGCGTGGCGTCGCCTGCTTCTCGATGGGGACATTATATACGTCTATAACGTTGTATATCCTAATCTAACGCCACCTAACATCTGGAATGTAATATTTTACAACATTACTGGCATGTCGGTCCCTACTTCTCCGTGGGAACATTGTATACGTCTATAACGATATATATCCTAGCCTAAGGCAACCTAACATCTCGGATGTAATATTTTACAACATTCCTGACGTGTCGTCGCCTGCTTCTCGATGGGGACATTATATACGTCTATAACATTGTATATCCTAACCTAACGCAACCTAACATCTGGTATGTAATATTTTACAACATTCCTGGCTTGTCGGTCCCTACGTCTCGGTGGGAACGTTATATTCGTCTATAACGATATATATCCTAACCTAAGAGAACTTAACATCTCGGATGTAATATTTTACAACATTCCTGGCATGTCGGTCCCTACTTCTCGGTGGGAACATTGTATTCGTCTATAGCGATATATATCCTAGCCTAAGGCAACCTAACATGTCGAATGTAATATTTTACAACATTCATGGCGTGTCGTCGCCTACTTCTCGATGCGGACATTATATACATCTATAACGTTATATATGCTAACCTAAGGCAACCTAACATCTCGAATGTAATATTTTACAACATGCCTGGCATGTCAGATCCTACGTCCCGGTGGGAACATTCTATACGCATATAACGTTGTATATCCTAACCTAACGCAACCTAATATCTGGGATGTAATATTTTACAACATTCCTGGCGTGTCGTCGCCTACTTCTGGATGGGGACATTATATACATCTATAACGTTGTATATGCTAACCTAAGGCAACCTAACATCTCGAATGTAATATTTTACAACATACCTGGCATGTCGGCCCCTACTTCTCGGTGAGAACATTGTATACGTTTATAACGATATATCTCCAAGCCTAAGGCAACCTAACAACTCGGATGTAATATTTTACAACATTCCTGGCGTGTCGTCGCCTGCTTCTCGATGGGGACATTATATAAGTCTATAACGTTGTATATCCTAAGCTAAGGCAACCTAACATCTCGAATGTAATATTTTACAACATTCCTTGCGTGCCGTCGCCCACTTCTCGGTGGGAACATTGTATACGTCTATAACGATATATGTCCCAGCCTAAGGCAACCCAACATGTCGAATTTAATGCTTTACAACATTCTGGCGTGTCGTCGCCTGCTTCTCGAAGGGGACATTATAAACGTCTATAACGTTGTATATCCTAACCTAAGGGGACCTAACATGTCAGGTGAAATGTTTTACAACATGCCTGTCATGTCGGCCCCTATTTCTTGGTGGGAACATTATATACGTCCATAACGTTATATATCCTAGCCTAAGGCGACCTAACATGTCGAATGTAATATTTTACAACATTCCTTGCGTGTCGTCGACCACTTCTCGGTGGGAACATTGTATACGTCTATAACGATATATATCCTAACCTAACGCAACCTAACATCTGGGATGTAATATTTTTGAACATTCCTGGCGTGTCGTCGCCAACTTCTGGATGGGGACATTATATACATCTATAACGTTATATATCCTAACCTAACGCAACCTAACATCTCGGATGTAATAGTTGACAACATTCCTGGCGTGTCCGCCCGTACTTCTTGGTGGGAACATCATATGCGTCTATAGCGATATATATCCTAACCGAAGGCAACCTAACATCTCGGATGTAATATTTTACAACATTCCTGGCGCGTCGGCTCCTACTTTTCGGTGGGAACATTATATACGTCTATAACGTTATATATCCTAACCTAAGGGAACCTAACATCTCGGGTGTAATATTTTACAACATTCCTGACGCGTCGGCCCCTATTTCTCGGTGGGAACATTACATACGTCTATAACGTTATATATCCTAGCCTAAGGCAACCTAACATGTCGAATGTAATATTTTACAACATTCCTGGCGTGCCGTCGCCTACTTCTCGATCGGGACATTATATACATCTATAACGTTTTATATCCTAACGTAAGGAAACATAACATCTCGGATGTAATATTTTACAACATTCCTGGCGTGTCGTCGCCTGCTTCTCGATGGGGACATTATATAAGTCTATAACGTTGTATATCCTAACCTAAGGCAACCTAACATCACGAATGTAATATTTTACAACATTCCTTGCGTGTCGTCGCCCACTTCTCGGTGGGAACATTGTATACGTCTATAACGATATATATCCTAGCCTAAGGCAACCTAACATCTTGGATGTAATATTTTACAACATTCCCGGCGTGTCGTCGCCTGCTTCTCGATGGGGACATTATATATGTCTATAACGTTGTATATCCTAACCTAAGGCAACCTAACTTCTCGAATGTAATATTTTACAACATACCTGGCATGTCGGCCCCTACTTCTCGGTGAGAACATTGTATACGTTTATAACGATATATCTCCAAGCCTAAGGCAACCTAACAACTCGGATGTAATATTTTACAACATTCCTGGCGTGTCGTCGCCTGCTTCTCGATGGGGACATTATATAAGTCTATAACGTTGTATATCCTAACCTAAGGCAACCTAACATCTCGAATGTAATATTTTACAACATTCCTTGCGTGTCGTCGCCCACTTCTCGGTGGGAACATTGTATACGTCTATAACGATATATATCCTAGCCTAAGGCAACCTAACATCTTGGATGTAATATTTTACAACATTCCCGGCGTGTCGTCGCCTGCTTCTCGATGGGGACATTATATATGTCTATAACGTTGTATATCCTAACCTAAGGCAACCTAACTTCTCGAATGTAATATTTTACAACATACCTGGCATGTCGGCCCCTACTTCTCGGTGAGAACATTGTATACGTTTATAACGATATATCTCCAAGCCTAAGGCAACCTAACAACTCGGATGTAATATTTTACAACATTCCTGGCGTGTCGTCGCCTGCTTCTCGATGGGGACATTATATAAGTCTATAACGTTGTATATCCTAACCTAAGGCAACCTAACATCTCGAATGTAATATTTTACAACATTCCTTGCGTGTCGTCGCCCACTTCTCGGTGGGAACATTGTATACGTCTATAACGATATATATCCTAGCCTAAGGCAACCTAACATTTTGGATGTAATATTTTACAACATTCCCGGCGTGTCGTCGCCTGCTTCTCGATGGGGACATTATATATGTCTATAACGTTGTATATCCTAACCTAAGGCAACCTAACTTCTCGAATGTAATATTTTACAACATACCTGGCATGTCGGCCCCTACTTCTCGGTGAGAACATTGTATACGTTTATAACGATATATCTCCAAGCCTAAGGCAACCTAACAACTCGGATGTAATATTTTACAACATTCCTGGCGTGTCGTCGCCTGCTTCTCGATGGGGACATTATATACGTCTATAACGTTGTATGTCCTAACCTAACGCAACCTAACATCGGGGATGTAATATTTTTGAACATTCCTGGCATGTCGTCGCCAACTTCTGGATGGGGACATTATATACATCTATAACGTTATATATCCTAGCCTAAGGCAACCTAACATCTCGGATGTAATAGTTGACAACATTCCTGGCGTGTCCGCCCGTACTTCTTGGTGGGAACATCATATGCGTCTATAGCAATATATATCCTAACCGAAGGCAACCTAACATCTCGGATGTAATATTTTACAACATTCCTGGCGCGTCGGCTCCTACTTTTCGGTGGGAACATTATATACGTCTATAACGTTATATATCCTAACCTAAGGGAACCTAACATCTCGGGTGTAATATTTTACAACATTCCTGACGCGTCGGCCCCTATTTCTCGGTGGGAACATTACATACGTCTATAACGTTATATATCCTAGCCTAAGGCAACCTAACATGTCGAATGTAATATTTTACAACATTCCTGGCGTGCCGGCGCCTACTTCTCGATCGGGACATTATATACATCTATAACGTTTTATATCCTAACGTAAGGATACATAACATCTCGGATGTAATATTTTACAACATTCCTGGCGTGTCGTCGCCTGCTTCTCGATGGGGACATTATATAAGTCTATAACGTTGTATATCCTATCCTAAGGCAACCTAACATCTCGAATGTAATATTTTACAACATTCCTGCTATGTCGGCTCCTACTTCTCGGTGAGAACATTCTATACGTCTATAACGATATATATCCTAGCCTAAGGCAACCTAACATCTCGGATGTAACATTTTACAACATTCCTGGCGTTTCGTCGCCTGCTTCTCGATGGGGACATTATATACGTCTATAACGTTGTATATCCTAACCTAAGGCAACCTAACATCTCGGATGTAATATTTTACATCATTCCTGGCATGTCGGTCCCTACATCTCGGTGGGAACATTCTATACGTCTATAGCGTTGTATATGTTAACCTAAGGGAACCTAACATCTCAGGTGTAATATTTTACAACATTCCTGACGCGTCGGCTCCAACTTTTCGGTGGGACATTATATACGTCTATAACGTTATGTATCCTAACGTAAGGCAACATAACATCTCGGATGTAATATATTACAACATTCGTGGCGTATTGTCGCCTGATTCTCGATGGGGACATTATATACGTCTACAGCGTTTTATATCCTAACCTAACGCAACCTAACACCTGGGATGTAATATTTTACATCATTCCTGGCATGTCGGTCCCTACGTCTCGGTGGGAACATTCTATACGTCTACAGCGTTGTATATCCTAACCTAAGGGAACCTAACATCTCAGGTGAAATATTTTACAACATGCCTGACATGTCGGCCCCTATTTCTCGGTGGGTACATTATATACGTCTATAACGTTATATATCCTAGCCTAAGGCGACCTAACATCTCGAATGTAATATTTTACAACATTCCTGGCCTGTCGTCGCCTACTTCTCGGTGGGAACATTGTATACGTCTAAAACGATATATATCCTAGCCTAAGGCAACCTAACATCCTGGATGTAATATTTTACAACATTCCTGGCATGTCGGTCCCTACTTGTCGGTGGGAACATTGTATTCGTCTATAACGATATATATCCTAGCCTAAGGTAACCTAACATGTCGAATGCAATATTTTACAACATTCCTGGCGTGTCGTCGCCTGCTTCTCGATGGGGACATTATATACGTCTATAACGTTGTATATCCTAACCTAAAGCAACCTAACATCTCGGATGTAATATTTTACATCATTCCTGGCATGTCGGTCCCTACGTCTCGGTGGGAACATTCTATACGTCTATAGCGTTGTATATGTTAACCTAAGGGAACCTAACATCTCAGGTGTAATATTTTACAACATTCCTGACGCGTCGGCTCCAACTTTTCGGTGGGAACATTATATACGTCTATAACGTTATGTATCCTAACGTAAGGCAACATAACATCTCGGATGTAATATATTACAACGTTCGTGGCGTGTTGTCGCCTGATTCTCGATGGGGACATTATATACGTCTACAACGTTTTATATCCTAACCTAACGCAACCTAACATCTGGGATGTAATATTTTACATCATTCCTGGCATGTCGGTCCCTACGTCTCGGTGGGAACATTCTATACGTCTACAGCGTTGTATATCCTAACCTAAGGGAACCTAACATCTCAGGTGAAACATTTTACAACATGCCTGACATGTCGGCCCCTATTTCTCGGTGGGTACATTATATACGTCTATAACGTTATATATCCTAGCCTAAGGCAACCTAACATGTCGAATGCAATATTTTACAACATTCCTGGCGTGTCGTCGCCTGCTTCTCGATGGGGACATTATATACGTCTATAACGTTGTATATCCTAACCTAAGGCAACCTAACATCTCGGATGTAATATTTTACATCATTCCTGGCATGTCGGTCCCTACGTCTCGGTGGGAACATTCTATACGTCTATAGCGTTGTATATGTTAGCCTAAGGGAACCTAACATTTCAGGTGTAATATTTTACAACATTCCTGACGCGTCGGCTCCAACTTTTCGGTGGGAACATTATATACGTCTATAACGTTATGTATCCTAACGTAAGGCAACATAACATCTCGGATGTAATATATTACAACATTCGTGGCGTGTTGTCGCCTGATTCTCGATGGGGACATTATATACGTCTACAACGTTTTATATCCTAACCTAACGCAACCTAACATCTGGGATGTAATATTTTACATCATTCCTGGCATGTCGGTCCCTACGTCTCGGTGGGAACATTCTATACGTCTACAGCGTTGTATATCCTAACCTAAGGGAACCTAACATCTCAGGTGAAATATTTTACAACATGCCTGACATGTCGGCCCCTATTTCTCGGTGGGTACATTATATACGTCTATAACGTTATATATCCTAGCCTAAGGCGACCTAACATCTCGAATGTAATATTTTACAACATTCCTGGCCTGTCGTCGCCTACTTCTCGGTGGGAACATTGTATACGTCTAAAACGATATATATCCTAGCCTAAGGCAACCTAACATCTTGGATGTAATATTTTACAACATTCCTGGCATGTCGGTCCCTACTTCTCGGTGGGAACATTGTATTCGTCTATAACGATATAGATCCTAGCCTAAGGCAACCTAACATGTCGAATGTAATATTTTACAACATTCCTGGCATGTCGTCGCCCGCTTCCCGATGGGGACATTATATACGTCTATAACGTTGTATATCCTAACCTAACGCAACCTAACATCTGGTATGTAATATTTTACATCATTCCTGGCGTGTCGTCGCCTACTTCTCGATGGGGACACTTCATACGTCTATAACGTTGTATATCCTAACCTAACGCATCCTAACATCTGGGATGTAATATTTTACAACATTCCTGGCATGTCGGTCCCTACGTCTCAGTGGGAACGTTATATACGTCTATAACGATATATATCCTGACCTAAGGGAACCTAACATCTCGGATGTAATAGTTGATAACATTCCTGGCATGTCAGGACCTACGTCCCGGTGGGAACATTCTACACGTCTATAACATTGTATATCCTAACCTAACGCAACCTAATATCTGGGATGTAATATTTTACAACATTCCTGGCGTGTCGTCGCCTACTTCTGGATGGGGACATTATATACATCTATAACGTTGTATATCCTAACCTAAGGCAACCTAACATCTCGGATGTAATATTTTACAACATTCCTGGCATGTCGGTCTCTACTTCTTGGTGGGAACATTGTATACGTCTATAACGATATATGTCCTAGCCTAAGGCAACCTAACATGTCGAACGTAATGCTTTACAACATTCTGGCGTGTCGTCGCCTGCTTCTCGAAGGGGACATTATAAACGTCTATAACGTTGTATATCCTAACCTAACGCAACCTAACATCTGGGATGTAATATTTTACAACATTCCTGGCATGTCGGTCCCTACGTCTCGGCGGGTACATTATATACGTCTATAACGTTGTATATACTAACCTAACGCAACCTATCATCTGGGATGTAATATTTTTCAACATTCTTGGCATGTCGGTCCCTACGTCTCGGCGGGTACATTATATACGTCTATAACGTTGCATATACTAACCTAACGCAACCTATCATCTGGGATGTAATATTTTACAACATTCCTGGCATGTCGGTCCCTACTTCTCGGTGGGAACATTGTATTCGTCTATAACGATATATATCCTAGCCTAAGGCAACCTAACATGTCGAATGTAATATTTTACAACATTCCTGGCATGTCGGTCCCTACGTCTCGGCGGGTACATTATATACGTCTATAACGTTGCATATAATAACCTAACGCAACCTATCATCTGGGATGTAATATTTTACAACATTCCTGGCATGTCGGTCCCTACGTCTCGGTGGGAACATTGTATTCTTCTATAACGATATATATCCTAGCCTAAGGCAACCTAACATGTCGAATGTAATATTTTACAACATTCCTGGCGTGTCGTCGCCTGCTTCTCGATGGGGACATTATATACGTCTATAACGTTGTATATCCTAACCTAAGGCAACCTAACATCTCGGATGTAATATTTTACAACATTCCTGGCGTGTCGTCGCCTGCTTCTCGATGGGGACATTATATACGCCTATAACGTTGTATATGCTAACCTAAGGCAACCTTACATCTCGAATGTAATATCTTACAACATTCCTGGCATGTCAGAACCTACGTCCCGGTGGGAACATTCTATACGCATATAACGTTGTATATCCTAACCTAACGCATCCTAACATCTGGGATGTAATATTTTACAACATTCCTGGCATGTCGGTCCCTACGTCTCAGTGGGAACGTTATATATGTCTATAACGATATATATCCTAACCTAAGGGAACTTAACATCTCGGATGTAATATTTTACAACATTCCTGGCGTGTCGTCGCCTGCTTCTCGAAGGGGACATTATGAACGTCTATAACGTGGTATATCCTAACCTAACGCAACCTAACATCTGGGATGTAATATTTTACAACATTCCTGGCATGTCGGTTCCTACGTCTCGGTGGGAACGTTATATACGTCTATAACGATATGTATCCTAACCTAAGGGAACCTAACATCTCGGATGTTATATTTTACAACATTCCTGGCGTGGCGTCGCCTGCTTCTCGATGGGGACATTATATACGTCTATAACGTTGCGTATCCTAACATAACGCAACCTAACATCTGGGATGTAATATTTTACATCATTCCTGGCATGTCGGTCCCTACGTCTCGGTGGGAACATTCTATACGTCTACAGCGTTGTATATCCTAACCTAAGGGAACCTAACATCTCAGGTGTAATATTTTACAACATTCCTGTCGCGTCGGCTCCAACTTTTCGGTGGGAACATTATATACGTCTATAACGTTATGTATCCTAACGTAAGGCAACATAACATCTCGAATGTAATATTTTACAACATTCCTGGCATGTCGGCCCCTACTTCTCGGTGAGAACATTGTATACGTCTATAACGATATATATCCTAGCCTAAGGCAACGTAACATCTCGGATGTAATATTTTACTACATTCCTGGCGTGTCGTCGCCTGCTTCTCGATGGGGACATTATATACGTCTATAACGTTGTATGTCCTAACCTAACGCAACCTAACATCTGGGATGTTATATTTTTGAACATTCCTGGCGTGTCGTCGCCAACTTCTGAATGGGGACATTATATACATCTATAACGTTATATATCCTAACCTAAGGGAACCTAACATCTGGGATGTAATATTTTACATCATTCGTGGCATGTCGGTCCCTACGTCTCGGTGGGAACATTCTATACGTCTACAGCGTTGTATATCCTAACCTAAGGGAACCTAACATCTGGGATGTAATATTTTACAACATTCCTGGCGCGTCGGCTCCTACTTTTCGGTGGGAACATTATATACGTCTATAACGTTATATATCCTAACCTAAGGGAACCTAACATCTCGGGTGTAATATTTTACAACATTCCTGTCGCGTCGGCCCCTATTTCTCGGTGGGAACATTACATACGTCTATAACGTTATATATCCTAGCCTAAGGCAACCTAACATGTAGAATGTAATATTTTACTACATTCTGGCGTGTCGTCGCCTGCTTCTCGAAGGGGACATTATATACGTCTATAACGTTGTATATCCTAACCTAACGCAACCTAACATCTGGGATGTAATATTTTACATCATTCCTGGCATGTCGGTCCCTACGTCTCGGTGGGAACATTCTATACGTCTACAGCGTTGTATATCCTAACCTAAGGGAACCTAACATCTCAGGTGAAATATTTTACAACATGCCTGACATGTCGGCCCCTATTTCTCGGTGGGAACATTATATACGTCTATAACGATATATAGCCTAACCTAAGAGAACTTAACATCTCGGATGTAATATTTTACAACATTCCCGGCGTGTCGTCGCCTGCTTCTCGATGGGGACATTATATATGTCTATAACGTTGTATATCCTAACCTAAGGCAACCTAACTACTCGAATGTAATGTTTTACAACATACCTGGCATGTCGGCCCCTACTTCTCGGTGAGAACATTGTATACGTTTATAACGATATATCTCCAAGCCTAAGGCAACCTAACAACTCGGATGTAATATTTTACAACATTCCTGGCGTGTCGTCGCCTGCTTCTCGATGGGGACATTATATAAGTCTATAACGTTGTATATCCTAAGCTAAGGCAACCTAACATCTCGAATGTAATATTTTACAACATTCCTTGCGTGCCGTCGCCCACTTCTCGGTGGGAACATTGTATACGTCTATAACGATATATATCCTAGCCTAAGGCAACCTAACATCTTGGATGTAATATTTTACAACATTCCCGGCGTGTCGTCGCCTGCTTCTCGATGGGGACATTAGATATGTCTATAACGTTGTATATCCTAACCTAAGGCAACCTAACTTCTCGAATGTAATATTTTACAACATACCTGGCATGTCGGCCCCTACTTCTCGGTGAGAACATTGTATACGTTTATAACGATATATCTCCAAGCCTAAGGCAACCTAACAACTCGGCTGTAATATTTTACAACAATCCTGGCGTGTCGTCGCCTGCTTCTCGATGGGGACATTATATACGTCTATAACGTTGTATGTCCTAACCTAACGCAACCTAACATCTGGGATGTAATATTTTTGAACATTCCTGGCGTGTCGTCGCCAACTTCTGGATGGGGACATTATATACATCTATAACGTTATATATCCTAGCCTAAGGCAACCTAACATCTCGGATGTAATAGTTGACAACATTCCTGGCGTGTCCGCCCGTACTTCTTGGTGGGAACATCATATGCGTCTATAGCGATATATATCCTAACCGAAGGCAACCTAACATCTCGGATGTAATATTTTACAACATTCCTGGCGCGTCGGCTCCTACTTTTCGGTGGGAACATTATATACGTCTATAACGTTATATATCCTAACCTAAGGGAACCTAACATCTCGGGTGTAATATTTTACAACATTCCTGACGCGTCGGCCCCTATTTCTCGGTGGGAACATTACATACGTCTATAACGTTATATATCCTAGCCTAAGGCAACCTAACATGTCGAATGAAATATGTTACAACATTCCTGGCATGCCGTCGCCTACTTCTCGATCGGGACATTATATACATCTATAACGTTTTATATCCTAACGTAAGGAAACATAACATCTCGGATGTAATATTTTACAACATTCCTGGCGTGTCGTCGCCTGCTTCTCGATGGGGACATTATATAAGTCTATAACGTTGTATATCCTATCCTAAGGCAACCTAACATCTCGAATGTAATATTTTACAACATTCCTGCTATGTCGGCTCCTACTTCTCGGTGAGAACATTCTATACGTCTATAACGATATATATCCTAGCCTAAGGCAACCTAACATCTCGGATGTAACATTTTACAACATTCCTGGCGTTTCGTCGCCTGCTTCTCGATGGGGACATTATATCCGTCTATAACGTTATATATCCTAGCCTAAGGCAACCTAACATGTCGAATGTAATATTTTACTACATTCTGGCGTGTCGTCGCCTGCTTCTCGAAGGGGACATTATATACGTCTATAACGTTGTATATCCTAACCTAACGCAACCTAACATCTGGGATGTAATATTTTTGAACATTCCTGGCGTGTCGTCGCCAACTTCTGGATGGGGACATTATATACATCTATAACGTTATATATCCTAACCTAACGCAACCTAACATCTCGGATGTAATAGTTGACAACGTTCCTGGCGTGTCCGCCCGTACTTCTTGGTGGGAACATCATATGCGTCTATAGCGATATATATCCTAACCGAAGGCAACCTAACATCTCGGATGTAGTATTTTACAACATTCCTGGCGCGTCGGCTCCTACTTTTCGGTGGGAACATTATATACGTCTATAACGTTATATATCCTAACCTAAGGGAACCTAACATCTCGGGTGTAATATTTTACAACATTCCTGTCGCGTCGGCCCCTATTTCTCGGTGGGAACATTACATACGTCTATAACGTTATATATCCTAGCCTAAGGCAACCTAACATGTCGAATGTAATATTTTACAACATTCCTGGCGTGCCGTCGCCTACTTCTCGATCGGGACATTATATACATCTATAACGTTTTATATCCTAACGTAAGGAAACATAACATCTCGGATGTAATATTTTACAACATTCCTGGCGTGTCGTCGCCTGCTTCTCGATGGGGACATTATATAAGTCTATAACGTTGTATATCCTAACCTAAGGCAACCTAAGATCTCGAATGTAATATTTTACAACATTCCTTGCGTGTCGTCGCCCACTTCTCGGTGGGAACATTGTATACGTCTATAACGATATATATCCTAGCCTAAGGCAACCTAACATCTTGGATGTAATATTTTACAACATTCCCGGCGTGTCGTCGCCTGCTTCTCGATGGGGACATTATATATGTCTATAACGTTGTATATCCTAACCTAAGGCAACCTAACTACTCGAATGTAATATTTTACAACATACCTGGCATGTCGGCCCCTACTTCTCGGTGAGAACATTGTATACGTTTATAACGATATATCTCCAAGCCTAAGGCAACCTAACAACTCGGATGTAATATTTTACAACATTCCTGGCGTGTCGTCGCCTGCTTCTCGATGGGGACATTATATAAGTCTATAACGTTGTATATCCTAAGCTAAGGCAACCTAACATCTCGAATGTAATATTTTACAACATTCCTTGCGTGCCGTCGCCCACTTCTCGGTGGGAACATTGTATACGTCTATAACGATATATATCCTAGCCTAAGGCAACCTAACATCTTGGATGTAATATTTTACAACATTCCCGGCGTGTCGTCGCCTGCTTCTCGATGGGGACATTAGATATGTCTATAACGTTGTATATCCTAACCTAAGGCAACCTAACTTCTCGAATGTAATATTTTACAACATACCTGGCATGTCGGCCCCTACTTCTCGGTGAGAACATTGTATACGTTTATAACGATATATCTCCAAGCCTAAGGCAACCTAACAACTCGGCTGTAATATTTTACAACATTCCTGGCGTGTCGTCGCCTGCTTCTCGATGGGGACATTATATACGTCTATAACGTTGTATGTCCTAACCTAACGCAACCTAACATCTGGGATGTAATATTTTTGAACATTCCTGGCGTGTCGTCGCCAACTTCTGGATGGGGACATTATATACATCTATAACGTTATATATCCTAGCCTAAGGCAACCTAACATCTCGGATGTAATAGTTGACAACATTCCTGGCGTGTCCGCCCGTACTTCTTGGTGGGAACATCATATGCGTCTATAGCGATATATATCCTAACCGAAGGCAACCTAACATCTCGGATGTAATATTTTACAACATTCCTGGCGCGTCGGCTCCTACTTTTCGGTGGGAACATTATATACGTCTATAACGTTATATATCCTAACCTAAGGGAACCTAACATCTCGGGTGTAATATTTTACAACATTCCTGACGCGTCGGCCCCTATTTCTCGGTGGGAACATTACATACGTCTATAACGTTATATATCCTAGCCTAAGGCAACCTAACATGTCGAATGTAATATTTTACAACATTCCTGGCGTGCCGTCGCCTACTTCTCGATCGGGACATTATATACATCTATAACGTTTTATATCCTAACGTAAGGAAACATAACATCTCGGATGTAATATTTTACAACATTCCTGGCGTGTCGTCGCCTGCTTCTCGATGGGGACATTATATAAGTCTATAACGTTGTATATCCTATGCTAAGGCAACCTAACATCTCGAATGTAATATTTTACAACATTCCTGCTATGTCGGCTCCTACTTCTCGGTGAGAACATTCTATACGTCTATAACGATATATATCCTAGCCTAAGGCAGCCTAACATCTCGGATGTAACATTTTACAACATTCCTGGCGTTTCGTCGCCTGCTTCTCGATGGGGACATTATATACGTCTATAACGTTATATATCCTAGCCTAAGGCAACCTAACATGTCGAATGTAATATTTTACTACATTCTGGCGTGTCGTCGCCTGCTTCTCGAAGGGGACATTATATACGTCTATAACGTTGTATATCCTAACCTAACGCAACCTAACATCTGGGATGTAATATTTTACATCATTCCTGGCATGTCGGTCCCTACGTCTCGGTGGGAACATTCTATACGTCTATAGCGTTGTATATGTTAACCTAAGGGAACCTAACATCTCAGGTGTAATATTTTACAACATTCCTGACGCGTCGGCTCCAACTTTTCGGTGGGAACATTATATACGTCTATAACGTTATGTATCCTAACGTAAGGCAACATAACATCTCGGATGTAATATATTACAACATTCGTGGCGTATTGTCGCCTGATTCTCGATGGGGACATTATATACGTCTACAACGTTTTATATCCTAACCTAACGCAACCTAACATCTGGGATGTAATATTTTACATCATTCCTGGCATGTCGGTCCCTACGTCTCGGTGGGAACATTCTATACGTCTACAGCGTTGTATATCCTAACCTAAGGGAACCTAACATCTCAGGTGAAATATTTTACAACATGCCTGACATGTCGGCCCCTATTTCTCGGTGGGAACATTATATACGTCTATAACGATATATAGCCTAACCTAAGAGAACTTAACATCTCGGATGTAATATTTTACAACATTCCTGGCATGTCGGTACCTACTTCTCGGTGGGAACATTGTATTCGTCTATAGCGATATATATCCTAGCCTAAGACAACCTAACATGTCGAATGTAATATTTTACAACATTCCTGGCGTGTCGTCGCCTGCTTCTCGATGGGGACATTATATACGTCTATAACGTTGTATATCCTAACGTGACGCAACCTAACATATGGTATGTAATATTTTACAACATTCCTGGCATGTCGGTCACTACTTCTCGGTGGGAACATTGTATTCGTCTATGACGATATATATCCTAGCCTAAGGCAACCCAACATGTCGAATGCAATATTTTACAACATTCCTGGCATGTCGGTCCCTACGTCTCGGTGGGAAGGTTATATACGTCTATAACGATATGTATCCTAACCTAAGGGAACCTAACATCTCGGATGTTATATTTTACAACATTCCTGGCATGTCGGTCCCTACGTCTCGGTGGGAACATTCTATACGTCTACAGCGTTGTATATCCTAACCTAAGGGAACCTAACATCTCAGGTGAAATATTTTACAACATGCCTGACATGTCGGCCCCTATTTCTCGGTGGGAACATTATATACGTCTATAACGTTATATATCCTAGCCTAAGGCGACCTAACATGTCGAATGTAATATTTTACAACATTCCTGGCGTGTCGTCGCCTACTTCTCGATAGGGAAATTATATACGTCCATAACGTTATATATCCTAACCTAAGGCAACCTAACATGTCGAATGTAATATTTTACTACATTCTGGCGTGTCGTCGCCTGCTTCTCGAAGGGGACATTATATACGTCTATAACCTTGTATATCCTAACCTAACGCAACCTAACATCTGGGATGTTATATTTTTGAACATTCCTGGCGTGTCGTCGCCAACTTCTGGATGGGGACATTATATACATCTATAACGTTATATATCCTAACCTAAGGGAACCTAACATCTGGGATGTAATATTTTACATCATTCGTGGCATGTCGGTCCCTACGTCTCGGTGGGAACATTCTATACGTCTACAGCGTTGTATATCCTAACCTAAGGGAACCTAACATCTCAGGTGAAATATTTTACAACATGCCTGACATGTCGGCCCCTATTTCTCGGTGGGAACATTATATACGTCTATAACGATATATAGCCTAACCTAAGAGAACTTAACATCTCGGATGTAATATTTTACAACATTCCTGGCATGTCGGTACCTACTTCTCGGTGGGAACATTGTATTCGTCTATAGCGATATATATCCTAGCCTAAGACAACCTAACATGTCGAATGTAATATTTTACAACATTCCTGGCGTGTCATCGCCTGCTTCTCGATGGGGACATTATATACGTCTATAACGTTGTATATCCTAACGTGACGCAACCTAACATCTGGTATGTAATATTTTACAACATTCCTGGCATGTCGGTCCCTACTTCTCGGTGGGAACATTGTATTCGTCTATGACGATATATATCCTAGCCTAAGGCAACCCAACATGTCGAATGCAATATTTTACAACATTCCTGGCATGTCGGTCCCTACGTCTCGGTGGGAAGGTTATATACGTCTATAACGATATGTATCCTAACCTAAGGGAACCTAACATCTCGGATGTTATATTTTACAACATTCCTGGCATGTCGGTCCCTACGTCTCGGTGGGAACATTCTATACGTCTACAGCGTTGTATATCCTAACCTAAGGGAACCTAACATCTCAGGTGAAATATTTTACAACATGCCTGACATGTCGGCCCCTATTTCTCGGTGGGAACATTATATACGTCTATAACGTTATATATCCTAGCCTAAGGCGACCTAACATGTCGAATGTAATATTTTACAACATTCCTGGCGTGTCGTCGCCTACTTCTCGATGGGGAAATTATATACGTCCATAACGTTATATATCCTAACCTAAGGCAACCTAACATGTCGAATGTAATATTTTACTACATTCTGGCGTGTCGTCGCCTGCTTCTCGAAGGGGACATTATATACGTCTATAACCTTGTATATCCTAACCTAACGCAACCTAACATCTGGGATGTTATATTTTTGAACATTCCTGGCGTGTCGTCGCCAACTTCTGGATGGGGACATTATATACATCTATAACGTTATATATCCTAACCTAAGGGAACCTAACATCTGGGATGTAATATTTTACATCATTCGTGGCATGTCGGTCCCTACGTCTCGGTGGGAACATTCAATACGTCTACAGCGTTGTATATCCTAACCTAAGGGAACCTAACATCTCAGGTGAAATATTTTACAACATTCCTGGCATGTCGGTCCCTACTTCTCGGTGGGAACATTGTATACGTCTATAACGATATATATCCTAGCCTAAGGCAACCTAACATCTCGGATGTAATATTTTACAACATTCCTGACGTGTCGTCGCCTGCTTCTCGATGGGGACATTATATACGTCTATAACATTGTATATCCTAACCTAACGCAACCTAACATCTCGGATGTAATAGTTGACAACGTTCCTGGCGTGACCGCCCGTACTTCTTGGTGGGAACATCATATGCGTCTATAGCGATATATATCCTAACCGAAGGCAACCTAACATCTCGGATGTAGTATTTTACAACATTCCTGGCGCGTCGGCTCCTACTTTTCGGTGGGAACATTATATACGTCTATAACGTTATATATCCTAACCTAAGGGAACCTAACATCTCGGGTGTAATATTTTACAACATTCCTGTCGCGTCGGCCCCTATTTCTCGGTGGGAACATTACATACGTCTATAACGTTATATATCCTAGCCTAAGGCAACCTAACATGTCGAATGTAATATTTTACAACATTCCTGGCGTGCCGTCGCCTACTTCTCGATCGGGACATTATATACATCTATAACGTTTTATATCCTAACGTAAGGAAACATAACATCTCGGATGTAATATTTTACAACATTCCTGGCGTGTCGTCGCCTGCTTCTCGATGGGGACATTATATAAGTCTATAACGTTGTATATCCTAACCTAAGGCAACCTAAGATCTCGAATGTAATATTTTACAACATTCCTTGCGTGTCGTCGCCCACTTCTCGGTGGGAACATTGTATACGTCTATAACGATATATATCCTAGCCTAAGGCAACCTAACATCTTGGATGTAATATTTTACAACATTCCCGGCGTGTCGTCGCCTGCTTCTCGATGGGGACATTATATATGTCTATAACGTTGTATATCCTAACCTAAGGCAACCTAACTACTCGAATGTAATATTTTACAACATACCTGGCATGTCGGCCCCTACTTCTCGGTGAGAACATTGTATACGTTTATAACGATATATCTCCAAGCCTAAGGCAACCTAACAACTCGGATGTAATATTTTACAACATTCCTGGCGTGTCGTCGCCTGCTTCTCGATGGGGACATTATATAAGTCTATAACGTTGTATATCCTAAGCTAAGGCAACCTAACATCTCGAATGTAATATTTTACAACATTCCTTGCGTGACTTCGCCCACTTCTCGGTGGGAACATTGTATACGTCTATAACGATATATATCCTAGCCTAAGGCAACCTAACATCTTGGATGTAATATTTTACAACATTCCCGGCGTGTCGTCGCCTGCTTCTCGATGGGGACATTAGATATGTCTATAACGTTGTATATCCTAACCTAAGGCAACCTAACTTCTCGAATGTAATATTTTACAACATACCTGGCATGTCGGCCCCTACTTCTCGGTGAGAACATTGTATACGTTTATAACGATATATCTCCAAGCCTAAGGCAACCTAACAACTCGGCTGTAATATTTTACAACATTCCTGGCGTGTCGTCGCCTGCTTCTCGATGGGGACATTATATACGTCTATAACGTTGTATGTCCTAACCTAACGCAACCTAACATCTGGGATGTAATATTTTTGAACATTCCTGGCGTGTCGTCGCCAACTTCTGGATGGGGACATTATACACATCTATAACGTTATATATCCTAGCCTAAGGCAACCTAACATCTCGGATGTAATAGTTGACAACATTCCTGGCGTGTCCGCCCGTACTTCTTGGTGGGAACGTCATATGCGTCTATAGCGATATATATCCTAACCGAAGGCAACCTAACATCTCGGATGTAATATTTTACAACATTCCTGGCGCGTCGGCTCCTACTTTTCGGTGGGAACATTATATACGTCTATAACGTTATATATCCTAACCTAAGGGAACCTAACATCTCGGGTGTAATATTTTACAACATTCCTGACGCGTCGGCCCCTATTTCTCGGTGGGAACATTACATACGTCTATAACGTTATATATCCTAGCCTAAGGCAACCTAACATGTCGAATGTAATATTTTACAACATTCCTGGCGTGCCGTCGCCTACTTCTCGATCGGGACATTATATACATCTATAACGTTTTATATCCTAACGTAAGGAAACATAACATCTCGGATGTAATATTTTACAACATTCCTGGCGTGTCGTCGCCTGCTTCTCGATGGGGACATTATATAAGTCTATAACGTTGTATATCCTATGCTAAGGCAACCTAACATCTCGAATGTAATATTTTACAACATTCCTGATATGTCGGCTCCTACTTCTCGGTGAGAACATTCTATACGTCTATAACGATATATATCCAAGCCTAAGGCAACCTAACAACTCGGCTGTAATATTTTACAACATTCCTGGCGTTTCGTCGCCTGCTTCTCGATGGGGACATTATATACGTCTATAACGTTATATATCCTAGCCTAAGGCAACCTAACATGTCGAATGTAATATTTTACTACATTCTGGCGTGTCGTCGCCTGCTTCTCGAAGGGGACATTATATACGTCTATAACGTTGTATATCCTAACCTAACGCAACCTAACATCTGGGATGTAATATTTTACATCATTCCTGGCATGTCGGTCCCTACGTCTCGGTGGGAACATTCTATACGTCTATAGCGTTGTATATGTTAACCTAAGGGAACCTAACATCTCAGGTGTAATATTTTACAACATTCCTGACGCGTCGGCTCCAACTTTTCGGTGGGAACATTATATACGTCTATAACGTTATGTATCCTAACGTAAGGCAACATAACATCTCGGATGTAATATATTACAACATTCGTGGCGTATTGTCGCCTGATTCTCGATGGGGACATTATATACGTCTACAACGTTTTATATCCTAACCTAACGCAACCTAACATCTGGGATGTAATATTTTACATCATTCCTGGCATGTCGGTCCCTACGTCTCGGTGGGAACATTCTATACGTCTACAGCGTTGTATATCCTAACCTAAGGGAACCTAACATCTCAGGTGAAATATTTTACAACATGCCTGACATGTCGGCCCCTATTTCTCGGTGGGAACATTATATACGTCTATAACGATATATAGCCTAACCTAAGAGAACTTAACATCTCGGATGTAATATTTTACAACATTCCTGGCATGTCGGTACCTACTTCTCGGTGGGAACATTGTATTCGTCTATAGCGATATATATCCTAGCCTAAGACAACCTAACATGTCGAATGTAATATTTTACAACATTCCTGGCGTGTCATCGCCTGCTTCTCGATGGGGACATTATATACGTCTATAACGTTGTATATCCTAACGTGACGCAACCTAACATCTGGTATGTAATATTTTACAACATTCCTGGCATGTCGGCCCCTACTTCTCGGTGGGAACATTGTATTCGTCTATGACGATATATATCCTAGCCTAAGGCAACCCAACATGTCGAATGCAATATTTTACAACATTCCTGGCATGTCGGTCCCTACGTCTCGGTGGGAAGGTTATATACGTCTATAACGATATGTATCCTAACCTAAGGGAACCTAACATCTCGGATGTTATATTTTACAACATGCCTGGCATGTCAGATCCTACGTCCCGGTGGGAACATTCTATACGCATATAACGTTGTATATCCTAACCTAACGCAACCTAATATCTGGGATGTAATATTTTACAACATTCCTGGCGTGTCGTCGCCTACTTCTGGATGGGGACATTATATACATCTATAACGTTGTATATGCTAACCTAAGGCAACCTAACATCTCGAATGTAATATCTTACAACATTCCCGGCATGTCAGAAAATACGTCCAGGTGGGAACATTCTATACGCATATAACGTTGTATATCCTAACCTAACGCAACCTAATATCTGAGATGTAATATTTTACAACATTCCTGGCGTGCCGTCGCCTACTTCTGGATGGGGACATTATATACATCTATAGCGTTGTATATGCTGACCTAAGGCAACCTAACATCTCGAATGTAATATTTTACAACATTCCTGGCATGTCAGAACCTACGCCCCGGTGGGAACATTCTATACGTCTATAACATTGTATATCCTAACCTAACGCAACCTAATATCTGGGATGTAATATTTTACAACATTCCTGGCTTGTCGTCGCCTACTTCTGGAGGGGGACATTATATACATCTATAACGTTGTATATCCTAACCTAAGGCAACCTAACATCTCGGATGTAATATTTTACAACATTCCTGGCATGTCGGTCTCTACTTCTTGGTGGGAACATTGTATACGTCTATAACGATATATGTCCTAGCCTAAGGCAACCCAACATGTCGAATTTAATGCTTTACAACATTCTGGCGTGTCGTCGCCTGCTTCTCGAAGGGGACATTATAAACGTCTATAACGTTGTATATCCTAACCTAAGGGGACCTAACATGTCAGGTGAAATGTTTTACAACATGCCTGTCATGTCGGCCCCTATTTCTCGGTGGGAACATTATATACGTCCATAACGTTATATATCCTAGCCTAAGGCGACCTAACATGTCGAATGTAATATTTTACAACATTCCTTGCGTGTCGTCGACCACTTCTCGGTGGGAACATTGTATACGTCTATAACGATATATATCCTAACCTAACGCAACCTAACATCTGGGATGTAATATTTTTGAACATTCCTGGCGTGTCGTCGCCAACTTCTGGATGGGGACATTATATACATCTATAACGTTATATATCCTAGCCTAAGGCAACCTAACATCTCGGATGTAATAGTTGACAACATTCCTGGCGTGTCCGCCCGTACTTCTTGGTGGGAACATCATATGCGTCTATAGCGATATATATCCTAACCGAAGGCAACCTAACATCTCGGATGTAATATTTTACAACATTCCTGGCGCGTCGGCTCCTACTTTTCGGTGGGAACATTATATACGTCTATAACGTTATATATCCTAACCTAAGGGAACCTAACATCTCGGGTGTAATATTTTACAACATTCCTGACGCGTCGGCCCCTATTTCTCGGTGGGAACATTACATACGTCTATAACGTTATATATCCTAGCCTAAGGCAACCTAACATGTCGAATGTAATATTTTACAACATTCCTGGCGTGCCGTCGCCTACTTCTCGATCGGGACATTATATACATCTATAACGTTTTATATCCTAACGTAAGGAAACATAACATCTCGGATGTAATATTTTACAACATTCCTGGCGTGTCGTCGCCTGCTTCTCGATGCGGATATTATATAAGTCTATAACGTTGTATATCCTAACCTAAGGCAACCTAACATCACGAATGTAATATTTTACAACATTCCTTGCGTGTCGTCGCCCACTTCTCGGTGGGAACATTGTATACGTCTATAACGATATATATCCTAGCCTAAGGCAACCTAACATCTTGGATGTAATATTTTACAACATTCCCGGCGTGTCGTCGCCTGCTTCTCGATGGGGACATTATATATGTCTATAACGTTGTATATCCTAACCTAAGGCAACCTAACTTCTCGAATGTAATATTTTACAACATACCTGGCATGTCGGCCCCTACTTCTCGGTGAGAACATTGTATACGTTTATAACGATATATCTCCAAGCCTAAGGCAACCTAACAACTCGGATGTAATATTTTACAACATTCCTGGCGTGTCGTCGCCTGCTTCTCGATGGGGACATTATATAAGTCTATAACGTTGTATATCCTAACCTAAGGCAACCTAACATCTCGAATGTAATATTTTACAACATTCCTTGCGTGTCGTCGCCCACTTCTCGGTGGGAACATTGTATACGTCTATAACGATATATATCCTAGCCTAAGGCAACCTAACATCTTGGATGTAATATTTTACAACATTCCCGGCGTGTCGTCGCCTGCTTCTCGATGGGGACATTATATATGTCTATAACGTTGTATATCCTAACCTAAGGCAACCTAACTTCTCGAATGTAATATTTTACAACATACCTGGCATGTCGGCCCCTACTTCTCGGTGAGAACATTGTATACGTTTATAACGATATATCTCCAAGCCTAAGGCAACCTAACAACTCGGATGTAATATTTTACAACATTCCTGGCGTGTCGTCGCCTGCTTCTCGATGGGGACATTATATAAGTCTATAACGTTGTATATCCTAACCTAAGGCAACCTAACATCTCGAATGTAATATTTTACAACATTCCTTGCGTGTCGTCGCCCACTTCTCGGTGGGAACATTGTATACGTCTATAACGATATATATCCTAGCCTAAGGCAACCTAACATTTTGGATGTAATATTTTACAACATTCCCGGCGTGTCGTCGCCTGCTTCTCGATGGGGACATTATATATGTCTATGACGTTGTATATCCTAACCTAAGGCAACCTAACTTCTCGAATGTAATATTTTACAACATACCTGGCATGTCGGCCCCTACTTCTCGGTGAGAACATTGTATACGTTTATAACGATATATCTCCAAGCCTAAGGCAACCTAACAACTCGGATGTAATATTTTACAACATTCCTGGCGTGTCGTCGCCTGCTTCTCGATGGGGACATTATATACGTCTATAACGTTGTATGTCCTAACCTAACGCAACCTAACATCGGGGATGTAATATTTTTGAACATTCCTGGCATGTCGTCGCCAACTTCTGGATGGGGACATTATATACATCTATAACGTTATATATCCTAGCCTAAGGCAACCTAACATCTCGGATGTAATAGTTGACAACATTCCTGGCGTGTCCGCCCGTACTTCTTGTTGGGAACATCATATGCGTCTATAGCAATATATATCCTAACCGAAGGCAACCTAACATCTCGGATGTAATATTTTACAACATTCCTGGCGCGTCGGCTCCTACTTTTCGGTGGGAACATTATATACGTCTATAACGTTATATATCCTAACCTAAGGGAACCTAACATCTCGGGTGTAATATTTTACAACATTCCTGACGCGTCGGCCCCTATTTCTCGGTGGGAACATTACATACGTCTATAACGTTATATATCCTAGCCTAAGGCAACCTAACATGTCGAATGTAATATTTTACAACATTCCTGGCGTGCCGTCGCCTACTTCTCGATCGGGACATTATATACATCTATAACGTTTTATATCCTAACGTAAGGATACATAACATCTCGGATGTAATATTTTACAACATTCCTGGCGTGTCGTCGCCTGCTTCTCGATGGGGACATTATATAAGTCTATAACGTTGTATATCCTATCCTAAGGCAACCTAACATCTCGAATGTAATATTTTACAACATTCCTGCTATGTCGGCTCCTACTTCTCGGTGAGAACATTCTATACGTCTATAACGATATATATCCTAGCCTAAGGCAACCTAACATCTCGGATGTAACATTTTACAACATTCCTGGCGTTTCGTCGCCTGCTTCTCGATGGGGACATTATATACGTCTATAACGTTGTATATCCTAACCTAAGGCAACCTAACATCTCGGATGTAATATTTTACATCATTCCTGGCATGTCGGTCCCTACGTCTCGGTGGGAACATTCTATACGTCTATAGCGTTGTATATGTTAACCTAAGGGAACCTAACATCTCAGGTGTAATATTTTACAACATTCCTGACGCGTCGGCTCCAACTTTTCGGTGGGACATTATATACGTCTATAACGTTATGTATCCTAACGTAAGGCAACATAACATCTCGGATGTAATATATTACAACATTCGTGGCGTATTGTCGCCTGATTCTCCATGGGGACATTATATACGTCTACAACGTTTTATATCCTAACCTAACGCAACCTAACACCTGGGATGTAATATTTTACATCATTCCTGGCATGTCGGTCCCTACGTCTCGGTGGGAACATTCTATACGTCTATAGCGTTGTATATGTTAACCTAAGGGAACCTAACATCTCAGGTGTAATATTTTACAACATTCCTGACGCGTCGGCTCCAACTTTTCGGTGGGAACATTATATACGTCTATAACGTTATGTATCCTAACGTAAGGCAACATAACATCTCGGATGTAATATATTACAACGTTCGTGGCGTGTTGTCGCCTGATTCTCGATGGGGACATTATATACGTCTACAACGTTTTATATCCTAACCTAACGCAACCTAACATCTGGGATGTAATATTTTACATCATTCCTGGCATGTCGGTCCCTACGTCTCGGTGGGAACATTCTATACGTCTACAGCGTTGTATATCCTAACCTAAGGGAACCTAACATCTCAGGTGAAACATTTTACAACATGCCTGACATGTCGGCCCCTATTTCTCGGTGGGTACATTATATACGTCTATAACGTTATATATCCTAGCCTAAGGCAACCTAACATGTCGAATGCAATATTTTACAACATTCCTGGCGTGTCGTCGCCAACTTCTGGATGGGGACATTATATACATCTATAACGTTATATATCCTAACCTAAGGCAACCTAACATCTCGGATGTAATAGTTGACAACATTCCTGGCGTGTCCGCCCGTACTTCTTGGTGGGAACATCATATGCGTCTATAGCGATATATATCCTAACCGAAGGCAACCTAACATCTCGGATGTAATATTTTACAACACTCCTGACGCGTCGGCCCCTATTTCTCGGTGGGAACATTACATACGTCTATAACGTCATATATCCTAGCCTAAGGCAACCTAACATGTCGAATGTAATATTTTACAACATTCCTGGCGTGCCGACGCCTACTTCTCGATCGGGGCATTATATACATCTATAACGTTATATATCCTAGCCTAAGGCAACCTAACATGTCGAATGTAATATTTTACTACATTCTGGCGTGTCGTCGCCTGCTTCTCTTTGGGGACATTATATACGTCTATAACGTTGTATATCCTAACCTGACGCAACCTAACATCTGGTATGTAATATTTTATAACATTCCTGGCATGTCGGTCCCTACTTCTCGGTGGGAACATTGTATTCGTCTATAACGATATAGATCCTAGCCTAAGGCAACCTAACATGTCGAATGTAATATTTTACAACATTCCTGGCATGTCGGTCCCTACTTCTCGGTGGGAACATTCTATACCTCTATAACGTTGTATATCCTAACCTAAGGGAGCCTAACATCTCGGGTGTAATATTTTACAACATTTCTGACGCGTCGGCCCCTATTCCTCGGGGGGAACATTCTATACCTCTATAACGTTGTATATCCTAACCTAAGGGAACCTAACAACTCGGGTGTAATATTTTACAACATTCCTGACGCGTCGGCCCCTATTTCTCGGTGGGAACATTACATACGTCTATAACGTTATATATCCTAGCCTAAGGCAACCTAACATGTCGAATGTAATATTTTACAACATTCCTGGCGTGCCGTCGCCTACATCTCGATCGGGACATTATATACAACTATAACGTTTCATATCCTAACGTAAGGAAACATAACATCTCGGATGTAATATTTTACAACATTCCTGGCGTGTCGTCGCCCGCTTCTCGATGGGGACATTATATAAGTCTCTAACGTTGTATATCCTAACCTAAGGCAACCTAACATCTCGAATGTAATATTTTACAACATTCCTGGCATGTCGGCCCCTACTTCTCGGTGAGGACATTGTATACGTCTATAACGATATATATCCTAGCCTAATGCAACCTAACATCTCGGATGTAATATTTTACAACATTCGTGGCGTGTCGTCGCCTGCTTCTAGATGGGGACATTATATACATCTATAACGTTGTATTTCCTAACCTAACGCAACCTAACATCTGGGATGTAATATTTTTGAACATTCCTGGCGTGTCGTCGCCAACTTCTGGATGGGGACATTATATACATTTATAACGTTATATATCCTAACCTAAGGGAACCTAACATCTCAGGTGAAATGTTTTACAACATTCCTGACATGTCGGCCCCTATTTCTCGGTGGGAACATTGTATACGTCTATAACGATATAAATCCTAACCTAAGGGAACCTAACATCTCGGATGCAATATTTTACAACATTCCTGGCATGTCGGTCCCAACTTCTCGGTGGGAACATTGTATACGTCTATAACGATATATATCCTAGCCTAAGGCAACCTAACATCTCGGACGTAATATTTTACAACATTCCTGGCGTGTCCTCGCCTGCTTCTCGATGGGGACTTTATATACGTCTATAACGTTGTATATCCTAACCTAACGCAACCTATCATCTGGGATGTAATATTTTACAACATTCCTGGCATGTCGGCCCCTATTTCTCGATGGGAACATTAAATACGTCTATAACGTTATATATCCTAGCCTAAGGCGACCTAACATGTCGAATGTAATATTTTACAACATTCCTGGCGTGTCGTCGCCTACTTCTCGGTGGGAACATTGTATACGTCTATAACGATATATATCCTAGCCTAAGGCAACCTAACATCTTGGATGTAATATTTTACAACATTCCCGGCGTGTCGTCGCCTGCTTCTCGATGGGGACATTATATAAGTCTATAACGTTGTATATCCTAACCTAAGGCAACCTAACTTCTCGAATGTAATATTTTACAACATTCCTGGCATGTCGGCCCCTACTTCTCGGTGAGAACATTGTATACGTCTATAACGATATATATCCTAGCCTAAGGCAACCTAACATCTCAGATGTAATATTTTACAACATTCCTGGCGTGTCGTCGCCTGCTTCTCGATGGGGACATTATATACGTCTATAACGTTGTATGTCCTAACCTAACGCAACCTAACATCTGGGATGTAATATTTTTGAACATTCCTGGCGTGTCGTCGCCAAATTCTGGATGGGGACATTATATACATCTATAACGTTATATATCCTAACCTATGGCAACCTAACATCCCGGATGTAATAGTTGACAACATTCCTGGCGTGTCCGCCCGTACTTCTTCTTGGGAACATCATATGCGTCTATAGCGATATATATCCTAACCGAAGGCAACCTAACATCTCGGATGTAATATTTTACAACATTCCTGGCGCGTCGGCTCCTACTTTTCGGTGGGAACATTATATACGTCTATAACGTTATATATCCTAACCTAACGGAACCTAACATCTCGGGTGTAATATTTTACAACATTCCTGACGCGTCCGCCCCTATTTCTCGGTGGGAACATTACATACGTCTATAACGTTATATATCCTAGCCTAAGGCAACCTAACATGTCGAATGTAATATTTTACAACATTCCTGGCGTGCCGTCGCCTACTTCTCGATCGGGACATTATATACATCTATAACGTTTTATATCCTAACGTAAGGAAACATAACATCTCGGATGTAATATTTTACAACACTCCTGGCGTGTCGTCGCCTGCTTCTCGATGGGGACATTATATACGTCTATAACGTTGTATATCCTAACCTAACGCAACCTATCATCTGGGATGTAATATTTTATAACATTCCTGGCATGTCGGCCCCTATTTCTCGGTGGGAACATTAAATACGTCTATAACGTTATATATCCTAGCCTAAGGCGACCTAACATGTCGAATGTAATATTTTACAACATTCCTGGCGTGCCGTCGCCTACTTCTCGATCGGGACATTATATACATCTATAACGTTATATATCCTAACGTAAGGCAACATAACATCTCGGATGTAATATTTTACAACATTCCTGGCATGTCGTCGCCCGCTTCCCGATGGGGACATTATATACGTCTATAACGTTGTATATCCTAACCTAACGCAACCAAACATCTGGTATGTAATATTTTACAACATTCCTGGCGTGTCGTCGCCTGCTTCTCGATGGGGACACTTCATACGTCTATAACGTTGTATATCCTAACCTAACGCATCCTAACATCTGGGATGTAATATTTTACAACATTCCTGGCATGTCGGTCCCTACGTCTCGGTGGGAACATTCTATACGTCTACAGCGTTGCATATCCTAAGCTAAGGGAACCTAACATCTCAGGTGAAATATTTTACAACATGCCTGACATGTCGGCCCCTATTTCTCGGTGGGAACATTATATACGTCTATAACGTTATATATCCTAGCCTAAGGCGACCTAACATGTCGAATGTAATATTTTACAACATTCCTGGCGTGTCGTCGCCTACTTCTCGGTGGGAACATTGTATACGTCTATAACGATATATATCCTAGCCTAAGGCAACCTAACATCTTGGATGTAATATTTTACAACATTCCCGGCGTGTCGTCGCCTGCTTCTCGATGGGGACATTATATAAGTCTATAACGTTGTATATCCTAACCTAAGGCAACCTAACTTCTCGAATGTAATATTTTACAACATTCCTGGCATGTCGGCCCCTACTTCTCGGTGAGAACATTGTATACGTCTATAACGATATATATCCTAGCCTAAGGCAACCTAACATCTCGGATGTAATATTTTACAACATTCCTGGCGTGTCGTCGCCTGCTTCTCGATGGGGACATTATATACGTCTATAACGTTGTATGTCCTAACCTAACGCAACCTGACATCTGGGATGTAATATTTTTGAACATTCCTGGCGTGTCGTCGCCAACTTCTGGATGGGGACATTATATACATCTATAACGTTATATATCCTAACCTAAGGGAACCTAACATCTCGGGTGTAATATTTTACAACATTCCTGACGCGTCGGCCCCTATTTCTCGGTGGGAACATTACATACGTCTATAACGTTATATATCCTAGCCTAAGGCAACCTAACATGTCGAATGTAATATTTTACAACATTCCTGGCGTGCCGTCGCCTACTTCTCGATCGGGACATTATATACAACTATAACGTTTCATATCCTAACGTAAGGAAACATAACATCTCGGATGTAATATTTTACAACATTCCTGGCGTGTCGTCGCCTGCTTCTCGATGGGGACATTATATAAGTCTCTAACGTTGTATATCCTAACCTAAGGCAACCTAACATCTCGAATGTAATATTTTACAACATTCCTGGCATGTCGGCCCCTACTTCTCGGTGAGGACATTGTATACGTCTATAACGATATATATCCTAGCCTAAGGCAACCTAACATCTCGGATGTAATATTTTACAACATTCGTGGCGTGTCGTCGCCTGCTTCTCGATGGGGACATTATATACATCTATAACGTTGTATTTCCTAACCTAACGCAACCTAACATCTGGGATGTAATATTTTTGAACATTCCTGGCGTGTCGTCGCCAACTTCTGGATGGGGACATTATATACATTTATAACGTTATATATCCTAACCTAAGGGAACCTAACATCTCAGGTGAAATGTTTTACAACATTCCTGACATGTCGGCCCCTATTTCTCGGTGGGAACATTGTATACGTCTATAACGATATACATCCTAGCCTAAGGCAACCTAACGTCTCGGATGTAATATTTTACAACATTCCTGGCGTGTCCTCGCCTGCTTCTCGATGGGGACATTATATACGTCTATAACGTTGTATATCCTAACCTAACGCAACCTATCATCTGGGATGTAATATTTTACAACATTCCTGGCATGTCGGCCCCTATTTCTCGGTGGGAACATTAAATACGTCTATAACGTTATATATCCTAGCCTAAGGCGACCTAACATGTCGAATGTAATATTTTACAACATTCCTGGCGTGTCGTCGCCTGCTTCTCGATGGGGACATTATATACGTCTATAATGTTGTATATCCTAACCTGAAGCAACCTAACATCTGGTATGTAATATTTTACAACATTCCTGTTATGTCGGTCCCTACTTCTCGGTGGGAACATTCTATTCGTCTATAACGATATATATCCTAGCCTAAGGCAACCTAACATGTCGAATGTAATATTTTACAACATTCCTGGCATGTCGGTCCCTACTTCTCGGTGGGAACATTCTATACCTCTATAACGTTGTATATCCTAACCTAAGGGAACCTAACATCTCGGGTGTAATATTTTACAACATTCCTGACGCGTCGGCCCCTATTTCTCGGGGGGAACATTCTATACCTCTATAACGTTGTATATCCTAACCTAAGGGAACCTAACAACTCGGGTGTAATATTTTACAACATTCCTGACGCGTCGGCTCCTATTTCTCGGTGGGAACATTCTATACGTCTATAACGTTGTATATCCTAACCTAAGGCAACCTAACATGTCGAATGCAATATTTTACAACATTCCTGGCGTGTCGTCGCCTGCTTCTCGATGGGGACATTATATACGTCTATAACGTTGTATATCCTAACCTAAGGCAACCTAACTTCTCGAATGTAATATTTTACAACATACCTGGCATGTCGGCCCCTACTTCTCGGTGAGAACATTGTATACGTCTATAACGATATATGTCCTAGCCTAAGGCAACCCAACATGTCGAATTTAATGCTTTACAACATTCTGGCGTGTCGTCGCCTGCTTCTCGAAGGGGACATTATAAACGTCTATAACGTTGTATATCCTAACCTAACGCAACCTAACATCTGGGATGTAATATTTTTGAACATTCCTGGCATGTCGGTCCCAACGTCTCGGTGGGAACGTTATATTCGTCTATAACGATATATATCCTAACCTAAGAGCACTTAACGTCTCGGATGTAATATTTTACAACATTCCTGGCATGTCGGTCCCTACTTCTCGGTGGGAACATTCTACTCGTCTATAGCGATATATATCCTAGCCTGAGGCAACCTAACATGTCGAATGTAATATTTTACAACATTCCTGGCGTGTCGGTCCCTACTTCTCGGTGGGATCATTCTATACCTCTATAACGTTGTATATCCTAACCTAAGGCAACCTAACTTCTCGAATGTAATATTTTACAACATTCCTGGCATGTCGGTCCCTACGTCTCGGCGGGTACATTATATACGTCTATAACGTTGTATATACTAACCTAACGCAACCTATCATCTGGGATGTAATATTTTACAACATTCCTGGCATGTCGGTCCCTACGTCTCGGTGGGAACGTTATATACGTCTATAACGATATGTATCCTAACCTAAGGGAACCTAACATCTCGGATGTTATATTTTACAACATTCCTGGCGTGGCGTCGCCAGATTCTCGATGGGGACATTATATACGTCTATAACGTTGTATATCCTAAACTAACGCCACCTAACATCTGGTTTGTAATATTTTACAACATTCCTGGCATGTCGGTCCCAACGTCTCGGTGGGAACGTTATATTCGTCTATAACGATATATATCCTAACCTAAGAGAACTTAACATCTCGGATGTAATATTTTACAACATTCCTGGCATGTCGGTCCCTACTTCTCGGTGGGAACATTCTATTCGTCTATAGCGATATATATCCTAGCCTAAGGCAACCTAGCATGTCGAATGTAATATTTTACAACATTCCTGGCGTGTCGTCGCCTGCTTCTCGATGGGGACATTATATACGTCTATAATGTTGTATACCCTAACCTGAAGCAACCTAACATCTGGTATGTAATATTTTACAACATTCCTGTTATGTCGGTCCCTACTTCTCGGTGGGAACATTCTATTCGTCTATAACGATATATATCCTAGCCTAAGGCAACCTAACATGTCGAATGTAATATTTTACAACATTCCTGGCATGTCGGTCCCTACTTCTCGGTGGGAACATTCTATACCTCTATAACGTTGTATATCCTAACCTAAGGGAACCTAACATCTCGGGTGTAATATTTTACAACATTCCTGACGCGTCGGCCCCTATTTCTCGGGGGGAACATTCTATACCTCTATAACGTTGTATATCCTAACCTAAGGGAACCTAACAACTCGGGTGTAATATTTTACAACATTCCTGACGCGTCGGCCCCTATTTCTCGGTGGGAACATTCTATACGTCTATAACGTTGTATATCCTAACCTAAGGCAACCTAACATGTCGAATGCAATATTTTACAACATTCCTGGCGTGTCGTCGCCTGCTTCTCGATGGGGACATTATATACGTCTATAACGTTGTATATCCTAACCTAAGGCAACCTAACTTCTCGAATGTAATATTTTACAACATACCTGGCATGTCGGCCCCTACTTCTCGGTCAGAACATTGTATACGTCTATAACGATATATGTCCTAGCCTAAGGCAACCCAACATGTCGAATTTAATGCTTTACAACATTCTGGCGTGTCGTCGCCTGCTTCTCGAAGGGGACATTATAAACGTCTATAACGTTGTATATCCTAACCTAACGCAACCTAACATCTGGGATGTAATATTTTACAACATTCCTGGGATGTCGGTCCCTCCGTCTCGGCGGGTACATTATATACGTGTATAACGTTGTATATACTAACCTAACGCAACCTATCATCCGGGATGTAATATTATACAACATTCCTGGCATGTCGGTCCCTACGTCTCGGTGGGAAAGTTATATACGTCTATAACGATATGTAGCCTAATCTAAGGAAACCTAACATCTCGGATGTTATATTTTACAACATTCCTGGCGTGGCGTCGCCTGATTCTCGATGGGGACATTATATACGTCTACAACGTTTTATATACTAACCTAACGCAACCTAACATCTGGGATGTAATATTTTGCATCATTCGTGGCATGTCGGTCCATACGTCTCGGTGGGAACATTCTATACGTCTACAGCGTTGTATATCCTAACCTAAGGGAACCTAACATGTCAGGTGAAATGTTTTACAACATGCCTGTCATGTCGGCCCCTATTTCTCGGTGGGAACATTATATACGTCTATAACGTTATATATCCTAGCCTAATGCGACCTAACATGTCGAATGTAATATTTTACAACATTCCTTGCGTGTCGTCGACCACTTCTCGGTGGGAACATTGTATACGTCTATAACGATATATATCCTAACCTAACGCAACCTAACATCTGGGATGTAATATTTTTGAACATTCCTGGCGTGTCGTCGCCAACTTCTGGATGGGGACATTATATACATCTATAACGTTATATATCCTAACCTAACGCAACCTAACATCTCGGATGTAATAGTTGACAACATTCCTGGCGTGTCCGCCCGTACTTCTTGGTGGGAACATCATATGCGTCTATAGCGATATATATCCTAACCGAAGGCAACCTAACATCTCGGATGTAATATTTTACAACATTCCTGGCGCGTCGGCTCCTACTTTTCGGTGGGAACATTATATACGTCTATAACGTTATATATCCTAAGCTAAGGGAACCTAACATCTCGGGTGTAATATTTTACAACATTCCTGACGCGTCGGCCCCTATTTCTCGGTGGGAACATTACATACGTCTATAACGTTATATATCCTAGCCTAAGGCAACCTAACATGTCGAATGTAATATTTTACAACATTCCTGGCGTGCCGTCGCCTACTTCTCGATCGGGACATTATATACATCTATAACGTTTTATATCCTAACGTAAGGAAACATAACATCTCGGATGTAATATTTTACAACATTCCTGGCGTGTCGTCGCCTGCTTCTCGATGGGGACATTATATAAGTCTATAACGTTGTATATCCTAACCTAAGGCAACCTAACATCTCGAATGTAATATTTTACAACATTCCTTGCGTGTCGACGCCCACTTCTCGGTGGGAACATTGTATACGTCTATAACGATATATATCCTAGCCTAAGGCAACCTAACATCTTGGATGTAATATTTTACAACATTCCCGGCGTGTCGTCGCCTGCTTCTCGATGGGGACATTATATATGTCTATAACGTTGTATATCCTAACCTAAGGCAACCTAACTTCTCGAATGTAATATTTTACAACATACCTGGCATGTCGGCCCCTACTTCTCGGTGAGAACATTGTATACGTTTATAACGATATATCTCCAAGCCTAAGGCAACCTAACAACTCGGATGTAATATTTTACAACATTCCTGGCGTGTCGTCGCCTGATTCTCGATGGGGACATTATATAAGTCTATAACGTTGTATATCCTAACCTAAGGCAACCTAACATCTCGAATGTAATATTTTACAACATTCCTTGCGTGTCGTCGCCCACTTCTCGGTGGGAACATTGTATACGTCTATAACGATATATATCCTAGCCTAAGGCAACCTAACATCTTGGATGTAATATTTTACAACATTCCCGGCGTGTCGTCGCCTGCTTCTCGATGGGGACATTATATATGTCTATAACGTTGTATATCCTAACCTAAGGCAACCTAACATCTCGAATGTAATATTTTACAGCATACCTGGCATGTCGGCCCCTACTTCTCGGTGAGAACATTGTATACGTTTATAACGATATATCTCCAAGCCTAAGGCAACCTAACATCTGGGATGTAATATTTTTGAACATTCCTGGCGTGTCGTCGCCAACTTCTGGATGGGGACATTATATACATCTATAACGTTATATATCCTAACCTAACGCAACCTAACATCTCGGATGTAATAGTTGACAACATTCCTGGCGTGTCCGCCCGTACTTCTTGGTGGGAACATCATATGCGTCTATAGCGATATATATCCTAACCGAAGGCAACCTAACATCTCGGATGTAATATTTTACAACATTCCTGGCGCGTCGGCTCCTACTTTTCGGTGGGAACATTATATACGTCTATAACGTTATATATCCTAAGCTAAGGGAACCTAACATCTCGGGTGTAATATTTTACAACATTCCTGACGCGTCGGCCCCTATTTCTCGGTGGGAACATTACATACGTCTATAACGTTATATATCCTAGCCTAAGGCAACCTAACATGTCGAATGTAATATTTTACAACATTCCTGGCGTGCCGTCGCCTACTTCTCGATCGGGACATTATATACATCTATAACGTTTTATATCCTAACGTAAGGAAACATAACATCTCGGATGTAATATTTTACAACATTCCTGGCGTGTCGTCGCCTGCTTCTCGATGGGGACATTATATAAGTCTATAACGTTGTATATCCTAACCTAAGGCAACCTAACATCTCGAATGTAATATTTTACAACATTCCTTGCGTGTCGACGCCCACTTCTCGGTGGGAACATTGTATACGTCTATAACGATATATATCCTAGCCTAAGGCAACCTAACATCTTGGATGTAATATTTTACAACATTCCCGGCGTGTCGTCGCCTGCTTCTCGATGGGGACATTATATATGTCTATAACGTTGTATATCCTAACCTAAGGCAACCTAACTTCTCGAATGTAATATTTTACAACATACCTGGCATGTCGGCCCCTACTTCTCGGTGAGAACATTGTATACGTTTATAACGATATATCTCCAAGCCTAAGGCAACCTAACAACTCGGATGTAATATTTTACAACATTCCTGGCGTGTCGTCGCCTGATTCTCGATGGGGACATTATATAAGTCTATAACGTTGTATATCCTAACCTAAGGCAACCTAACATCTCGAATGTAATATTTTACAACATTCCTTGCGTGTCGTCGCCCACTTCTCGGTGGGAACATTGTATACGTCTATAACGATATATATCCTAGCCTAAGGCAACCTAACATCTTGGATGTAATATTTTACAACATTCCCGGCGTGTCGTCGCCTGCTTCTCGATGGGGACATTATATATGTCTATAACGTTGTATATCCTAACCTAAGGCAACCTAACATCTCGAATGTAATATTTTACAACATACCTGGCATGTCGGCCCCTACTTCTCGGTGAGAACATTGTATACGTTTATAACGATATATCTCCAAGCCTAAGGCAACCTAACATCTGGGATGTAATATTTTTGAACATTCCTGGCGTGTCGTCGCCAACTTCTGGATGGGGACATTATATACATCTATAACGTTATATATCCTAACCTAACGCAACCTAACATCTCGGATGTAATAGTTGACAACATTCCTGGCGTGTCCGCCCGTACTTCTTGGTGGGAACATCATATGCGTCTATAGCGATATATATCCTAACCGAAGGCAACCTAACATCTCGGATGTAATATTTTACAACATTCCTGGCGCGTCGGCTCCTACTTTTCGGTGGGAACATTATATACGTCTATAACGTTATATATCCTAAGCTAAGGGAACCTAACATCTCGGGTGTAATATTTTACAACATTCCTGACGCGTCGGCCCCTATTTCTCGGTGGGAACATTACATACGTCTATAACGTTATATATCCTAGCCTAAGGCAACCTAACATGTCGAATGTAATATTTTACAACATTCCTGGCGTGCCGTCGCCTACTTCTCGATCGGGACATTATATACATCTATAACGTTTTATATCCTAACGTAAGGAAACATAACATCTCGGATGTAATATTTTACAACATTCCTGGCGTGTCGTCGCCTGCTTCTCGATGGGGACATTATATAAGTCTATAACGTTGTATATCCTAACCTAAGGCAACCTAACATCTCGAATGTAATATTTTACAACATTCCTTGCGTGTCGACGCCCACTTCTCGGTGGGAACATTGTATACGTCTATAACGATATATATCCTAGCCTAAGGCAACCTAACATCTTGGATGTAATATTTTACAACATTCCCGGCGTGTCGTCGCCTGCTTCTCGATGGGGACATTATATATGTCTATAACGTTGTATATCCTAACCTAAGGCAACCTAACTTCTCGAATGTAATATTTTACAACATACCTGGCATGTCGGCCCCTACTTCTCGGTGAGAACATTGTATACGTTTATAACGATATATCTCCAAGCCTAAGGCAACCTAACAACTCGGATGTAATATTTTACAACATTCCTGGCGTGTCGTCGCCTGATTCTCGATGGGGACATTATATAAGTCTATAACGTTGTATATCCTAACCTAAGGCAACCTAACATCTCGAATGTAATATTTTACAACATTCCTTGCGTGTCGTCGCCCACTTCTCGGTGGGAACATAGTATACGTCTATAACGATATATATCCTAGCCTAAGGCAACCTAACATCTTGGATGTAATATTTTACAACATTCCCGGCGTGTCGTCGCCTGCTTCTCGATGGGGACATTATATATGTCTATAACGTTGTATATCCTAACCTAAGGCAACCTAACATCTCGAATGTAATATTTTACAACATACCTGGCATGTCGGCCCCTACTTCTCGGTGAGAACATTGTATACGTTTATAACGATATATCTCCAAGCCTAAGGCAACCTAACAACTCGGATGTAATATTTTACAACATTCCTGGCGTGTCGTCGCCTGCTTCTCGATGGGGACATTATATAAGTCTATAACGTTGTATATCCTAACCTAAGGCAACCTAACATCTCGAATGTAATATTTTACAACATTCCTTGCGTGTCGTCGCCCACTTCTCGGTGGGAACATTGTATACGTCTATAACGATATATATCCTAGCCTAAGGCAACCTAACATCTTGGATGTAATATTTTACAACATTCCCGGCGTCTCGTCGCCTGCTTCTCGATGGGGACATTATATATGTCTATAACGTTGTATATCCTAACCTAAGGCAACCTAACTTCTCGAATGTAATATTTTACAACATACCTGGCATGTCGGCCCCTACTTCTCGGTGGGAACATTGTATACGTCTATAACGATATATATCCTAGCCTAAGGCAACCTAACATCTTGGATGTAATATTTTACAACATTCCTGCCATGTCGGTCCCTACTTCTCGGTGGGAACATTGTATTCGTCTATAACGATATATATCCTAGCCTAAGGCAACCTAACATGTCGAATGCAATATTTTACAACATTCCTGGCGTGTCGTCGCCTGCTTCTCGATGGGGACATTATATACGTCTATAACGTTGTATATCCTAACCTAAGGCAACCTAACATCTCGGATGTAATATTTTACATCATTCCTGGCATGTCGGTCCCTACGTCTCGGTGGGAACATTCTATACGTCTATAGCGTTGTATATGTTAACCTAAGGGAACCTAACATCTCAGGTGTAATATTTTACAACATTCCTGACGCATCGGCTCCAACTTTTCGGTGGGAACATTATATACGTCTATAACGTTATGTATCCTAACGTAAGGCAACATAACATCTCGGATGTAATATATTACAACGTTCGTGGCGTGTTGTCGCCTGATTCTCGATGGGGACATTATATACGTCTACAACGTTTTATATCCTAACCTAACGCAACCTAACATCTGGGATGTAATATTTTACATCATTCCTGGCATGTCGGTCCCTACGTCTCGGTGGGAACATTCTATACGTCTACAGCGTTGTATATCCTAACCTAAGGGAACCTAACATCTCAGGTGAAACATTTTACAACATGCCTGACATGTCGGCCCCTATTTCTCGGTGGGTACATTATATACGTCTATAACGTTATATATCCTAGCCTAAGGCAACCTAACATGTCGAATGCAATATTTTACAACATTCCTGGCGTGTCGTCGCCAACTTCTGGATGGGGACATTGTATACATCTATAACGTTATATATCCTAACCTAAGGCAACCTAACATCTCGGATGTAATAGTTGACAACATTCCTGGCGTGACCGCCCGTACTTCTTGGTGGGAACATCATATGCGTCTATAGCGATATATATCCTAACCGAAGGCAACCTAACATCTCGGATGTAATATTTTACAACACTCCTGACGCGTCGGCCCCTATTTCTCGGTGGGAACATTACATACGTCTATAACGTCATATATCCTAGCCTAAGGCAACCTAACATGTCGAATGTAATATTTTACAACATTCCTGGCGTGCCGACGCCTACTTCTCGATCGGGGCATTATATACATCTATAACGTTATATATCCTAGCCTAAGGCAACCTAACATGTCGAATGTAATATTTTACTACATTCTGGCGTGTCGTCGCCTGCTTCTCTTTGGGGACATTATATACGTCTATAACGTTGTATATCCTAACCTGACGCAACCTAACATCTGGTATGTAATATTTTATAACATTCCTGGCATGTCGGTCCCTACTTCTCGGTGGGAACATTGTATTCGTCTATAACGATATAGATCCTAGCCTAAGGCAACCTAACATGTCGAATGTAATATTTTACAACATTCCTGGCATGTCGGTCCCTACTTCTCGGTGGGAACATTCTATACCTCTATAACGTTGTATATCCTAACCTAAGGGAGCCTAACATCTCGGGTGTAATATTTTACAACATTCCTGACGCGTCGGCCCCTATTCCTCGGGGGGAACATTCTATACCTCTATAACGTTGTATATCCTAACCTAAGGGAACCTAACAACTCGGGTGTAATATTTTACAACATTCCTGACGCGTCGGCCCCTATTTCTCGGTGGGAACATTACATACGTCTATAACGTTATATATCCTAGCCTAAGGCAACCTAACATGTCGAATGTAATATTTTACAACATTCCTGGCGTGCCGTCGCCTACATCTCGATCGGGACATTATATACAACTATAACGTTTCATATCCTAACGTAAGGAAACATAACATCTCGGATGTAATATTTTACAACATTCCTGGCGTGTCGTCGCCTGCTTCTCGATGGGGACATTATATAAGTCTCTAACGTTGTATATCCTAACCTAAGGCAACCTAACATCTCGAATGTAATATTTTACAACATTCCTGGCATGTCGGCCCCTACTTCTCGGTGAGGACATTGTATACGTCTATAACGATATATATCCTAGCCTAATGCAACCTAACATCTCGGATGTAATATTTTACAACATTCGTGGCGTGTCGTCGCCTGCTTCTAGATGGGGACATTATATACATCTATAACGTTGTATTTCCTAACCTAACGCAACCTAACATCTGGGATGTAATATTTTTGAACATTCCTGGCGTGTCGTCGCCAACTTCTGGATGGGGACATTATATACATTTATAACGTTATATATCCAAACCTAAGGGAACCTAACATCTCAGGTGAAATGTTTTACAACATTCCTGACATGTCGGCCCCTATTTCTCGGTGGGAACATTGTATACGTCTATAACGATATAAATCCTAACCTAAGGGAACCTAACATCTCGGATGCAATATTTTACAACATTCCTGGCATGTCGGTCCCAACTTCTCGGTGGGAACATTGTATACGTCTATAACGATATATATCCTAGCCTAAGGCAACCTAACATCTCGGACGTAATATTTTACAACATTCCTGGCGTGTCCTCGCCTGCTTCTCGATGGGGACATTATATACGTCTATAACGTTGTATATCCTAACCTAACGCAACCTATCATCTGGGATGTAATATTTTACAACATTCCTGGCATGTCGGCCCCTATTTCTCGGTGGGAACATTAAATACGTCTATAACGTTATATATCCTAGCCTAAGGCGACCTAACATGTCGAATGTAATATTTTACAACATTCCTGGCGTGCCGTCGCCTACTTCTCGATCGGGACATTATATACATCTATAACGTTATATGTCCTAACGTAAGGCAACATAACATCTCGGATGTAATATTTTACAACATTCCTGGCATGTCGTCGCCCGCTTCCCGATGGGGACATTATATACGTCTATAACGTTGTATATCCTAACCTAACGCAACCAAACATCTGGTATGTAATATTTTACAACATTCCTGGCGTGTCGTCGCCTGCTTCTCGATGGGGACACTTCATACGTCTATAACGTTGTATATCCTAACCTAACGCATCCTAACATCTGGGATGTAATATTTTACAACATTCCTGGCATGTCGGTCCCTACGTCTCGGTGGGAACATTCTATACGTCTACAGCGTTGCATATCCTAAGCTAAGGGAACCTAACATCTCAGGTGAAATATTTTACAACATGCCTGACATGTCGGCCCCTATTTCTCGGTGGGAACATTATATACGTCTATAACGTTATATATCCTAGCCTAAGGCGACCTAACATGTCGAATGTAATATTTTACAACATTCCTGGCGTGTCGTCGCCTACTTCTCGGTGGGAACATTGTATACGTCTATAACGATATATATCCTAGCCTAAGGCAACCTAACATCTTGGATGTAATATTTTACAACATTCCCGGCGTGTCGTCGCCTGCTTCTCGATGGGGACATTATATAAGTCTATAACGTTGTATATCCTAACCTAAGGCAACCTAACTTCTCGAATGTAATATTTTACAACATTCCTGGCATGTCGGCCCCTACTTCTCGGTGAGAACATTGTATACGTCTATAACGATATATATCCTAGCCTAAGGCAACCTAACATCTCGGATGTAATATTTTACAACATTCGTGGCGTGTCGTCGCCTGCTTCTCGATGGGGACATTATATACATCTATAACGTTGTATTTCCTAACCTAACGCAACCTAACATCTGGGATGTAATATTTTTGAACATTCCTGGCGTGTCGTCGCCAACTTCTGGATGGGGACATTATATACATTTATAACGTTATATATCCTAACCTAAGGGAACCTAACATCTCAGGTGAAATGTTTTACAACATTCCTGACATGTCGGCCCCTATTTCTCGGTGGGAACATTGTATACGTCTATAACGATATACATCCTAGCCTAAGGCAACCTAACGTCTCGGATGTAATATTTTACAACATTCCTGGCGTGTCCTCGCCTGCTTCTCGATGGGGACATTATATACGTCTATAACGTTGTATATCCTAACCTAACGCAACCTATCATCTGGGATGTAATATTTTACAACATTCCTGGCATGTCGGCCCCTATTTCTCGGTGGGAACATTAAATACGTCTATAACGTTATATATCCTAGCCTAAGGCGACCTAACATGTCGAATGTAATATTTTACAACATTCCTGGCGTGTCGTCGCCTGCTTCTCGATGGGGACATTATATACGTCTATAATGTTGTATATCCTAACCTGAAGCAACCTAACATCTGGTATGTAATATTTTACAACATTCCTGTTATGTCGGTCCCTACTTCTCGGTGGGAACATTCTATTCGTCTATAACGATATATATCCTAGCCTAAGGCAACCTAACATGTCGAATGTAATATTTTACAACATTCCTGGCATGTCGGTCCCTACTTCTCGGTGGGAACATTCTATACCTCTATAACGTTGTATATCCTAACCTAAGGGAACCTAACATCTCGGGTGTAATATTTTACAACATTCCTGACGCGTCGGCCCCTATTTCTCGGGGGGAACATTCTATACCTCTATAACGTTGTATATCCTAACCTAAGGGAACCTAACAACTCGGGTGTAATATTTTACAACATTCCTGACGCGTCGGCTCCTATTTCTCGGTGGGAACATTCTATACGTCTATAACGTTGTATATCCTAACCTAAGGCAACCTAACATGTCGAATGCAATATTTTACAACATTCCTGGCGTGTCGTCGCCTGCTTCTCGATGGGGACATTATATACGTCTATAACGTTGTATATCCTAACCTAAGGCAACCTAACTTCTCGAATGTAATATTTTACAACATACCTGGCATGTCGGCCCCTACTTCTCGGTGAGAACATTGTATACGTCTATAACGATATATGTCCTAGCCTAAGGCAACCCAACATGTCGAATTTAATGCTTTACAACATTCTGGCGTGTCGTCGCCTGCTTCTCGAAGGGGACATTATAAACGTCTATAACGTTGTATATCCTAACCTAACGCAACCTAACATCTGGGATGTAATATTTTTGAACATTCCTGGCATGTCGGTCCCAACGTCTCGGTGGGAACGTTATATTCGTCTATAACGATATATATCCTAACCTAAGAGCACTTAACGTCTCGGATGTAATATTTTACAACATTCCTGGCATGTCGGTCCCTACTTCTCGGTGGGAACATTCTACTCGTCTATAGCGATATATATCCTAGCCTGAGGCAACCTAACATGTCGAATGTAATATTTTACAACATTCCTGGCGTGTCGGTCCCTACTTCTCGGTGGGATCATTCTATACCTCTATAACGTTGTATATCCTAACCTAAGGCAACCTAACTTCTCGAATGTAATATTTTACAACATTCCTGGCATGTCGGTCCCTACGTCTCGGCGGGTACATTATATACGTCTATAACGTTGTATATACTAACCTAACGCAACCTATCATCTGGGATGTAATATTTTACAACATTCCTGGCATGTCGGTCCCTACGTCTCGGTGGGAACGTTATATACGTCTATAACGATATGTATCCTAACCTAAGGGAACCTAACATCTCGGATGTTATATTTTACAACATTCCTGGCGTGGCGTCGCCAGCTTCTCGATGGGGACATTATATACGTCTATAACGTTGTATATCCTAAACTAACGCCACCTAACATCTGGTTTGTAATATTTTACAACATTCCTGGCATGTCGGTCCCAACGTCTCGGTGGGAACGTTATATTCGTCTATAACGATATATATCCTAACCTAAGAGAACTTAACATCTCGGATGTAATATTTTACAACATTCCTGGCATGTCGGTCCCTACTTCTCGGTGGGAACATTCTATTCGTCTATAGCGATATATATCCTAGCCTAAGGCAACCTAGCATGTCGAATGTAATATTTTACAACATTCCTGGCGTGTCGTCGCCTGCTTCTCGATGGGGACATTATATACGTCTATAATGTTGTATATCCTAACCTGAAGCAACCTAACATCTGGTATGTAATATTTTACAACATTCCTGTTATGTCGGTCCCTACTTCTCGGTGGGAACATTCTATTCGTCTATAACGATATATATCCTAGCCTAAGGCAACCTAACATGTCGAATGTAATATTTTACAACATTCCTGGCATGTCGGTCCCTACTTCTCGGTGGGAACATTCTATACCTCTATAACGTTGTATATCCTAACCTAAGGGAACCTAACATCTCGGGTGTAATATTTTACAACATTCCTGACGCGTCGGCCCCTATTTCTCGGGGGGAACATTCTATACCTCTATAACGTTGTATATCCTAACCTAAGGGAACCTAACAACTCGGGTGTAATATTTTACAACATTCCTGACGCGTCGGCCCCTATTTCTCGGTGGGAACATTCTATACGTCTATAACGTTGTATATCCTAACCTAAGGCAACCTAACATGTCGAATGCAATATTTTACAACATTCCTGGCGTGTCGTCGCCTGCTTCTCGATGGGGACATTATATACGTCTATAACGTTGTATATCCTAACCTAACGCAACCTAACATCTGGGATGTAATATTTCACATCATTCCTGGCATGTCGGTCCCTACGTCTCGGTGGGAACATTCTATACGTCTATAGCGTTGTATATGTTAACCTAAGGGAACCTAACATCTCAGGTGTAATATTTTACAACATTCCTGACGCGTCGGCACCAACTTTTCGGTGGGTACATTATATACGTCTATAACGTTATGTATCCTATCGTAAGGCAACATAACATCTCGGATGTAATATTTTACAACATTCCTGGCGTGTCGTCGCCAACTTCTGGATGGGGACATTATATACATCTATAACGTTATATATCCTAACCTAAGGCAACCTAACATCTCGGATGTAATAGTTGACAACATTCCTGGCGTGTCCGCCCGTACTTCTTGGTGGGAACATCATATGCGTCTATAGCGATATATATCCTAACCGAAGGCAACCTAACATCTCGGATGTAATATTTTACAACACTCCTGACGCGTCGGCCCCTATTTCTCGGTGGGAACACTACATACGTCTATAACGTTATATATCCTAGCCTAAGGCAACCTAACATGTCGAATGTAATATTTTACAACATTCCTGGCGTGCCGTCGCCTACTTCTCGATCGGGACATTATATACATCTATAACGTTTTATATCCTAACGTAAGGAAACATAACATCTCGGATGTAATATTTTACAACATTCCTGGCGTGTCGTCGCCTGCTTCTCGATGGGGACATTATATAAGTCTATAACGTTGTATATCCTAACCTAAGGCAACCTAACATCTCGAATGTAATATTTTACAACATTCCTTGCGTGTCGTCGCCCACTTCTCGGTGGGAACATTGTATACGTCTATAACGATATATATCCTAGCCTAAGGCAACCTAACATCTTGGATGTAATATTTTACAACATTCCCGGCGTGTCGTCGCCTGCTTCTCGATGGGGACATTATATACGTCTATAACGTTGTATATCCTAACCTAAGGCAACCTAACTTCTCGAATGTAATATTTTACAACATACCTGGCATGTCGGCCCCTACTTCTCGGTGAGAACATTGTATACGTTTATAACGATATATCTCCAAGCCTAACGCAACCTAACATCTGGGATGTAATATTTTTGAACATTCCTGGCATGTCGGCCCCTACTTCTCGGTGAGAAAATTGTATACGTCTATAACGATATATATCCTAGCCTAAGGCAACCTAACATCTCGGATGTAATATTTTACAACATTCCTGGCGTGTCGTCGCCTGCTTCTCGAAGGGGACATTATATACGTCTATAACGATGTATATCCTAGCCTAAGGCAACCTAACATGTCGAATGTAATATTTTACAACATTCCTGGCATGTCGGTCCCTACTTCTCGGTGGGAACATTCTATACCTCTATAACGTTGTATATGCTAACCTAAGGGAACCTAACATCTCAGGTGTAATATTTTACAACATTCCTGACGCGTCGGTTCCAAATTTTCGGTGGGAACATTATATACGTCTATAACGTTATGTATCCTAACGTAAGGCAGCATAACATCTCGGATGTAATATTTTACATCATTCCTGGCATGTCGGTCCCTACGTCTCGGTGTGAACATTCTATACGTCTACAGCGTTGTATATCCTAACCTAAGGGAACCTAACATCTCAGGTGAAATATTTTACAACATGCCTGACATGTCGGCCCCTATTTCTCGGTGGGAACATTATATACGTCTATAACGTTATATATCCTAGCCTAAGGCGACCTAACATGTCGAATGCAATATTTTACAACATTCCTGGCGTGTCGTCGCCTGCTTCTCGATGGGGACATTATATACGTCTATAACGTTGTATGTCCTAACCTAACGCAACCTAACATCTGGGATGTAATATTTTTGAACATTCCTGGCGTGTCGTCGCCAAATTCTGGATGGGGACATTATATACATCTATAACGTTATATATCCTAATCTAAGGCAACCTAACATCTCGGATGTAATAGTTGACAACAATCCTGGCGTGTCCGCCCGTACTTCTTGGTGGGAACATTATATACGTCTATAACGTTATATATGCTAACCTAAGGCAACCTAACATCTCGAATGCAATATTTTACAACATTCCTGGCATGACAGAACCTACGTCCCGGTGGGAACATTCTATACGTCTATAACATTGTATATCCTAACCTAACGCAACCTAATATCTGGGATGTGATATTTTACAACATTCTGGCGTGTCGTCGCCTGCTTCTCGAAGGGGACATTATAAACGTCTATAACGTTGTATATCCTAACCTAACGCAACCTAACATCTGGGATGTAATATTTTACAACATTCCTGGCATGTCGGTCCCTACGTCTCGGCGGGTACATTATATACGTCTATAACGTTGTATATACTAACCTAACGCAACATATCATCTGGGATGTAATATTATACAACATTCCTGGCATGTCGGTCCCTACGTCTCGGTGGGAAGGTTATATACGTCTGTAACGATATATATCCTAGCCTAAGGCGACCTAACATGTCGAATGTAATATTTTACAACATTCCTGGCGTGCCGTCGCCTACTTCTAGATCGGGGCATTATATACATCTATAACGTTATATATCCTAGCCTAAGGCAACCTAACATGTCGAATGTAATATTTTACTACATTCTGGCGTGTCGTCGCCTGCTTCTCGTTGGGGACATTATATACGTCTATAACGTTGTATATCCTAACCTGACGCAACCTAACATCTGGTATGTAATATTTTATAACATTCCTGGCATGTCGGTCCCTACTTCTCGGTGGGAACATCGTATTCGTCTATAACGATATAGATCCTAGCCTAAGGCAACCTAACATGTCGAATGTAATATTTTACAACATTCCTGGCATGTCGGTCCCTACTTCTCGGTGGGAACATTCTATACCTCTATAACGTTGTATATCCTAACCTAAGGGAGCCTAACATCTCGGGTGTAATATTTTACAACATTCCTGACGAGTCGGCCCCTATTTCTCGGGGGGAACATTCTATACCTCTATAACGTTGTATATCCTAACCTAAGGGAACCTAACAACTCGGGTGTAATATTTTACAACATTCCTGACGCGTCGGCCCCTATTTCTCGGCGGGAACATTCTATACGTCTATAACGTTGTATATGCTAACCTAAGGGAACCTAACATCTCGGGTGTAATATTTTACAACATTCCTGACGCGTCGGCCCCTATTACTCGGTGGGAACATTATATACGTCTATAACGTTGTATATCTTAACCTAAGGCAACCTAACATCTCGGATGTAATATTTTACAACATTCCTGGCGTGTCGTCGCCTGCTTCTCGAAGGGGACATATACGTCTATAACGATGTATATCCTAACCTAACGCAACCTAACATCTGGGATGTAATATTTTACATCATTCCTGGCACGTCGGTCCCTACGTCTCGGAGGGAACATTCTACACGTCTATAGCGTTGTATATGTTAACCTAAGGGAACCTAACATCTCAGGTGTAATATTTTACAATATTCCTGACGCGTCGGCACCAACTTTTCGGTGGGAACATTATATACGTCTATAACGTTATGTATCCTATCGTAAGGCAACATAACATCTCGGATGTAATATTTTACAACATACCTGGCGTGTTGTCGCCTGATTCTCGATGGGGACATTATATACGTCTACAACGTTTTATATCCTAACCTAACGCAACCTAACATCTGGGATGTAATATTTTACATCATTCCTGGCATGTCGGTCCCTACGTCTCGGTGGGAACATTCTATACGTCTACAGCGTTGTATATCCTAACCTAAGGGAACCTAATATGTCAGGTGCAATATTTTACAACATGCCTGTCATGTCGGCCCCTATTTCTCGGTGGGAACATTACATACGTCTATAACGTTATATATCCTAGCCTAAGGCAACCTAACATGTCGAATGTAATATTTTACAACATTCCTGGCGTGCCGTCGCCTACTTCTCGATCGGGACATTATATACATCTATAACGTTTTATATCCTAACGTAAGGAAACATAACATCTCGGATGTAATATTTTACAACATTCCTGGCGTGTCGTCGCCTGCTTCTCGATGGGGACATTATATAAGTCTATAACGTTGTATATCCTAACCTAAGGCAACCTAACATCTCGAATGTAATATTTTACAACATTCCTGCTATGTCGGCTCCTACTTCTCGGTGAGAACATTCTATACGTCTATAACGATATATATCCTAGCCTAAGGCAACCTAACATCTCGGATGTAATATTTTACAACATTCCTGGCGTTTCGTCGCCTGCTTCTCGATGGGGACATTATATACGTCTATAACGTTATATATCCTAGCCTAAGGCAACCTAACATGTCGAATGTAATACTTTACTACATTCTGGCGTGTCGTCGCCTGCTTCTCGGAGGGGACATTATATACGTCTATAACGTTGTATATCCTAACCTAACGCAACCTAACATCTGGGATGTAATATTTTACATCATTCCTGGCATGTCGGTCCCTACGTCTCGGTGGGAACATTCTATACGTCTATAGCGTTGTATATGTTAACCTAAGGGAACCTAACATCTCAGGTGTAATATTTTACAACATTCCTGACGCGTCGGCTCCAACTTTTCGGTGGGAACATTATATACGTCTATAACGTTATGTATCCTAACGTAACGCAACATAACATCTCGGATGTATTATTTTACAACATTCGTGGCGTGTTGTCGCCTGATTCTCGATGGGGACATTATATACGTCTATAATGTTGTATATCCTAACCTGAAGCAACCTAACATCTGGTATGTAATATTTTACAACATTCCTGTTATGTCGGTCCCTACTTCTCGGTGGGAACATTCTATTCGTCTATAACGATATATATCCTAGCCTAAGGCAACCTAACATGTCGAATGTAATATTTTACAACATTCCTGGCATGTCGGTCCCTACTTCTCGGTGGGAACATTCTATACCTCTATAACGTTGTATATCCCAACCTAAGGGAACCTAACATCTCGGGTGTAATATTTTACAACATTCCTGACGCGTCGGCCCCTATTTCTCGGTGGGAACATTCTATACCTCTATAACGTTGTATATCCTAACCTAAGGGAACCTAACAACTCGGGTGTAATATTTTACAACATTCCTGACGCGTCGGCCCCTATTTCTCGGTGGGAACATTCTATACGTCTATAACGTTGTATATCCTAACCTAAGGCAACCTAACTTCTCGAATGTAATATTTTACAACATTCCTGGCATGTCGGCACCTACTTCTCGGTGAGAACATTGTATACGTCTATAACGATATATATCCTAGCCTAAGGCAACCTAACATCTCGGATGTAATATTTTACAACATTCCTGGCGTGTCGTCGCCTGCTTCTCGATGGGGACATTATATACGTCTATAACGTTGTATGTCCTAACCTAACGCAACCTAACATCTGGGATGTAATATTTTTGAACATTCCTGGCGTGTCGTCGCCAACTTCTGGATGGGGACATTATATACATCTATAACGTTATATATCCTAACCTAAGGGAACCTAACATCTGGAATGTAGTATTTTACATCATTCGTGTCATGTCGGTCCCTACGTCTCGGTGGGAACATTCTATACGTCTATAGCGTTGAATATGTTAACCTAAGGGAACCTAACATCTCAGGTGTAATATTTTACAACATTCCTGACGCGTCGGCTCCAACTTTTCGGTGGGAACATTATATACGTCTATAACGTTATATATCCTAACGTAAGGCAACATAACATCTCGGATGTAATATTTTACAACATTCCTGGCGTGTCGTCGGCTGCTTCTCGATGGGGACATTATATACGTCTATAACGTTGTATATCCTAACCTAACGCAACCTAACATCTGGGATGTAATATTTTACATCTTTCCTGGCATGTCGGTCCCTACGTCTCGGTGGGAACATTCTATACGTCTACAGCGTTGTATATCCTAACCTAAGGGAACCTAACATCTCAAGTGAAATGTTTTACAACATTCCTGACATGTCGGCCCCTATTTCTCGGTGGGAACATTATATACGTCTATAACGATATATATCCTAACCTAAGGGAACCTAACATCTCGGATGCAATATTTTACAACATTCCTGGCATGTCGGTCCCAACTTCTCGGTGGGAACATTGTATACGTCTATAACGTTATATATCCTAGCCTAAGGCGACCTAACATGTCGAATGTAATATTTTACAACATTCCTGACGTGCCGTCGCCTACTTCTCGATCGGGACATTATATACATCTATAACGTTATATATCCTAACGTAAGGCAACGTAACATCTCGGATGTAATATTTTACAACATTCCTGGCATGTCGTCGCCCGCTTCCCGATGGGGACATTATATACGTCTATAACGTTGTATATCCTAACCTAACGCAACCTAACATCTGGTATGTAATATTTTACATCATTCCTGGCGTGTCGTAGCCTGCTTCTCGATGGGGACACTTCATACGTCTATAACGTTGTATATCCTAACCTAACGCATCCTAACATCTGGGATGTAATATTTTACAACATTCCTGGCATGTCGGTCCCTACGTCTCAGTGGGAACGTTATATACGTCTATAACGATATATATCCTAACCTAAGGGAACTTAACATCTCGGATGTAATATTTTACAACATTCCTGGCGTGCCGTAGCCTGCTTCTCGATGGGGACATTATGTACGTCTATAACGTTGTATATCCTAACCTAACGCAACCTAACATCTGGTTTGTAATATTTTACAACATTCCTGGCATGTCGGTCCCTACGTCTCGGTGGGAACGTTATATTCGTCTATAACGATATATATCCTAACCTAAGAGAACTTAACATCTCGGATGTAATATTTTACAACATTCCTGGCATGTCGGTCCCTACTTCTCGGTGGGAACATTCTATACCTCTATAACGTTGTATATCCTTACCTAAGGGAACCTAACATCTCGGGCGTGATATTTTACAACATTCCTGACGCGTCGGCCCCTATTTCTCGGAGGGAACATTCTATACCTCTATAACGTTGTATATCCTAACCTAAGGGAACCTAACAACTCGGGTGTAATATTTTACAACATTCCTGACGCGTCGACCCCTGTTTCTCGGTGGGAACATTCTATACGTCTATAACGTTGTATATCCTAACCTAAGGCAACCTAACTTCTCGAATGTAATATTTTACAACATTCCTGGCATGTCGGCCCCTACTTCTCGGTGAGAACATTGTATACGTCTATAACGATATATATCCTAGCCTAAGGAAACCTAACATCTCGGATGTAATATTTTACAACATTCCTGGCGTGTCGTCGCCAACTTCTGGATGGAGACATTATATACATCTATAACGTTATATATCCTAACCTAAGGGAACCTAACATCTGGAATGTAGTATTTTACATCATTCGTGGCATGCCGGTCCCTACGTCTCGGTGGGAACATTCTATACGTCTATAGCGTTGAATATGTTAACCTAAGGGAACCTAACATCTCAGGTGTAATATTTTACAACATTCCTGACGCGTCGGCTCCACCTCTTCGGTGGGAACATTATATACGTCTATAACGTTATATAACCTAACCTAATCCAGCTAGACCCTCGCTGGTAATGTTTCACGGAATCCCGTTCGTGTCGTCCCGTTCATCTCGGCGCGGACATTATATACGTCTATCACGTTATATATCCTGTCCTAAGGCAACCTAACACCTCGGATGTACTATTTTCCAACATTTCTGGCGGTTCGACCACTACTGCTCGGTGGGAAAATTAGATACGTCTATACCGTAATATAACGTAACCTGACCAATCTAGACCCTCGCTGGTAGTGTTTTACAGAATCCCGTTCGTGTCGTGCCCTACGTCTCGGTGCGGACATTATATACGTCTATAACGTTACATATTCTAACCTAAGACATCCTAACATCTCGGATGTAGTATTTTCCAACATTCATGGCGGGTCGGCCGCTACTTCTCGGTGGGAACATTATATACGTCTATAACGTAATAGAACCTAACCTAACCCATCTATACCCTCGCTGGTAATGTTTTATAGAATCTCGTTCGTGTCGGCCAGTACTTCTCGGTGGGGACAATATATACGTCTATAACGTTGTATATAATAACATAAGGCAACCTAACATCTCGAATGTAGTATTTCACAACATACTTGGCGGGTCGGCCCCACTTCTCGGAGGGATCATTATATACTTCTATAACGTAATATAACCTAACCTAACCCATCTAGCCTCTCGGTGGTAGTGTTTTACAAGATTCCAGGCGTGTCGGTTCCTTCATATCTGTGGGAACATAATCCCATGTCATGAGATGCCATACCTATTCCCTGCAGAGTTTGGTTCAAATAACTTCTTCTTGGCTCTGGGGAATCAGTAATCGCTCCAGGAGTTCTACAGCCGCCTAATTCGACACATAGGAGTAGACATACCGTAACTGGGGCCATAAGATTTGGTATCATTTAATCACCTGTTGACGCTGTGTTATTATTAACGGTTCCAACGGTTATCCAGGCTCCTAATTCGAATCAGATGGCCGGAGATGCCATACCTAGGCCCTTCAGAATTGGGTTCATATAACTGCATATTGGCTCCGGGGCATTAGTAACCGCTGCAGGAGTTCTCCAGCCTCCAAATTCGACACCTTTTTTTTCGTTGGGAAATGTTCATAGATTCCACTCGACTTGGATTAATTTGCTAGGTGGTTATGCCAGACTCTTACTGACTAAAACCTAACAGTGCTTATCATAGCGCACAAATATATGGAGGAGGCCCGGCACTTAACATCGTTTACATCAGCCCCCCCCCCCCGCGCTGAGAGTCTCTGAATGTTTTCAGGAGACTCTCTTCTGGGCAGTGCACGCACTGCATTGTGCTCTTGATGTGCCAAGGCATGTGGGAGATAGACGTGATCACCCGTTTATCTCCGCATCTCGAAATACGCGTGCAATGGCTCAAAGGTTGATCCCGAATCTTTTGAGTCTATGTGTTTTGTACGAGCATGATAATCTAAGTCCATTTCCTTTTTTTTTCTTTGAGTTACCCACCGTGTTTACAGTGTCTTGCGTCGTCGGTAACTTCTGTTTTTCCTCTGTCGTTTGGTTACATGGATCTTCTTGAGTTACCGACCTTGGTTATTAAACATTCAGGTGTCGGTAACTATCCGTCTACTTTTATTTTTCCTCTTCTTCATTTGTGGTCGACCAGTTACCGACCATTATGTATTCAGCAACTGTCTGCCACGCAATGTCTTCTTTCTTCATTTATTTATCCATTGCCAGTACCTTGTCTCGCTTTCGGTTGTCATTTTGCAAATGTTTGTCATGATGACTCCCGTACACGAAAACCTCGCGCATTCACACACACGAAATTCTCGCGCACTCACGCACACGAGATTGTTCGCGCCCGCACTATACGCATTGTTCACCACTTTCCTCTTGGGGTTTTTCTTCTTTCTTCGGTCTGTGGTTTCCAACGATGCAACTCTTCTGTGTATATATCATTGTTTTTGTCTTCAGCGAAGCTTCGTCTTCGTCTTCGCATGATCCGCGAAGATCGCGTCTCCATTGAGTTTGCCACTAGCGTCATGGTAGCAATGCAGGAGAAGACCAGCCTACCGAAAGGATCTTTGAAGCTGAACTGTCGTACAGTTTCAGGAAACAACAGCCCCCGCTCGCACGGTTGGACGCGGCAGACGTCTACGACGCCGACCACGCAGGACACGCCGGGCAGGGAATTCGCGCTCTTCCTCCTCCTTCCTCCTCCTTCCTCCTCCTTCCTTCCACTTCCTTCAAAGCCGTGACTTTATCACAAAACAAAGCCATTGCCTGCCAGGAACTCTGTTTTAGCATCATTTTATCAAAGATACTGCTCAGAGTTAAATCTGGCCCTACCTCGCTTACCAGAGCGCGTCGTGGCAGCTCCCGTGCTGGATAGCGCTGTAGCGTGTGACACCCGCTGTCGTCCTCCTCTTCGCAATGGGGGCACAATGACGTGTTTTCTTTGCCCATCCGCTTCAGAAATGACGCAAAATATCCTGGTGAATATCTGCGTCATTCTGTACGTGAGCACGCCGCTTTTTCTTTCCGTCCATCTCATGAGATTTTAACGGAGCAAACTTATCGTCTAATGGTTCGTGTGACGGCTCATGGCTTGCTTTCGTACGAGATCGTCCTGTATACTCTTATCGCATCCTCTCTCCACGGTCTACGCACCGTTTTTAAGTTCTTTTTACTCGCGACAAGAACTTCGCTCTATACGGGCGCACCCTATAGAGCGATACTTCGCTGTATACGATACTGCCGTACAACCGTTTGACATTTGCGTTCGGACCACCGAGATTTGGCATAATGTGGCTAAAATGTAGTGTAGCACTATCCAATCTGGGCGCCAATCTTATAAAATGCGACTCGAAATTCCACTTGCTATCCAGGTGAAGTCCAAGATATTTAATATCTTTTTTTACCTCAACAGTTGTATTCGCAATTTTTTTCATCTCTCGGCATTCAGCTCTTCTTTTATTGTCACGCGGGTCAATCAAGAGTAAAACTTCCGTTTTTTCCACGGCAATCTGAAAGCCAAGTTCACGGAACTTCATCGTTACCGATACCTCTCCCCCTTCTGCACGACAGATGGTCCTGCTTTCGTTGCTTCTAGTGGCAAGTACTAGCGTGTCATCGGCATAACATGTAATATGTACTCCTATCGGAAGTGGCTGAAAGATAGCTTTGTTATATCCGATGTTCCACTGTAACGGTTCAAGAACCGATCCCTGCGGAACACCGCGATTGTCCACCCTCTCAAAGTATCTGTCTTTTCCATTGTAAGTAATGGTTCTATCGCCCAGGTAGTTATTTATTACCACACGTAGGTATTCCGGAAAATCATTGCTTCACGTATGGCCGCACACGAGAGGGAATTGAAGGCATTCTTTATGTCAAAAGATACCGCAAAAGCAACCCCCCCGTTTTTTGTAGCTGTTTCTGCAATCGACTTTACATTTCTTATCGCATCGATTACGGATCGACCTTCCCTGAAACCGTACTGGCAATCCGCTAAATCTCGTCTTCTCGTCGTAAAATGCTGAACGAGTCTCCGGTGAATTACTCTTTCGAAGATTTTTCCTATCTCGTCCAGCAGAACGATAGGACGATAAGCAGACGGATCTTCTTCCGGCCTTCCGGGCTTTTTCAGCAAGAACATTCTGCCAGATTTCCACTTTCTTAGAAATTTTCCGGTCTGCAAGCATCCCGTGAAGATCCTCTGCAGCCGTCGGGCAAAGAAACCTAGAATTCCTAGCCAAGTTCAGCCAGGAACTTCATTCGGGCCTGGCGCAGTGCTCTTTCTCTTAAGTTTTTGCACTGCGCGGGCGATCTCTGGTTGCACCATTTTCCTCTCGTGGAAATAGATTCTCAACAACCCGCTCCAGGAAGTTTGGTTGCATCGTTTCTGATATAGGAGGCGCCCATGGTCTTAGTTTGTCCATTACCATTTTGTATGGACGCCCCCACGGATCCTCTTGCAAGGTGGACATTAGTCGCTCCCGTGCCCGTGTCTTGGAGTCAGATATTGCGGACTGCAGCTTGTTTTTCTTATTTTTATAGCTTTCGTTGCACCGCAGGATGTTTTCTATGTTTCTCATGGACCGGCGACCCTTCTCTCTTTTGTACTGGTGGCGCGTTAGCGTATATTCTGCACAAATTCGCGATATTGTTTCGTTCCACCAATACACAGGTCGTCTTTGCACATTGGGTTTTGTACGTAGCATGCAAGCGTTGTACACCGCTGTCACGGAATCCATTAATTCTGCTATTTCCTCGTCCACATTCACTGGACCTTCTTTTTTTCGAGTCTATGTTGCGGATAAAGCAGCAACCCGCATATAATCGTCGTTCAGCTTATTAACGGCTCATTTTCTTACGTGGTGCTGCTATCAAGAATTTCTGAGGCGTTTTGCTTGGGCTGTGGATATCTGTATCCAAATACACTTATGGTCCGACAGATTGTCCATGTTGTCGACTTCTCAATTTTGCACTCTTTTCGCTGTGAGAGCATTTCCCACGGAGATATCTACTATGCTATCTCCTTGAAATCGCGAGCACGTTGCTTCCGCTCCACGATTTAGGATCTGTAAGTTTGCAGCATTCGCTCACTTCAGCATCGAGTGACCGCGATCTATTGTGCTTTTCGAATGTCACATGACTGCATGCGCATTGAAATCTCCAAGTACAAATACTGGGCGGTTCCAAATGTTTTTAATTGCGCTCCATATTTCGTCCAGTAAGCGCTCTTAATCGCTCAACGGCTAATTCAGCGGTGCGTACACACCCCCCACCACGTATTCCGCCCAGTTCACCGCGATGTAGCTGTTTCCATTTGCTATTTTGGTTATAGGCTTGTATCCTCGATCCAATATTGACTCAATGGTATCCGATACGGTTCTGCGATGACTATAAGTTCCACCATGCTGCGCTTCATTTCGCTTATTACTCAGTCCTGTGCTTTGGCAGCATGGTGCACATTCACTTGTAGTATTTGACACAGCAGGGTGAATTTTAAGCTTTGTCCATCGCCTCCTCCAGGCTAAATTCATTTTCATTTGAATCTCCTTCGATATCTAGGGCCGCAAACCTGTTTTCCACCGCCATTCCAACGATGGAGTGCTCTATTTTTTTGCCGCCACTCATTCCCTTGCTAGTTGTCGGGACGGCGTCGTCTTTAAGCAGCTCTTTTATTTCCTTTCTAAAATATTTGGTGATCCTGTTGTCACCGCTGCTCTTTTTACTGGTTTCCGTTTTATTACCAGCTTTGTTTTCCGTCTTATTGGCGGTTTTACCGGTGTAAAAACTGCCAGCTTTGCTCTAATTTGAAACTCTCGCATTGATTGTTTGCATTTTTATCTGTTTAGGTACGTATGGTATTGTTTGCATCCTTCCCACTACGCACTTGTTACAAATCTTCTCTTCTCTTCTCTCAGCTTTATGCACCGTTAATTATCTTAGTACTTATTGCCTGTTTTAGGCACGCGTGGAGTGATTTATCTCCAACCCGCTCGTAGGAACTGTATTCTAGACTCTCTATTTACAGAGGTATGATATGTTCGTTTTTTGACATGTAAACAGATTGTACTTTCTTCTTCTTCTAACTCTTGAAATTCTTTCTTTTAGGTGTGCAATGAGCTTTATTCACACCAGGAGCTCCTTATTATTCGTTTTTCTATAGTACGCGTGAATCAGATTTCGTTTTCAGTATGTATTAAACAGCCTTTAACCTATCTTTGTTATGTCTCCTAGACACTTAGTTCTTTCTCTTCAGTTATAGTTTCTCACTTCACAATATATATCTATCACAATATGTGCCTTTTTAGTGAATGGTTCTTATAATTGTTTGTGTTACAGATATGGAGAGGATTACAAACACTCTACCCACGTCTTGGTCTTCTTAATATTACACACTTACTGCAGTTTGTTGAACAATGTCTTTTATACCATTCACTTTAACTTTTTGTAATGCATGTAATATTTTTATTCTGTCTTTCTTTGTTTGGAATTGATTCTGTCGTATCTTCACTATGTTTGTTTCACTTATCATACATTTGCATGTAGAAAGTGTTTATTTACTTCACTGCAAACTGCACAGGATGTAAAGCTTCCGTATTTAACGAGCTTTTTAACCTGTTTTGACTTGTCGACATGCGTGCGACGCCGACGAGTGTTTACCCCCTCTACACTGTCTATTTATTGCCTTCCTGTCCCCCTTTTTTGTAGGTAAACAGGTTGGCACTTGAGAGGTAGGTCAGTGACAGTCGACTTTTGAGAACACTTTCCGCGGTGGGTCAAGAGCTCCCCTGCCGTGAAACACTTATCTGCCCGACCCCCTTCTGTCAGCGTGGGCACAAGTCTTTTTTCTTTTAACTTTTCATGTTTATTTTCACCCATCCGGTAGTTTTAATTTATTTATAATCAAAACTACTTTTATTGCACTTGATGTACGATTGTTACTTACAATTCTGTGTCATTCTGTTTACAGTGTGTGCTCGCACTCACTGCGCTTATTTGTTGTCTTTCTTCGGTGCGTTACGAATTTATTAGAGTTTTTATTTACTTTTAAATTCGTGACGTATCACGAATTATAATCATTATTGAGATGCTGTCGCTCTCGCACTACGGGTCCTTTATCACCGTGACAGATTGATACTTGCGATCTATTGTCTACTCGCTTACACCTCTGCACCTTTGTCCCTCGCGAAAGGTAAAGTTTGCTGATAGTGAACGTACGTTGGCGCTCGGTCTACTATTTCAACTCTTTTTATCGTTGTTTTTGGCGATTAATATCCCGTTTTGTGAATGTGTCAACACCTTCTTGAGGTGTTGACCGGTGCATCTTCCGATATCCTCTTCCTCTTCAGTTCTCCCACGACGTCGTCAGCAGCCTCCACGACTCGAAATTAGATTTGGAAATGGCGAACGACGGCGCACGTGTCGTAACCGTGAAGGATAGCGAATCCGAGCACGAAATTCGCTATTATTCGACCCTAATACCGAAAGAATTCCAGATTTTTACGTCTGGATTTCACGCGATACTTACCAAATTCGATTAAGCCGTAGCTTGTATTCGAAATCTCAAGATTTCCACTCGAAAACTCGAAAATGCACGGAGCGATGTGAAATGCGTCTATACTCTTCCCCCAAATTCAACACCTAAGGGCGGATATACCGTATCTGGAGTCCATAAAATTGGATTCATTTAATCACTTATTGACACTGTGTTGATATTAACGGCGCCAAGCGGAATTGGCAATAAAATTTGTCAAATCCAGTAAAATGAAATCACCATTCACGTTTAAAACGAGCTAAAATTTCAAAAAAATCTCTCATAGAATTTTTATTAAACTTCCAGTTCAATTATTTTTCACGAATTCGAAAAGTATTACATTTTTTAAATTCTCCTCCTATAATACGAATTTTAATCAAATATCAGAGATAAACGATTTATTTATTTAACATTTTTACTGGGGTAACCAGTTGATAATTTCATAGGATCAGGGTTGGTATTACATCCTCGTTCGTACTATGAATTTTGATCAGCGCTATTCGCGGAATAACGTTCGACGTAACAAAATCGTTCTAGATGTAGCAATCGGAATGAATTTTTTTTTAACCGGTCAGAGGCAATAAAGTAGGAGGGATATGCAAGGAAAACGCCAGAATGTGTCGCGTTACCGCGTTTCGAATTTTAATGGCCCGGTGGAATGATAAAGCGGTAATTAATCGTTGTCCATTGCTGCCGTCGTGAGATTTCAATGGATGCGACGCTTGGCGTCTTTCCAAATAATTATTCCTTCCTTTTTCGCCAATTAATGTTCATATATTTTTCCTTTCGAGATAGTGGTCTCCTTTTTTAAATTCCTTGTTCCTTCTTCCTTTTATGACAAATTTTTCGTCGGCAGAGGAGAAATACAACTTTTACTTCAAATATCTATTGTTAGATTTGTATAATTTATTGCAGCGTGGAAAGGTATAGAAAGATAATTTGCTTCCTTTATATTCGATGTATTTTGACGAGCAACAAAAAAGTCAATAATGTTTTTATCATTCGTGAAGCATGGAGATATAGTTGATGCTTGTTACTTGATTTTTATCGGTTTTCAATACAGAAAGTATAAGAGGATTCGTTTTATGTATAATTTCGAACGAAATTCCTGATCGTTTAGGCAAAACTTTATCGTATCGGGTCATTCTGGCTAATGGAAGCGGAATTCTCAATCCTTTTCACCGATGCGAAATATTTTAATCGCATTTCAGCGAATAGAGGGATTTCTTAACATTTTCTCTTCAAATTAATTCCTTTACCAATTTTCTTTTATTAGCAATTACACATTCTGTCCTCTCTCTCTCCCTCCCTCTCTCTCTCTCTCTCTCTCTCGATGAGGCTTGTAAAATGTCCGAGAAATATCGACATGTAAAGCGATAGAAGAATTAAAAGTAAAGTAATAATATTCCTTAGGAGCGAGACGCCATTCATTATGAATTATGGGACGTATAATGGACGCTCTCCCTGACAAATGAGTTAATGCTCCCTCGATGGACCTGTTTAAATCGTTAAGCACCATTAGCGACTTGAAAGTCTGATTCGTAATGGAAAAGAGTGCTGGCGGCAAGCCGGGCGCGTATCGCGACGGATTTTCGCGAAAATTCAAGGACTTAAGGAATTTTAATGTAACCGCGGAGGCAGCTACCGCGCGCAAGCCTGTTTAAATATCCACAGCAGCGAAGAAATAATTCAACAGCTCAGCCAAGACAAACACTGAGCGATGCGAGATATTTAGGTGAGGAACCGCGTTCGTTTTTACGAGACGCATACCGAAAACGTTGCTGGCCGGGTAAAATTCAGTTGCGCCAGTCTCATTTAGGTTTCCTACTACACTCAGAAAATACGACTGGCACTGATCAAATTACGCCGGAGCGTGCTTCGACTACGAACGAAGTTTAAAGGCCTGTCGGCGCAGTGTATTAAATCCAAAGGGAGACACTGGCTGCTTCAAAATAGCGGCTGTTATTTGAGCGAACGAAGTAAGTTTACGAATGAAGATTCCGCATAAATTAGAAATATATTTTTAATCGAAAATAAATGTGGAGTGTGATATCGAGTGAGAGAAATTGGGAAATTTTGGATAATTTTAACACGTGACAACAGTTTCATTAAATGAATTGAATAATTGGTTGATAGAGACCTAAATGCTTGTGAAGGCGCAAGGTAGAAAGGCGTAGCATGCTTTCAGTGGGGTGTGGGTTCCGTTGCAATTGGAGTCGAGTTACTAGGTAGTTTGAAATCGTAGTTGATCATTAAACATCGGCGTATCCCATAATTAGTTAATTGTAACGTTACATTGGTTACTTAACCGCTTACGTCGTAAAATTACTGTATGTTCGTACGTTTCAAGGATCTCGTAAAAAATGGCCAAATACTAGCCTATTTAAGTGAAGTAATAAAGAATAGAGAGTAATTCTACATTCAGTAATAGCACGATCGTTGTTACACTCAATTTTGTTCGTCGATGATCTCATCCTGGTTTGCAACAAGAAATAATAAGAGAAGTAAAATTTGTAGAATTTGTGGGTCAGGAACAAGTATATACATATGTATATCATTCCCTGACGAATCGATGGATAAATAATTGTTCATTGTTTTACGCTGCTCAGTTTGACATCACTATTATCCCCGTCAGTTGGCGTCATAATAGCTGTGAACGAGGATGATGTGGTCAGAGACCTCGGAAAGTCTGTAAATAATTTATGTTGCGTCACATCTACGTGCAAGCGTGAGTACGTTACTATAAGCAATTCTTCCGTTTCTATTTACATCAGTCCTTTGTGCGGTTTAATCGAATCTCTGGTGTCTATTCAGTGCGACTTTTAATTGCTCCTGGTCATCCCATAATGGGATGCAGAAGGGATGCAGTCCTGAATCTGTGGTGTCAAATCCTCTCTAATTCGAACGACTTTTGATAACGACTTGCGATAATGAATGAACGTAATCTCTTTTTCGAAAGTTGGCGAACTATTGAGGAGGGTTGGCTAATTATTCGGTGCGCTATTGATCGCAGACGCTATGAAGATTAATCGAATGTTTTTTGCAAACGAATACCTTACGCGTGCTTTTCACTATTATTTTTAAACGTAATTGAGCGTTGTCTGAAATTTGTCTAATTTCGTAATTCAGTCTCGACTCGATTCGATGGTGGTACACTAATTATTAGCTATAAGTGAAGGGATATGCTAATTGGGGAAAAGAGTTTTGTCGCGAAAGTTCTCGATGGTTCTCCAGCTGTCACTTCTGAACTAAATCTAATGGAAAATTGTGCTAATTATAGCAATCCTCTAGCTACCTCTGTTGCGTCGTAAAAGCTTAAAAGTTGACGACATCCTTTACGCATCTGTTCTCCAGTGGCGTGGTTTACTACACCGTGGTTTCGCGAAACTTGGCCGTTTCTCGGGCTGGATATTCATTTTAATACCAGGATAACTTCAGTGTCTACTACACCTTTTCCCCGTGACAAATTCGCGATATTGAATTAATGGACTTTAGAAGTCCATTTCCTCATGCTTCGTACTTACAGTTTCGCGTTTAAGCTGTAACACTGAAACAATCTCATTGTTCGTTCTTTTCTGCCTTTTATTATACCTATGCATACCCATGCATACCCATGCATTATTTTTTCTTTCGTACGTTCTCCTTCTTTCCGTTCGTTCTCCCGTTAATTTCTGATTTTGTTCTCTAAATATTTCGTGAGCGCTGACTGCGAGGAACCAGAAAAACACAGAAAATAGAAATTCCAACAAACCCTTGTCGTTTCTCTTTCCCGTGATTCTGTTTATCAGTGAAATTTCGTACTTCGCAAACAGGAAGGTCGTAAACGGCGTTTGGTCGTGATAATTTCGAAGCGAGCGATGCGCTGCCAGCATGATTATCTTCCCGTCCCGGTTTCAGGGTTTATCGTCGCAACTGCAAGAAGCATCTGGACTAACGATTCAGGAAAATTGTTAGGTTGTTTTAATGTTGCGACTTTGCCGCGCGTCCCTCTCCATTAGCGCGCGAAGTAACACTCTGATTTATTAATATATTATGTTATAATATATTTGTTTAATTGCTCAGCGGCAAACTGCAGGATTGTTCGAAGGTTGCTTTGATTCTTTTATTCTAAATCAGCTTTAGTCGCTCGTATATCGGCTGAACAAACATTCGGAATGCATAGGATACAGTCCATAAATTTCAATGCTGTTTTACAATGTTTACGAATCTCACGATTGAACGTAGCTTCATATAACTCGAGATAAAAGTTTTTCCTTTCTATTTGATTTTCTGCAAAAAAATGTGCGAAACAACAAACATCCATTATCAATCTATTTCCGCGTTCAAAATTCGACGGTCTCTCAAGATTTTTAAAAATTACGACGAATTAATTCTCCAAATCGACGGAAATATACTCGAGTTTCTGAGGGTGAACCGTTTTACCTTCTGCGCAACGCGCAGATCGTTAGCATACGAAAAAACGGAGAAAACGTAAGCTTAGCGACCTCGTTATTCTCAGTTACTCACCTCTTATGAAATCCACCGCCATCTCCAGACCGTACGTGTCCTTATCACAATCGTCAAGGATGTGCGCCCCGATCTTCACACTCGGCAGAATGCCCTCGCCCTCATTGAGGTTATCCAGGGTGTAAAGCCTCGCCTCCAATGCTTGTACTCCGCCCTACGGCATAACAGGGCCGCACGTGATCGGGTCCTGCCTCTCGTGCAACAGCATAAACCCTCCGAGGAAGAGGTCGCCCTCGACGACCGCCTTCTTCTTCACTGGTCAGGCGACGAGAACCTGCGCGCTCGGGTCCATAGATCGGAACTATCTGCGGCCGTATCGAATCAGATGATGAGTTTCCGGGTTCTCGAACCGGAAGCCACGCTCATGTCGCGCCCTCAAACGAGCGCGATCCCTTTCCGCGTCGATGGACCAGCCCGGGGTGGAAAGTCTCGGCGAAGTTCCTGATTAATTTTTTCACGATCGATCGACTCGCTATTGGAGTAATCGTCGCCCTCGTCGTCGAGTCGAACCTGCTCGGAGCTCAATAACCATCTATCGCCCGGCTCGCTGTTGGCCGAGCACATGTATATCAGCACGGCAGGTAACAGAAGCTTCATGACTTCATAATTGTGAATGGTTGAGCTTGCGAACGGCTTCACACGTTGTCCTGTGTTTGCGTCGGGTGGTGGGTTCGAGTGGAACTTGCAGTTCAGAGCGGCTATGGTCGCTCCTCAATGGGAGATCGGTGGTCCGCTTTCTCCAAGTCCATGGTTTCTAGTTACGTTGCGTTGCGGCGTTGGATGGTACATCGCGATGGTAGTCGATGGTGACAGGGCCTTTATGGGGCCACTGGAACCGGCTGTTTTGGAGCAAGAAAGTTCGATCCGTTTCACTTTCGCTGAGAGTTCCGCTGGTCTGGTACTAATTGCTGAAGTTCTGCGATCGGGTAAAGAAACGAAAAGTGGAGGTTGACACGGCGCTGCGGAAGTTTAGAGTGATGAATGGGTGATCGTGGATGGTGACTTGTTTGCGGGGTAACCGGTGTAATCATTCGTTCCACGTGGAACTGTTGATTCGTTTGGTAGTCTCGCGATATTCTGGATTTACTCGAATGTCATGGGAAATATCTACCTAGCTTTGCTCCTCGCAAGAGAGCTCATCGAGAAGGAAAGTAAGCAACATTTGCTTTTGGCCACTGTTCGTTAGCAGTTACCCCTTTCTCGTCAGTGGTACGGTTCCTGTTTGCTTCTAAAACTTTTGTCACGATTACAAATGTTTCTCCTAGGCTTGGGATCCTTATTTTTATTTCGCAAATATTCGCGAAATCGTCTATGTGTCGCGACTGCTTCTCGATAAAATTCCGAGTCGAACTTGAGGCAGGGCAATTTTCTTACGTTTACATGTCGACGAGATCGAAAGCCTATTTGAAAACGCCGCGCCAGCAGCCTCGGAACTATCGGGATTCTCTGATTGGATAATTTCGTCGGAGAATCTATAGGGCATGGACCAGTCGGTGCCAAGACAGCAAAAGTGTAAATTGCTTTTGATTTGCAACGAGCCACTCGCGTTCCGATAGCGACCCGATCGCTTCGCGAACTAATTAAAAACTTTGACACGTCGCGCCCTTCTTGGTTCTCGTGTCTCCGGTGGCTGGTGGAACTTCCTTTCTCCGTTCGAATTACCGTTTATCGCGCCCGCGATAATTCGTTACGAGGCGTACCTGTTGCTCCGCGGTGGTGGCCACGAAAATCCATTTCCATTTCATTATGCCTCCCTCCCGTTCTCGTCGCTGTGATTTTTGGACCGCTCCCCGTGTTTTTTCAAACGCGACGAACTGTTACGCAGCGCATTGTAACGAGGGATGTGGTCGCGTTACCTGTTGCGTCCCCCGACGAGGAACCGTTACCTGGTCTAGCGTAGTTTTGTCCGACTCTATCTGGAATTGGATCACGGATTGTCTAGGAAGTAACTCGACAACGATCGATATTGAGAACGCGACGCCTTGCACCGTTGCCACTCGATGGTTCCAAGTGACGCTGACGGACGTCTGGATGGCTACTCTGTCGAACGCCTGACGGAGAACGGACGTTCGTTTTGTGGGCGTTCGAGGATCTTTTCTACGAGATCTATTCTATTGGTCATTACTGATTTAGTTCAGGGAAGACAATGATCAGAATTTCCAATCTCTACAGTTTTTAATTTGCATAATTATGATTAATAAAGTTTTTAATTCTCAAATTTTAACTCATAATTCATCGCGAAACACTTTTCAGGTTCGAACCGTGTACAATTTTGACAAAAGCTGTAGGTGTTGGCGAAACCTGTGTATAATAAATGTAAATGACGCATTGAGTAATTAAATCCCACGTTCTGTGGTAATTGAGAATCAAGCCAAGGATGGTGGTTAATAATGCGATGAGTTCATGCTGTATTCGAATGGCACAAATGGCACTGTCTATTGCTGATGAAACTGTATGGTGTACAGTGGTATTTACATATTTTTTTGGATCTATTCTATTGGTCATTACTGATTTAGTTCAGGGAAGTCAATGATCAGAATTTCCAATCTCTACAGTTTTTAATTTGCATAATTATGATTAATAAAGTTTTTAATTCTCAAATTTTAACTCATAATTCATCGCGAAATTACGATTGGAATCGAGCAAATTGGAACAAACGGGCGGATATTTTATTGTATCTGTTTGGTATTCGCTATTATTCTGTGGCTAAATGGAGATGGTGTATAATTAATGTAAAAAGTTCCCGAGAGAAAGTTTGCTGAAGCACTGTTAGTTTCTGTTTCAACCGCGATGAATAGAATATAATATTATATTACAATTTCGGAATCTCATTGAAAAACAAAGGAGCCTTTCCAGATAGCCATAGGCTTTTTTCTTTCATTCCATTTTATCTGTCTGCCTAGTTTTTCCTTTTTCGTACAAAACTTCATCACGTTGAAAAAAAATTCGCATATACTGTGCAGCATTACGAAACTTTTGACATGAAAATTTATATGACTTTCTAAATGATTCGGTTAAACGGACGTGAAAGAGAATAGAACGTTGCAGTGTGCACGTATCAGTTTGTTTTTCCCTCGAAATTAATCTCAATTAAATTACAAATAAGTGAAGTCTTCTGTCAGTTAACAGCATTAATTGGTTGTGGGGAAACATTCGTATAATTTTTACTGGATTTCCTATTCCGCTAGAATTGTCAAATAATACATTTTTATCGCCAGAAAATATCTTTTAAAATGTAAACATTTGTTATTCGCATGATGGAGTATATTATATATCTTTTTCTTTTTATAAAAATTAATTTATCAAGCTAATGTGTGTGGATTATTGGATACAGAATGGATTTGTTTCCTGAACCGACATAAACATTTTTCATCGTTACTTCCAGTAATTATCTTTGAGCATTGTGGAACGAGTGATTTATGAATGCGTTGAAAAATGTAAACCACAGGAATAACTGGTCCACGAGACACATCTGTTCATTTCTCTAAGTTTGGGGATTATTTTTTAATCTGATTTGCACGCTTTGTATAGTGTGGGCCCGGTTCGCGGTGTTCCGACTTTGAAATTTACTTTTTTTAAACGGCTTCCTGAAAATGTTAATTACAAAAGGCATCGACGATGATATGGAAGCTACGACTGGTTTCACCGCTTACTCGGTAATTAAATTTCTCATTAACAGATCTTACGCTCGAAGCCTCTAATCTGACCGATTACGGTCAACGACGGATAGCATTTACTTTCCTTCATTCATTACCAGAAAATTGTACCGACGCGTGCTTCTGGTAACGCTATCTCGAAAATGTTACTCGAACCTACGAAAAAAGTTTTCAAACAGTCTCTTTTCTTTTTCCTTCATTTTCATTGAGACAATTATTCACTAGTTTACGGCGCAATTACTCCGGCGATAACGTTCTTGCGTGCGCGACAAGCACAGGGTCGCGTAAATTGCTATAAAACCGCGGCAGCTGCCACTTAACGAACGTGGTATTTTTCAATCACCTGCGTCTCGTCAAGCTGTATTGCCAGAGAATTTCAGAAGTAATCTTCCAAACTGTTTCTCATGTTATATCATGCGCTAAGCGTAATCGCATGGGGATTAGTTTCTCCCTTTTGCCATTGTTTCATTTTTGTTTTAAACGGTTTTTGTTAAACTATGTGTTCATTCTTTACCCGCGAATGAATTTCCGTAGTTAATTTCTTTTTGCTCCTCGCTCGAATAATTTTGCCCCCCGTTTTATCCAGTGGATCGATCGATTACACCTGTGTCTTCAATGTACTCTGTTATCAGAGAGATATTTTAACGATGCTTACGATTTTCACATCGGTGACGGAACACCACTGTGACAATAGCAATTTCATGGAATCGTTCAATAAAACGCCGAAGAACCGCGGCAGGATTCGCGGGACACGAGCCGGTCGGTTTTTCGTCCACTTGTTTGACTCTTCGTACACATTTCTTCGGCCATAATAATCCAACGGCATCGTAGGACAGAGAGCCGTTGGAGTAGTTGGAGCACACGCGCGCGGCCCCGTGTCGTAGCAGCTACTGACTGGCTCTGCGACTGTATCAACACTACCCTCCTTGTGGTCGAAGCCCTGCCTCGTTCCCTACTACCCTACCTTCCCTCTCCCTCCCGTTCATTCTCTTCCTCGTTTCCTCCAAACCGTCTTACCCTGTCCCACGTCACGCCTCGCGAATTCTGTTCCTTTCATTTTGCCGCGTGCGACTGTTTAAATCGTCGATCATAATTCTCTCGCGGGTAGGAATTAAAGAAAGCCAGAACGAAATGTAAAGAAGAGAGGAACGGAAGAAGTGGAAGTTTTTTTTATTCCACCGGTTGTCAGCATTGGCACTTTTAGTCTTGTAAGAAGTACTTTGATAAATTATTGTCGTCGTACGTAAGGAGCTAATCCCGTGATGGCCGGTATGCGCGTGTGCACGTGTCCCATGTAGATGGTCTGGGAGCGAAAGGCGAGGAAAATAACGGGACCGGGGTTGTGTCTTTTGATTGCTGCGAAAGTTGGTTCACGGGGAGGCTGGAGGTAATAAAAGACAAATTTTAGAATATTACGATTCGGTTAAGCGGAGCAGGTTACTTCTCGCAGAATGAAGCTGCAGAATTTTCCCTTCTTCGGTTCATAACTTCGGTTCTGTCACCGAGATAGAAGAAAAAATTTGACGAGTAATTATAAATTTCCAAGCCGTCACGTCGCGAGTTGGGAGATTCATATCGAATCCACATTGCGCATTACTTACTACGCGTTTCAGCGTTGCTTTGTGTTTGCAACCAGCGCGGTTCTGTTTCGTTGTCCGAAAGTTTCGCGCATCGCGTTCTCATTAAATTCAGGCATCGAAGTTAATCGGGTTCGTAGCGATACCCGGAACAAGTTCCCGCAACAGGAACGAACAGTGAGGGAAAACTGATGCGAGCCATCCAATTATAGCGGCGGATCGTGTAGCTATGTCGGATAAGACGCGCGATTATCGGGTTTGTCAAATGGCGGACAGATTCATTTTTCGAAAAAGAATTTCCCTTTTGACGGGTGCGTGACAGTTATACAACACGTCGGATGCTTTTTCATGGAGCCAGCGCATCGATTCGGACCGCTTTTGGCGTTGTTTTACTTTGACGTTTCTCTTTTTTCGCTCGTTCCCCTTGTATTATTATTCCTTTCATTACATCACGCCGGATCGCTCCTTCTATTGGAAACTTGTAATGGGTGCGGTAGGTTTGAAAGGATTCGAGACCAACATCGCAGGAAATGCCATAACGGTATTGCTCGGGCATTACGTCGCGTCGATGGTATCGGTCTGCAGCGACATAAAAAAAATTCCCATGTTGCAAAAGGACGGAAATTACTTCAAAAGCGAGTTCAAGCTCCTCCTTCTTTGACCTCTCCGTCGAGACATTAATTTCGTTTTCCTTTTGGCTCGAGTAAAACGGCGATGTTTGGAATGGAACTTGGAACGAGATGGATACACTGGAATAAAAGTGAATGATGTGTAGTAAGCATCTGTGCGGATGAAGTATGCGATGCCGAAAAACATCATCGGCGACGTGAATTTCATTGGTTCCTCTAGACTCGATGAATCTCCATATCCCTTCCAGTCGATGGTGAAAAATAGGATGACACGTGCAAGCGTTAAACGTTCCTTCACTAAGTTCCGAGAACTGGGTGCCCAGAACTCGTTGCGGAGTATCTTATTAACGAAAGCGTTCGCTTTTTGCCTACGATATCCTAACTGAATATTATCCCTCGCAACAAGCAGAGAGGCGTTATATTTACACGATAAGGAAAGTTTATGAGGCAATTTTCTTCACGAACAAGCCACAAACTTCTGCGTAATTTCAGTCCTTTCCTTTCAGTGGTTTTGTTCCTTCTTTTCCCCTAACTTTCCCGCCCCATTTTTTGATATTTATCGTCTAGTGGTAAAAAACCAGAAAATAAGTATCTACACCTGAGACATCTCTCTGGAAAAAGAAGAAATTTCGCGCGATCATTGTATCCCATTGAACGTTACCCTAAATAATTCGTGGATTGATGGTTAATTGAACGTTTAATCGACCGTTTCCTTCAGTGGACAAGGTTGCTTGTATCTTATCTAGTCGGATTATCACAATTAAAACGAAATCCGATACGGGCGATTCGATATTTCAGGATAATTGATTCGATGCGAATAATGGGAGGGCTTTCTAGACCGTTGAAAATTCCAGGTTCAAAATGTTACAGGCATTGTTGCATTATTCATCGAGGAAAATGCGATGAACGCGGGAAATGCGTAGTCTAATTTCAAAGAGCAAATATCTGCAGCTACGATCGAAGTTTCATCTTTTTGAAGAAACACTTTCAAGTCGTAGAGAAGAGGTCAGAAAGTGGAGAGTCGCTGCGCGTGAGCGGGCGTAGAGAATATTTTTTCAGACTGCTGTTGTTATCGCTAGGCGAATTAACTTTTTAATCGCCGCGTGATAAAAGAAGATAACGATGGATAAATTAAAATCTGCATTTTAACAGGTTATGAAATGACGTTGCTAATGAACAAGTTTGTATCTTATAAATATTGAAAATCGATAAACGCAGAGGCAGAAATGATACAACTTTCATTTTTTTTTCTCACTTTCTCTCGAACAAAACGTATGCGGCGAAACCGACGAGTCTGTTCGATTTCGTCGGCACAAAGGGTGTATGATTGTGTTTGGTGGTTCGCTATAAATTGGTTACAACTACCTTTAAATATACCAGCATCGAAACATCGTCGATCGTTATACAATTCTCGAGTCGTATAGGAAATGCATATGAAGTCTATTATACTGGGCTTCCTCTATTACACTAGATACACTATATTACACTATCCTTTATGGTACGAGTTTTCATATTTTCTTCATAGTTTGCAGCATGAAAATTTAATGCAGTCATTTCGAATTGGCTGCGAGGTGAAGAGGTGTATCATTTTAATTCGAAACGTTACATTTTTCAGTTAACAGGAACGTTGCTGAACCAGGATGCTTTAATTTTTCCATAATGAAATGTTGCTTCTTATTTTTGCCTCCTTTTAATTAAATTTTATTATTCTGTAACGAGGCGTCACTCGTTTCCCTCCGTTGAAGTTGCACACCTCTAACTCTCGCACTTCCGGCTTGTGAGCGAATTTTTTCTCTCTTGTGTTGTTTAACGGGTGTTTATTAACATTCACTCGAGCTTCGCTGTTCGTTTTCAGCGTCACCTTAAAGTTCTCTCGAGATCTCGTCGTTCTGCTCCCAGCGGTTATGAATACAAACTGCTCCTTCTTTTATTCTTCAGTTCCTTGAAAATCGAATAAATTCGCTATTTTTCCACCTCATCCGCTTCATAAATACAGAATACACCATGGTTCTTATTTTTATTTACATGACTGGCTACCTGGCCGTGTCAAGCGTCGACGGTTACACGAAAAATCGTCCAACAGAGGACGAGTCTTCCACCAGAAGAGATGCTTCCGCGTTTATGGAATATCTGAAGCATCGTTCTCGAGTTAATGAGTGTGAACGAGAAATTTCTGTGTCGCTCTTCTTCATACTTTTTTTTTTCACTCCGTCTTAATTAATGATTAATTGACACTATCGTAGCGTCTCGTCTTCTTTGATATACTACGTGAAATATCTTTCCGTTTGAACAGGAAAATCGTGGACGGTGACGCCTGATCCGTGCTATTATTTGTAAATATTTTTGTCTAATGAATAAAAAAGAAGATATAAGCGTTTCCAATTTAACTAGATAATTATAAAAATCGTTCTCTAGGGATCGCTCGACGGTGCCGACATTTTTCTTTTCTGCGCAAATCGTAATTAAAATTGAAAAGCGATTCGACTAATTTCAATGGGAAAGTTAATTATCCACGAACAGCTAGAACGAGGAAAACGAAAAAGCTGGAAGCCTTCACGTGCAAAAGAAGGTCAACGTGGTATTACAATAATCATATGCTAACTCAACTAGTTTGCCGTTATATTACATTCATTACCATCGAACTTTCGTGTAGTTATTAACTTCAACCTGTGTAATTTAATAAAATTCACGTTCAGTAAAGAGTTCATTTGCAAAGCAGCGTATTTGACGTGTTCCTTTACAAAGAAGAATTTTATACAGCCAGTGCGCTGGGCACAAAAGTTTGTTCCTTTACGCGAATAAAGTACATAATTTTCATACCATGATTCCTTTTTCATCTCTCTGTTTTATTCAATTTTAGACGAGGTTTTCCTCGAACGCGTCACGATATCGTGGCCAACCAGTGGGTTATGAAAATTGTTGAAATATTTACGCTATGGAATTACGTACGTTCCCTACGTACGAATCTCCCGATACGTGTACGTGTTCCACGTTCGCTGAGAAGCTTTAAAAGAAAAAGAAAAAAACAGGAAAAAAGAGGACGTCGGAAAAAGAAAAAAGTGGAAAAGGCTAGGCGAGAGTGGAATAGCAACACCTCCACGTCTGATCTGCAGAATATCCGAGTGCACGCGTTTTAAGCACTGCCCATAAAAGTATTAATAAAAACTCGAATACTACTTTGAATATCAACGAGATTGCGTCAGCAAGAGTAACTGGGTGGAGGAGCTTGGACGTTAAAAACCGTAACCCAGATTACACCTACCATTACTTTGTAGCGAGATTAAACGTTGAGGTTTGAATATTTAATTGAACAAGTAGTGAGGAACGGCATTGCACCGACGATAGACATTCGCGGAGTAATAAAGCGTGCTTCTTATTGAGCTCGTAAAATTTCTGCATTTATGGCTAGCGTGCTTCGTGTTTAGTTTATAATATAGTCAAGTTTCTGGAAAATTATGTGTACGATTGTACAATTTTTGTTACTTTTAATTTTGCTCTTGTTTGAGGAAAATTGTTGGTCACTTAATTGCCAGTCTGGTATATTGATTGATATCACTGAAAATTAGAGAAAGAATAAATGGTTTTATATATCGGCAAATATTTCTAAATCTAATTGAATTACGCAAATAGTTGTAACAATTCGAGTTTCGTGAAGATTTTTAAAAGTTATCAGATTTTGATATTGGAGAGATTGTTGTTACTGGTAAAAGCTACGAGTTAGCAGTGAAAGCTCTACTACTTCCCTTACGACTATGATCAAAGTACGATCACCAAAGTCGTACAATTTTACTGTCTTTCGAAATGTTACCAATTCAGCATATGGCTCCAAATAGGTACCGGAAGTAGCAATAGTGATCCCAGTAGATGCATCTTGTCCGCGATAATAATACATAAATGATTAAGAAGTAAACTCGCGAAGAATAACAATAATTCTCTTTTAAAACGTAAATGTAGCTTTAGTTTACATAAAATTTATAAATGATTATTACCAATAGTTGTGAGTAATCGTTAAGAATATTAATTGGTAAAAAAAATTGCGAAAATCGGTAAATTACGGCCAATTTTAACGAAAAATCAATTTAAAATATAAGCGCAGGGGTGGGGAGCCATGGGTATAAGGAGGGCACTTCCGCTGATTTAATCAGTTGCTCGATAGACGCGGTACCGATCGGAGCTCCTCTTGGGCCTAGTTCAGGAAGATGGACCATGATCAACGTGTTATGATGGTGGTGGGGGACCACGAAGAGGGTGCTGCCCTCCATGGTGGCGGACACTGGTCAGCCTGATGATCCCTTGGTAGTGGACAGTGGTCAAGCGAGCTGAGTCGATGGTGGTGGATCACGGAGAGGCTGCTGAGCCCCATGATAGTGGACACTGGTCATCGCGATAACACCTTGGTAATGGAAAGTGGTCAGCGAGCTGTGTCGATGCTGGAGGATTACGGAGAGGGTGCTGACTGCATAGTAGTGGACAATGGTCAGCTAGCTGAGTCGATGGTAGAGGATCATGGAGAGGATGCTAGCCGCTGATGACGTCACTTGTCTGCGAACGGTGAGTTTGTACAAACCGAATTTTTAATTAGAGGTGGTGGGGTAGATGAGGTAGCAGTAGTAGTAATTTTGATATATACTTGAACAAACTGGAGGGCTATCAGCTAGCGCATTCGACTGAATGCTAGCATATATAGCCCTCCTATTTTGTATAACTGTAATCGTTCTTTTTATTAGTTTATCGGTTTAAAAAATGCGAGATTGTTATGTGTTGAGAATAGTTTCGCGATTGAATGACTAGTGTATATCGCGAAAACTCTTGGGATTGAACGATTAGTTTTATTACTTTTATTAGTTTTATGATTTATTATTTCTTTTTCTTATTTTTCAATTTTAATTTTCTTTTTGCTACCAAACTTTTGTATTTGAAGAATTTAGCTTTTTGCAATTGTTACCGAATTTTTGACGTGTCTCCGAATTCTTGACATATTACTGAAATATTTTTGGACTTCAGAGAATTGAAAGTCCACACCTATTATATGTTAGATTTATAATAAAAATAGTTTATTAAAGTAACGATATAACAAAATAAAAATAGTGTATTAGAGTAACGATAAAAGAATTCCTAATAAGTTGCGTGCGTAAGCAAATAGCCGTGCTGCGCACCGTATCCATTTGGCATTACACAAGTTTAAGAGAAAAGTTGAATGAAATCTTGGTACCTCAGTGCCGAGGCTGCATATAATGGAAGGGTGGATGGGATTTGGGTTTGGGGATAGGTCCCTGCGTACTCATATCTAAACGTGGAGGCAAGTATGCAGGGACCTAATTCCTTGATAACGTTTCTGAAAGACCGGTCTTTCTAAAACGATATCGAGTAACATTAAATTTAAGACTTATATTTAAGAGTTAAATTTAAGAGTCAGATTTAAGAGTCAGATTTAAGTTATTTGCGTAAGGATATCAATGTTCGTTGCGATGTTCTTGTCAAGTGTCGATATTATTCCATTATTCCATATTCTGTTTTATTTCGCATCTCTTTTCGTTCGAATTCTTACTCTGTCATTCTTCGTTGGTATCTGATCTCGCTCCTTTATCTCGTACTTCAGATTTCTGTGAAAATAAATCAAATTTCTGCGTTACTCGTGGGATCGCCGAGGGATGAGAATACGTCTTTAGTTAGAATTAATTTAGATTTATATGCTAAATAATATAATTTTAATTACTATTGTAATGAAATTGTGAAACAATACATTTTCTTACCCAAAGTAAACACAACTTATCCCTATTTTCCTTATACTTCTCGTTTAAGAAAACAGAATTACTAATTGCTCTAGTGCAAATCAATTCATATTTGCTTGGTATTAATAAATCATTTAGCTGCGCATTCGCTTGCATGCATCGCATGCTGCATGTAAGTAAGGGTCCCTGCGCAGTCACCTCCACGTGGTGGACCTGGGCCCTTGGTAACGTTTTCGAGAGACTGCTCTCTCGAAAACGATATCAAGCTAAGGACTACGCGCGTAGACATAAGAATAATTGTAAACTTGACGCTAGAAATACCAAGCTAGTCAAAAGATCGTGGTTCGTAGCTTCTAATAGAGATAGTTTGATTTTTCATTTGTATAAAGATTTCATAGATTCACTTTTAACAATTTTTGATTATTTCATTAATTTCGTTAGAGATTAGAATAATTTAATCACTGGTACTTCTAGCGTCGAGTCTTTTTCAGTACAATTGAAATTTTCAAGTCCTTCTCAGGACTTTGAAACTTTAAATTGGACTGCGAATAGTTTAGTTTAAGTTAATTATTGCCATCCAATTTGTACATTCATGTAATGTAATTTTAATAAGATAATGATCCCCTTTTATCCCGATTTCCCCCGTTTTTATTATTAATTATATATGGTGACTTCTATCTCGCTATGGTGTCCCTTCGATGAAGGGTTGTTTGATCGTTCGACGCCTGATGGTTTGACGTTTGAAGGTTTGATGGTTTGATGTTTGATGGTTTGATGTTTGATGGCTTGATGTTTGATGGCTTGATGTTTGATGGTTTGATGTTTGATGGTTTGATGTTTGATGGTTTGATGTTTGATGGCTTGATGTTTGATGGCTTGATGTTTGATGGTTTGATTTTTGATGGTTTGATGATCGATGGTTTGATATTTGATGGTTAGAAAATCACTTTCTTTCTGGTTTATTCTGGTTTACTTAAATCTCTGTTCGCCGTTGGAACGCCGTTGGATCGCCGCTGGATCGCTGACGGATGCGTGCGTTTTTAGTCATAAGTACTTGTATATTGTACATCTCTGTAATTTAATTGTAATCGTATTGTAAAGAAATACGTTTTCTTACCCGGAGAGAGAAATAACTGCTCCCCTTTCTTGCACCCCTCGTTTATCAAGACGGAACTTTTAATTGTTCTCGCGTAAATTAGTTCGCGTTTATTTGCTCGAGCACTCTAACTTTATGCTTCGTAAGATCGCTTCACGTAGATTTCCTCTTTTTTTCTTCTTCCTTTTTTCCCCTTTCCTTTTTTTCCCTTTCCTTTTTTCTCCTTCACTCGAGATTTAGATTTTAATCGTCACGCAGGGAAACAGTTGCGACTCAATCAAACCGATGCGTGTTTGTCGTGGCCACCTGGATCTTCACGGGTTCAGCCGTGGACGCGCTCACGATGGAGCGGGCTGAGTGTTTCCCAACCCGAGGCGCTGGGGTCTGACCTGCTGTAAGACGGATTCGGGCGGTTCCACGAGGTTCGTCTCTATCGCAGAGCAATCCTAGAGTTGGGCCTCGCTGGGGTTCAGATGGACATCTCACTCACCGTCGGGGAGAGCGCGGTTGCGATTGTTTCGACGTAAGACGTGGCATAAAACTTGCTCGCGATTCGCGTCGGGTACGGTTTGCCAAATGGCTAACGCGGAAGCATCGGATTGGAATGCTCTTTAATATAATAGTAGAATTTAGAGTATCGTACCGTAGAACCTTTTGCGAGACACTTTCGTTTGTCGAAAGTGTTGGAAGAGTCACTTAATAAATCTCTCTTCGGGTAAGACAGTGGTATTTCTCGTCACCCCTTTCGTAAAGTCCATACTGCAGTTTCTAAATATCTGATAGATTTTAGTATATGTATTATGGATTTCGCGTGTACTAAATTCAAGTAGAGTCAGATCTCGGTACCTTCTGTACCGAGATCGTAAATATATAATGAAGGGTGGATGGGATTAGGGTTTAGGGATGGGTCCCTGCGTAGTCACCTCCACGGGGTGGACCTGGGCCCTTGGTAACGTTTTCGAGAGACCGGCCTCCCGAAAACGATATCATGCTAAGGACTACGCACGTAGATTATATAATTAGTGTAATTAGAGAATAAGATATAGTTTAAGATAATTTTTGCGTTCGCAGCTGGATCGCCGCTGGATCGCCGTTGGATGACTTGATATAACTTGTTAAATTTATCGTGCCTCATCGAAGGAGGGTTGTTTGATTCTTTAATGTTCGATGGGTAGGTGATTGATGTTCGGAAATCCGCTTAGTTTTTGGTTTATTCTGATTTATTTTAACCCCTCCCTTCGCCGCTGGAACGCGGCTGGATGTCGTGATATAACTTACTACATATTCTCCATTAATAAAATTTAATTACGTTCCATCTTTGTTCCTTTCCCATGACTATTTTCATGCTAATCAATTCATTCGGTATTAGTAATCTATTCAGTGATCGGTAGATGAGTTATCTTAAGTATTGAAACTGAGAGCAGGTGTAGTTGAAATAGAAGTAATCATTCTGTGATTAAAGAAATATATGCGACGGTGGAAAATCAGGGAATTGTTTAAATAATCCGGCATCTCTCTCTCTCCATCTCTCTTTCTCTCTCTTTCTGTCTCCATGGTATCTTCCCTTGATCAAAGGTTGGCTCTTGATTTCAATAATTACAACAACAGAAAATTTAATTCTGTAGTCGCAAAGTGACTTCATTATTCTCTTTAAATTTGGAAATGAGGAAATGATATTTTCGGTGAATGCAGCGTTTGACTCATGGTATTGTTTTACGTAAAGAAATTGCCATTTCCACGTTTTCCAAGGTTCTTTCCAATTGTTTCACGCAAATAGGCTGTACGAAATTATAATTGAGAATGATTATTAGGGAATCGTGAAATTTGACGTATTTTCTCCGTTCTTGTCAAAAAATTCAATGGTTTTGAGTCGAATTTCAACCAATCCTTTTCATTTCCATTCTGTTGTCCAATTTTTATGATTTCTATAATAAAATTCCTGTGATGTCAATAAATAATTTCAACAGATATTTCTACGTTCGCCGCTGGATCGCCGCTGGATGCGTATATTATTAGTCATAAATAATAATAATTATAATTAGATAATAGTAATTGTGATAATAATTGTAATGAAATTGTAAGGGAGTATGTACATTGTCTTATCAAGAGCGAAACCATAGAATTTTTCCTCAAAATCCCCGTTTTATCGAAATTGAATATAATTATTCTTAGTCTCCATTTGCACACTACTGATGTTATCAGTAATAATTTTATTACTCTGCGTACTCGCTGGCATGCATCGCATGTGGCAAGCAAGTAGTGAGCACGCTAACTTAATGTTACACGTAAGTCGCTGCCATGAGTAGCTCCATGGGTCGAAAAGACCGTGGTTTGGAAAGTGGACAGCGCCGGAAAAATTTAGTTAGCAAATCTACATGATTACGTAGATCCACGTGAGTATGTAGAGTACCTTTGGTCACGTCGCGAATGTTATGTTCACTTTTCTCTTTGATTTATTACTTATCACAAGTTTGTCCAACTTTAATTACCTTTTTAATTTCATTTTTTCAGAATAGAGTATAATAGAGTTTAGTGTTTATCGCATCGTAATCCCTTTTGAGAAACGCTTTAATGTTTCTAAAGTGTCGATAAAGAGACTTTGTAAATTACTCTCTGGATAAGAACATGATATATACTTCCAGTCCCTTCTTCCCTTTCGCGATTCGTAAAGTCCACGTTGCAATTTCTAAGAAAATGACCCTGGATTTGGCGTGTATTGAATTCAAGTAGAGTCGGATCTCGGTACCTTCTGTACCGAGATCGTAAACATGTAATGGAGGGTGGATGGGATTAGGGAAATATGATGTGTTCCTGCGTAGTCACCTCCTCGTTGGTGGACCTGGGTACTTGGTAACGTTTTCGAGAGCCTGGTCTCTGAAAGACGATATCATGCTAAGGACTGCGCTTGTAGACATAAGTATTGTAGTAAACTTGATGCTAGATGTACCAAACTAGTTAAAAGATGGTGGTCGTAGCTTTTGATAGAGATAGATAGATTTTTCACTTGATCAAAGGTTTCATAGATTTACTTTCAACAATTTTCTATGATACTCATTCATTCCATTATTTCATTAACTTTGCGCGAGATTAGAATAACTGGATTACTGGTATTTTTAGCATCGAGTATTTTGCAGTACAATTTAAATTATCCAAGTCCTTTTCAGGACTTGGAAATTTTATTTACGTTGTACTTCAGGTAATAGTTGAAGCCATAATTTAAATTAAGTTAAGTAAAATTTTACTCTCGTGGCATCAACCTGGAACCGTCGAAGAATTATACTTTCTCTCTGGTCTTTTTGGATTTTAATTTAAATCAAATCTTTATCTGGCAAGAGGTTTTATGTCTGCAATAATTCACATTTTATGAGCTTTGGAAAATTTTTAATTCGGTCCTCCCTTTTGCGTAAAATATATCCACGAATTTTGCAAGAACTGCTACTTTATCAATTTTGAATCCTATATTGTAGAGAGTGTAAAAATTTGTACGCGATCAATATTTCGGACAGTAATGGTCATAAAATTCCATTAGATCAGTGGCCTATCTTGTAGCTCGTCGGTACTAGGATAAATCGAGACGAAGTTATCGACTTGAGCTTGCAGAGTATCACGAGCTTACCGACAGGCGATACTTGAGCTTGCAGTGCACCGTGGAAAGCTCCACGAGACCTCCGTATCGACTCGTCTCGATGCCTGCATGTTATCTATGCGGGATTCTAGATTTCTTCAGAAGCAAATTTCGTTGTAGATACAATCGCAGCACGGAGCAGAAAATCTCCTTACCGATATTCAATCAAATAGCGTATATGTTGCAAGTGTATTATATTCGTACAAGAAATCAATTAGTCGATCAGAAATCGTTAGAACCGCGCAACAAGCAAAGACAGAGAATCTCGCGAATTTTTTGAAACATTCGCGACATCAATCTCGAAATTTGTATTAGCATTGCATTCTCATACAGCAACTTATAAAAGGAATTCAGTAATTCTATACTTCTGCCAGAGTTTTTCATTTAGAAACGCTATGTCCGCTCTGCCTCATCTTTGCAGTGTTTGGACGTTTCGTTCGCCTGCTTTCGCATTCGTGCAGCGGTGAAATTGTCAGTATCGCGACGTGATCTCGCGGAAACACATGAATAATGTCAACTTCCAATGCGAATTCGCTTTCACCGAGTGTCGGGCTATTGCTACGGACATCAAATTTTAATATCCGCACTTTACTTTACCGCCGAGTGCATGGGAAGTTGTGTTCTTTTCATTGGAATTTTTATGCCTCGTAACGGTCCAGCCGCCAGCGACTGAATGTCTTCTCTAGTTAAGAGATGATCTACTCTGGGGAATGGAGTTCCCCTAGCCTGTATAATGGAAGCAAACGAAACGTCAAGTATTCTTCGTTACACGGAAATCTAACAATGGCGAAGGGTAGGAAAGATGCTTTCATTCGGATGAGGCGGTCTTCTATACACGCGTTCTTACATCTTTTTTGTACGTAAAAGGATGAGGCTGTATTGTTCTGTTTTGTTGCATCTCGATGGGTATTTAAAAGCAGTGTCGCATGTTTTTGCTGTAGATTCTGATTGTTTCGGAACAAGGGAAATCCTAATTACCTATTTCTGTAGGAGAGTGCAGTATCGTGATATAACGCACGTCTATCACGAATGCAAACTATCTCACGGTAAACTAGCAGTGTGATAGATCTGCATTTACGATTTCCTTCTCGAGGAAATTGAATTCTATAGAGCTTATCGTTTCAGAATTGTCTAGTGCCGCTTCTTGTTATATTATATCTTAATTTTTATTCTAATTGAAAGACAAATATGACAACTACTAGATAACTTTGGAGAACGTGTATTAATGTTAGAATCATTTTGAAGTTTCGACATTTAGATTAGCGATGTTAACTATTCAGTTGATCTTTATTGTGTTTGTGACACAGTAATAATTCAGTAGTTGCGTACGTTAACAATTTTAAATACCAAATTACTTTGTGAAAATGGTTCGATTAAAGAAACTTCGCTCGACACACGATAGGCTTTACAGCGAAGCAGTTTGCGCCCTCTGAATTGTGTTAATTAGAAACTTGATTGTAGGTCCAGCGCGCGTTTTCGCTGGAGCTATCATTCACGTCAATTAAAATAGCTCTGCGCTAACAATTCGTTAACTGGTTTGCTTCAATGCCCCGCGAAATTACCCACTAGCAAAAACGTAATCCGTGTGTTGATTCCATTCAAAGGAAGCAAATTAGATTAAATATCCAGGATTTGAATCTCTGGGGAGACGTAAACCGTATGCTGAAATTAATTCATAATTATGTAATGGTCGCTAGGTCATAGATGTTTCTATTGAAGTTTCATTTTCGTAGCGTTCAGCTCGTTAGGCATTGCATATTTTTAGAACCTGAAGTAGAAATACAAATTTTTCTTCTCCGTTCCGAGCGGAGTTTTGTGTAACTTTCCGTTCGGTATCCCAACAGAGTATACTCTTCTTTCTTCAAGGGGTACAATTTTTCATCACCACTGCATCGCTATAGAGGCTCATGTTCACTGTCGAAAGAAACGGTCCTAGAATCTATCAAACCTGGTCGCGCATCGATAATCGTGTAGAAAGGATAAATTAACATCTGGCATTGGCCAAATATCTAGGTCGAGAATTTACTGAAGAATCATTAGAGAGAAAAAACGACAATACGAATCTCCGACACAATGTATACAATGTATTCACACTCGCTTCGAAATGAGAAAGGGTGATAAAATGAAATACAAGAAGTAAAAACAACGGTTCGGTATTTCCACAGACGAATTCGTTACGTCAAAGAACGCGATGTAACCGATGTAAAATTCGACGAAGTTCAAGTACGCGTGACGAGGCTTCTTTTATTATACTACGTTCGTTCTTTGATTTGAAGGTTGATGAAACTTCCTGTCGGGTTGATTCATTTGGTAAACATGGACCTGGCATTTCGCGGAGAATAATAGATTAACATGACTCGTGACAGAGAGGAGAGAACGAAAAAGTTGGAAGAAAGTTGCCGCAATTTCATCTAGCACCGCGCCGCGTAAGTTCGTTACACGAGCGGAATTTTCCATATAAAGCATCGCGCACGCTGAACATCTTATCGCTTCTTTGAGCTATCGCTGTGAGATTCCCCTAGCCTTCAAAGCAGTTAAAATTTTCACAGTTTCAGTGGAATCGTGCCCACAGCGTGACCTACATTCGCGGAATTTCATTTTTCTCCCTATAATGTGAATGCATGTGATTGTATTGTTGGATTGAAAAATTCAGAGTACGCAATGGTTCCGTAGACCTCCGTGAGATATTCGCGAAGTTTCACATTGTCAATTTCACTTGTCGTATCTTGGAAATGAACGAACTTAAGCAAATCGAACATTCTCTTTACCTCTCAAAAAGAATGAAGTCGGCAAATAAGCGGTGTTCTTTCCATTTTTCTGATCTTCGCAAATAATTAGTAACAATGTGGTGAAACGGAACATCTTTTTCCTTTAAAGAGAAATTCAATTTTGTTAGTCGTTTAACTCGAATTGTTTCTCTAATCAATAACATATTAAACACGTTGACAGTTGCTCGCGGGTATTGCTGAAACTCGTACGAATTTACATTTCCGACGCGCGAATGCATCGCACTCGTCAATCATAACATCAATCTACAACATCGGACACCGACGACCATTGAATTATCAGCCTTCAGCTAATCAACTGACAAAACAACACGTACCTTTGATAAAGTCCACAGCCATTCCCAAGCCGTACGTATCCTTGTCGTAATCGTCGAGAATGTAGGCGCCGATCTTAACACCGGGTACAATTCCACGATCGTTGAGCCTGTCCAGAGTGTAAAGCATCACCTCGAGCGCTTGAACGTCACGTTGCGGCATCACTGGCCCGCAGGTGATGGTATCCTTCCTCTCATGGACTATCATTAGACGACTCAACACTAGATTATACTCGACCATCGCGCTGTGCTTAACTGGCCACTGATTCGGCGGTTCCAGCTCATGCGACGAGTTGTTCGTCGTTTGCGAGGACGCCTCGTCCATGGTAACGGTTCATGGTCAGAAGAAGTGGCGATCATGTCAAAAGTGAACAAAAATTGGTTCACGTCGTTAATCAATCCGATGGTCGACGTTTCGGCGGTAACTGGAAGTTGTTCCCTCTCTGTAGACGAAAGCGCGAGATTTTCGTTAAGGTAGTTGTCCAGAGAACCATTCGTACTTTTCAAACGGGAGCGAAACCTTTGATCAATCCTGCACTCTGGAGACGAATTCTAGTGGACGTGTCAACGAGACTCTTAGCCCCCCGGGAGCATCGTTGCTGGCATTCGCTTGGACGTATTCCATTTGCATGGTCGAGGCGGTTCTTCGTTGGACCTCGTCCTTGACCCACGTCGGCGTAGAAGTTCGTCCCGACACCGGGCCTCCGACCTTCATAGATGAATCAAGTTTCAGGCTCGTCGATGTCGAAGTTTGCACCGTGGACGACCTGGACTTTCGTTCTCTCGTAGGATGATCGATCACCGGGATGGGCATCGTGCTCAAGGAGTTAAACCCGTCGGACGGATTAACTTCGTTCACCGTTCCATTATCCAACAAGCGGGTTTGAGCCCTCTCATTTTTCGAGCTAAACCCGACGGACGGTTCATCAGGCTTAATGTCGCAGTCATGTTTGAATATTTCGATTCAACGACTCTGTCGCCCTTGAACCGACGGGTTGCCGTTTCTTCGAAACCATTAGAGGATCGTTAAACGTTACTTCATCATCTTCTGTCAAACCATCCGTAGCTGTATCGAACCGTTCCGCCTGGTCGTCGATTTTCCTATTTATCGTCCCAATTGTTTGGATAACGGCTTTTCTAGACGCGGATGGTCGTTCAGAAGGGGTTAAAGGAAGCTTCGATTTCGAATATTTCGTTTTATTCACGAGCGATTGCTTATGGTTCGCGTTTATTTTGATATCCTTCGTAATCTTCCGCTCTTGCTCAGTCGAAGATGAGTTCCTGAACGTATCGTCGGAATTTCCCTCGCCGAATTCAGGAAGGCCACTGTTCTCCGACGTATAGCCCCTTTCGGTTAGACAGTTCATATCGTTTCTTAGGTACGAGGCACTCCTTGGCGCCGCAACAGAGCTATGCTCGGAGTTCACGAGGACGCCGTCAGACTCCTTTGTCACGTTACTTTGCGCAAAAGCCTCTTCCGTTGTCGCTTTATTCGCCTCTTCTTTAGCCTTATCAATCTCGCTCCGCGGTTGCGTCTAATTCCATATCTTGCGACGAATCCGCGCTCAAATTGAGTCTTATCGAGATCACATCGTTACTTAGACTTGAAACGTTTTCCGGTAACTGTGCATTGTCAGTTCAACGTCGAATTCGGTTTGCCATTTAACATCGAGCTATCCGATATCAGTGAATCGTTCTCACTCACCACATCTGGTGCTTCGAGTGTTACTCTGTTAACTCATCCTGTGCTTCCGTCGTGACTTGTTGAACTGAATTCATTGCTCAATGTTAAAGTACTCAAATTTAACGTCGAATCATTCCACTGCTGTACGTGTGCTGCAGCATCTCGATCGTCCAGTGAGTTATACTTAACGTTCTCTGAAATGAAGTCGATCTCCAATTCTGTCTCAACAATTTTCGCATCGTTATCCAAAAAATCATTTGTCGTTTCGTTGAAAGTAACATTCAATGAAGTTCCATCGTATTGCGACGAATGCAACGCGACCGCGTCGGTAGACGGAATAATATTTCTCTTCTCGCGGATCGAAAAATTTCCACGGGTTCTCCTGTCTGCCTCATCATCGCTTCCATTTGTTGATATCTGTTTCACGGAGATTCCATTCAACTGGCGCGTATACTCCATCTCTCTCCGAATCAACGTTGATTTACGAGACGTCGAGTTTCACCAGGAACCTTCGAACTCTGAAGAATGAGGAGTCCTCCCTTCTGTCTTGATGGCTTTGACTCTTTTGCCTCGCGGCTCGCAAATCGAGGATCCCGAATTCTGGCAGAGGTACGACCACTCCAGATTTATTACATCACCAGAATCGAACGACCTCGGCTCTTCGTCAAGTTTTATTCCCGAATTTTTAATGGACCTTCTGCTCATCAACTGATACATGGAATTATCATGCCCGTCGACTTCTATTTCCCGATTTCCCTTTTGGTTTCAATTCTCCGTCGAACAGTTCACTAATAGAAGCGGAAGATTTATGAGTTTCAATGAAATATCGTTTCTGGATGTATCCTTTGGGCTCAACATCTCGCGTATCTTTCTTACCTTTCGTAGATGCTCGTCTCTTCGCGTCTTTTAATCTTTTTCGACCCGTCAGCGTTTTCAATTTCAACCGTCCAATCCTTAATAGTTGATTAATAGAGGTGGAAGACTCGGCGGAATCGATTAAATATTGCTCAACCGAGCCTTCCGACGGCTTCCTACCACTCAATCCCCCTGGATCCGCGAATTTCTCCGATTTCAATCCTGTTTCGAATGCTTTACCGATAGAAACAACGGATTCAGGAATCTCAGTCGAATGTCGCTTCCATTGCGGTTTCCTCGCCATCTCCCAAGCTCCGAGAACCCACGATACCGTCACCCTGAAAATAGTCCATAGTCCTTTGACCGTCCACCCTATAGGATCTTTTCATCCGAAGACGTCGAAGCTCGCCACTGAATCCCCCTTGCCTTCTCACGTCCTTGTTCTCTCGTCTGAAAGCCTTTAGCGAGTCGTCATTGCACGAATCCACAACAACGTGATCGTAATCAACGGTCGCATCGCCGCCTCTCTAGCGACGTCTTTCATCGCGACACGGGAAACCCGGGAGGATAAGCGGGGCTCTTCCGGAATATTCACTGAACTCCCGGTGAATCCGGTCGATCCCCTGGCAGTTGGCCCGGTTCGGCGTTTATCGCGTCGTTCCTTGTGGCAGTCGTTCGACGGGTCGGGATCCGCGAGTCGACGATCGCTCGACCGGATCGATCGATCGTCATCTTCGTCGGTTTGATTCGCGTTCACCGCCTGAGCGGTTCGCCAGGAAATTGCTCCCGACGACTCCTCCGTGATGTCATTCTTGACGAGTGGACGGAATGTTTGCCGAGCGGTAGTTGATGGCAATGATAACTTTTAAGGGTGCCGGGATGACGGAGTATTTGAATGGTTTTGGAATTTCAGGGATGGTTCATTAGCGCCGCGAGCCCCGTAAGCGACTTCGGCGCGGTTAACCGACAGCTGGTTGTTACCATAATCGAGCGGATACCGTTCGCCCGCCAAAATGTTTCGCAGAATCGATAGCACCACTGACACGGCCAGTACGGCCAGCCAACAGTTGTTCCGCCGCACCACCTGTCTCCCGTGACAAACATGTCCTGGTCCTGCAAAAATACGCAGCGTCTCTGTGAATCCACCACATCGCATAATAAGACCTATCGATCTAGTAATCTTATGCTAATCGAGGAGAAACGTATCGAATATCGTTCTCTACGAGATGTACGTGTTTGTTGCACCGAGACGGTTCGAGGCAATTTGGTTGAAACTATTTGAATGGTACAAAAGGGTTCAATTTGATTCGCTCTGTTTGAGAGCGGTTTAATCTATTTGCAGAGGAATGGAAATGTTTGAAGATTAATTATTCATACGTATATTGTGTATGCAATCAACTTAGAGGTTAAGGGTTGAAGCTTTGTATTACAGATACGTGAAGTGCATTAATATCGTGGAGTTTATTTTGAGCTAAGTTATTAATCATGATGCAATAACGAACCAGTAAATATCTCTGCGAGTGTTGCACATTTTCGAAATTACAGAACAATACCGCATAGTTGGAACTCCGAGCATTACACGTGCATAGTCAAAGCAGGAACTAACCTCGATCAAACATTGGCTATCAGTTAAGCGTGGAATATTGCCACTAAATTTCTCGTATCCAAATCGAAGGAGCCAGTGGCCGCAACAGGCGCATACGGAGTCCTGGTGCACCATTGTACATATTTTAGCATCGGTGTATTGATTAATTGTGTTCAATGCGTTCATATTAAATTCTCCATCACTTCTGATAGTACCTTCAAGTGACTGTAAAAGATTAATACCCTGGAAATCCATTTATTTGAACAGCGTCGGTGGAAATCTCGCTCGTGCGAATGCTTTTTGTAGCCATAATACGTTGATCCGATTACTCTTAGTACAAGCGTTTTCATTTGGTTGGCACGGAGCCAAACTGCGATTTGATCGAGAGTGATTTTCCTAGTTTCTATAAATCAGATTTATCGATCCCCTTTCTATAGACCGATACGATCAGCAGTATCGTTGATGGATCACCCTCGCGCAGTTAATCGAATGAAATTTTAATAATCCGAGAATATGATAGCTTAGGAACGAAGCTATCGCGATGTCGATATAATCTATACAATTGATGCAGAATTAATTACCACTCGGTTAACGCTATCTCGAAAGCCAATATAATCTCTTTAAGCGACGTCTTATTGTTGCCAGGCCGCGCAGCGATCCCCTAATCGCTCTTCCAGAAAATTAACCCCTCGCGCTATAACCGTTGTATCCTATCTAACCGTGGATCGTCGCGATTCAACGCGAGCATCCATTATTTTAACACTGCTTGCGCGTTAATTAGTCCGTTTCGAGGCACGGTCTTTCCTCTTTGTCCAATAAATTTCGCGCGGCTGCGAATCCTGAAGGAAAGCCTCGGAAACGAAGGTTATATTACTTGATCTCCTTTCCGTGCTCGTGTCCAGGTTTGACGCGTTCGTCGGCTAAATATCTGTCGGAACAATGGAGTTACATGGCTTTAATAAGGCCGTTACTTTATCGAAGGGCAGCCGCGCTCGATAGGATTGAATCGTACGAAATGGACCCCGTTTCGCCCCGTCTCTCGGAGTAGGCACATGCCAGGTTTATTGTCAGATGTATCGACGGACACGGTGATTTCGCGGGGACAGCGATAGGTTGGTAGGAATCGATCGAGCCCCGTTAAACGGTTATTGGACGATTTAGGTGAGGTAAGCATACTTCCTTGCAGAGCGTATTAAACTTGGTCTTCGATTCTCACGACACTTTCCAGCTTAAATTGACATTTTGGAGGTCTCAGATGTCTTTAATTCAATTATCTTCACGGGTAATTTCAACGGTAACTTTGATTTCCTAATCTTCTCTTATCCGTGGGTGATAATTTGAATGGAATATCCGAAGGATTCATTTTTTACCTTTCAGTTGATGAAATCAGTAATTCACGTTGTAAGTAGTTCATTTCTCTTTTATCGCTTGACGAATTCACTAGAGAATTTGACGGTTTACGGAAAGGAACCAGCATTAGTAAGAAACTTGAAAATTTGTTTGAAAAGAGAGCAACAATAACTGGATGTGGTGAATACTGGGTAGTACATATTACTATCTGGATGTGGATTTTGGGAGCGATGCCTTCATCAAGAGAAAATAAGAAGCCAATATTGAAGAGGAAGAGAATAAGAAGAACAGTATGCCGAGGGAAAAATTCAGGGATTCTTCTATTGTTCGTGTTTGAACATTTTTTTCATCTACCCCCGTATTTCGAGGTATAAAGTTAAACTGATAACAAATATTACATACAAGAATGCATGTTTTCGTGAAATTTTATCACGACAGTCTACCATTATCCTCAACAGCGAAAATTAGTAGCCAATATTGTGTTCCGTTCCTTCTCAACCCCTGAAAGAGAAATTACACTTTCTAAAAGACTTTAGACATCCTGTAGAATCCGCAACTGAAGGGGTTACCGTAAATACCTTTCGTGGTGTTAAAATTTGACACGCGTATGACGGAGATAATCTGACGTGAATTTATTCAAACGGAATCTGAATTGTCATCTTTTAATGATCGATCTCTTAATCGCGACCAGTAGAAGGAATTCAGCGCGAAGTGATCAGCAAATCCTCATTGTTGGATCGTTTAACTGGTGCATGTAATTACGACTGTATATTGTACATTTGTATCAGCTCCTCGCCCTAATTGGTCTGGTTCGAGCCGCTGACATCTGCATTGTCTATGACAACATATGTTGTCGTAACTTTCTCAATCGTATTCGGGATCCGTTCAATTATACAGGCTTGTATAAGGTACATGTGCGCGAAACAGATGGTTGTGATCACTCCTTGGTTCGATTGAGGAATCCGCGTGGCATTTTTCTAAGGATTTTAATCATTTCGACGAGTTCCATGACGGCGTTTCCACCTGGCATTCAAGTGCTACAAAATATTTTTCGTCAAGCGAATTCCACGGATACAATTTCGAACGTGGTCGCGTACGTTCTTTCGTCCGCGAGAAGAAAGAACCCATAGAATGGAGTTCCGCGGCGACGCAGCATCCCCTGCAATTCAAAAGGGGACCAAGGTTGGAACAAAGGGAATCCTTAATGGCACGCAAAGACCGTCTACTGGGAAATAATTGGAGACAAAAGTCTCCATTCCCGTGACGTGTAAAGTGGATTGATTATTCTTCTGACGATATATCTTTGTTCGATTATACGGAACTGCACTTTAGAAGAGGGAAGTTGTTTTTGTTCTCGATAGGTTTCACTCGTTTACTTTCGAGAACACTCGCTAATGGAGCGATTTTTCCATTTGATGGGTTTACATTGGTTCAGCGGCCGTGCTCTTTTTGTTTCACGAGCGACTTCGCGGCCGGCGCAAGGGTCTCCGCTTTAATCTCCCGCATAGACGGTGAGAATGGACCTTTAATCTTCTCCGAACGATCAGTGCTACCTCTTTTGAAAAGCAAGCAATGTATTGTTAATATTGGATGCTTTCCAACCGACCTTTTAAATCGGCGCTATCATTTAAATTCGCAGCTAGATTGGTCCGTGATCGGTTGGCGAGGTTAACTGTTCCCTTCTTTTTTTGTTTGTCCGCTACGATGTACCACTGTTGATAATCCGTGGCGAACGATGACTGGAATGTGATAAGAGGAATTTTTATCGGGAGCCAGCGAACGATTTTTTCCCAGGGAAAAGCTTCTATAAAAGCAGCAAGGTTTTATTTCTTACGGAAATTTAATGCTCTTATAATTTCTCTTAAAGTTTTTATTAAAACTCCATGAAGATTTAAGCTGATTTTTTCCCCCCTCCGCCGATGGGAGGGATCGCGAGATTTTTATTAGAAATTTCGTAGATTGGCTGTAAGCAGCTTTCGTTGTACCTTGGATTTTCTTATCGTCGCGTATAGGAAATGATACCATGAACTATTTGAACTAGAAGTTCGTTGATACAGTTTTATAACCGCCTATATCGCCGTGTAATTGAGGAAGGGTAGCACGTTCGCGTAAGCACACACAACGCGATATAGGATACGAGGAATTCATTTTTCCATTTTCCGCATTGATTGGCAAAGCAGAAAGTCCAAGAAAAAGCGCGAGGTCCTAAGAGGCGACGTTCCAAAGGGGTGGCTAGCGTAGAGTCATAATGCTCGCAGATGTGCCTGCGAACAAAAATTGCGACCAGTGACATTTCGCGTTTGTATCTGCTTTACGGATCTCGAGATTTCGATACTCCTTGACACCGAATGATTCTGCGATTTTCGCAATAAATAGCGGAGACACGCGTGCATCGTAACGCATCAGCTACCGCTCCTACAAATTCTACACCTAGGAGATGACATACCGAATCTCGGGCCTCTAGAATTTTTTTCATTCAAGTACATATTGTCTATGGGCCACTAGTGACCGCTCCAGGAGTTCGCTCTCCGCATATTTCGACTCCCAGAGCCAGACATGCCGTATCTGGTACCCCTAGAATTGACTTCACTTATGTACTGATTCGCTCTGCGCCATTAATAACCAATCCATGAGTTCTATCTCCTTATACGAAACATAGGGTCGGACATATCATGTCTGTGGACCCTAGTATTGGTTTGATTTAAGTATATATTGGTTGTTGGCCATTAACGACCCCTCCAGAAGTTCGTCAACCTCCACTTATTTGACACCTAGGGTCGGATATGCCGTGCCTGGGGACCCTAATATTGGATTCAATTAAGTACTTATTGGCTCTTGGCCAGTAGTAATCGCTCCAGGAGTTCTATAGCCGCCTACTTCGAAACATAGGACCGAACATACTATAACAGGGGCCTTTAGAATTGGATTCATACAACCCCCTATTGAAGCTGTGGTATTACTAACCGCGCCAAGAGATTCCCTGGCAACTAATTCGACACCCAGGGTCAGAGATGCTTTCCAAGGGCCTGTAGTGTTGGTCTCATTTAATTACTTATTGGCTCTGGGTCATTCGTAACCCCCCTAGGACTTCGTAGCCCGCATATTCAACCCAAGGTATTCCAAACATGCCACATTTTATCCGCTCGACCATTATATATAAACAGAACCAAATATAACCCAACCTAACACAACCTAACCTCTCGGCGTTAATATTTTATAAAATTCCTGACGTGTCGGCCCTTACTTCTCGGCGGGAACATTATGTACGTCTACAATGTTATATATCCTAACCTAAGGCAACCTAACATCTCGGCAGTAATATTTTACAACATTCCTGACGTGTCGGCCACTACTTCTCGTAGGGAACATTATACATAAATAGAACCTAAAATAAATTAACCTAATTCCACGCAGCACTTGTGTAGTAGTGTTTCACAGGATCCCGGGCATGCTGGCCCTACATCGCGGTGGGAACATTATATGGGTCTATAACGTTATATATTATAACTTACGGCACGCTAACTTCTCGGCGGTACATTTTACAACGTTTCTGGCGTGTCGGAACCTACATCTCGGTGGGAACATTATATACGTCTATAACGTACTATAACCTAACCTAACCCATCTAGCCCCACGATGGTAGTGTTTGAAAGAATCTAAAACGAACCATGACCGCCGAGACTTGCGTTAGGTCAGGTTACATAACGTTTCAGACGTAGATAACGTTCCGACCGAGAAGTATGGGCCGACACGCCAGAAATGTTGTAAAATATTACATCCGAGATGTTAGGTTGCCTTAGCTTAGGATGTATAACGATATAGACATATGTACGGTCCTCATCGAGACGTACGGGCCGAGATGACCAGAATTCTGTAAAACATTTCCACGGAGGGGCTAGATGGGACAGGGTAGGTTATAGTACGTTATAGACGTATATAATGTTTCCATTGAGAAAGACGGGCCGACCCGTCAGGATATTGTAAGGTATTATGGTCGAGAGGTTAGGTTGCGTTAGGTTAAGTTATTTAACGCTATGGACCTATATAATGTTCCCATCGGAAAGCAGGGGCCGACACGCCCGGGATATTGTAAAACATTATTACCCACGGGATAACTGGGTTAGGTTAGGTTACATTAGGTTATAGACCTATATAATGTTCCCACCAAGAAGTAGTGGTCGACATGCCAGGAATGTTGTAAAATATTACATCCGTGATTGTTACATTGGCTTAGGTTAGGATATATAACGTTATAGGCGTATATAATGTCTCCACCGAGAAGGACGGGCCGACACGAAAGGAATGTTGTAAAATATTACCGCCGAGAGGTTAGATTTCCTTATGTTAGGATATATAACGATATTGACGTATATAATTAGCCCGCCGTGAAGTAGAGGCCGACGCGCCAGCAATGTTGTAGAATATCACGGTGGGAATATCATATACGTCTATGACGGTATATATCCTCACCTAAGGCGACCTAACTGCTCGACGGTATTATTTTACAATATACCTCGCGGGTCGGCGTGTTGTACTCGGTGGGAACATTATATACGTCTATAGAATAATATAACCTATCCTAACCTATCTAGCACCTCACGGGTAATGTTTTACAGCATCCCGGGCGCGTCGGCCCGTACGTCTCGGTGGGGATATTATATACGGCTATATCGTTATATATCCTAACCTAAGGCAGCCTAACATGTCGGATGTAGTATTTTACAACATTTCTGGTGGTCGGGCCCTACTTCTCGGTGGGAACATTGTATACGTCTATAACGTAATATAACCTAACCTAACCCACCTAGCACCTCGCTGGTAATGTTTTACCGAATCCCGTTCGTGTCGTCCCGTACTTCGCGGTGGGGACATCATATAAGCCTATAACGTTACGTAGCCTAACCTAACCCATCTAGCCCCTAGGTGTTAATGTTTTACAGAATAGCAGTCGTGTCCGCCCGTACCTCTCCGTGGGAACATGATATACGTCTATAACGTTATTTATCCTAACCTGAGGCAACCTAACATGTCGAACGTAATATTTTACAACATTCCTGGCGGGTTGGCCCCTACTTCTGGGTGCGGACATTATATACATCCATTACGTTGTATATCCTTACATAAGGCAACCTAACATCTCGGATGTAGTATTTTCCAACACTCCTAGCAGGCCGGCCTCAACTTCTCGGTGGGAACATTATATACGTGTATATCGTAATATAACCTAACCTAACCCATCTAGACCCTCGGTCATAATGTTTTACAGTATCCCGGTCTTGTCGGTCCGTCCTCGGTGGGGACATTATATACGTCTATAACGATATATATCTCAACCTAAGGCAATCTAACATCTCGGATGTAGTATTCTCCAACATTCCTGGCGGGTCGGCCCCTACTTCTCTGTGGGAACATTATATACGTCTATAACGTAATATAACCTAACTTAACCCATCTAGCCCATCGCCGGTAATATTTTAGAGAATCCCGTTCGTGTCGTCCCGTACGTCTCGCTGGGGACATTATATATGTCCATAACGTTATATATCCTTTTTTTCTTTTTTTTATCGTGGGGAAACCCTCATGGTTACCTCGGACTTTGGGGACTATCCGAGGTTATGTCGGACTCTTACCGACTAAAGCCCACGGTGGCCATCATCTGCGCGTGTCGGACGGGAGCTGGGAACTCTTAACGATCGACGACCGGCATCCTCCTGCGCTGGGGTCTCCAGTTGACCCTCTGCTCGGCTACTCTTGCCTGTAGCCTGATCTTCTACCATGGTGACGCGCAAAGATATCTGTGTGCGCCAAGCGCCGCTTGTGAGTGGCTCACGAGCGGCGCTACGTCAAAGGTACACGTGCAATCACGATCGCAAGCCCAAACATGTGACCATCTGTGCTTACCTGGACGCACAGCTGGCAAACTCCTGTTTGCTGCCGTTGCAGCTGCGAGTCTTTCGCAGCTGTGCATCCTTCCGGTCCTGGCCGTCTTGGCCTCTTGTAACGGAACAGCTGCAAGTCTTTCGCAGCTGGTCGTCCTGTCCAATCCCGGTCTTCTTGACCTCTTCGCCATCTTGGCATCCGCTTCGGTCGTCTTGACCTCTTCATCTCTTCGGGCTCTTCTTCGCCCATCTTCCGGATGAAGATAGCCTTTGAGATGAGGTGGTTGGCGGCGAAGTTCCGTTCCCCGATGGGATCTTGGAAGTGACCCCCGTCCGATAACGGGAGTCCTCTATCTTGAAAGGGAACGGGGCAAACGTCAAGGACGCCGACCCCGTAGACAGCGTTGAGCAGGGACACCGCGCTCCCTTTCGTGCTCGGCGGCCTCCTTCGCGGCCATGACTTTGTCGCAAAACGCCGTCACGGCCTGCCAGTATCTCTCACCTTCGAGCATCTTTGACATGATGCTCTTCAGTGAGAGATTCGACCCTACCTCGACTATCAGTGGTCGATGCAGCCGTTCCCACGCTGGACACCTCTTCAGTGTGTGCTGCGCCGTGTTGTCCTCTTCGCCACAGTGTGGCATGCAGCCGTGGCTTCCTTGCCAATCCTCTGCAGGTACTGACCGAAGCATCCATGTCCGGTCAGTATCTGCGTGGTTCTAAAGCTAAGTAGCCCTCTTCGGCGGTCCACCCACTTATCTAGGATGGTTAGGACCGCTCCGATCGTCCTGTGTTCGGAGCGAGTGGAGAGGTGTCTCTTCCACTCCTCTATCGAAGCCGATCTTACCGCGTCCCTGAGTTCTTTTCTACTCAGGGCTGGTGCGTCATCGTCATCTTCCTGGTCCGCGTTTTGAAGCGAATGGTAGACGAACGCATCCTCGCTGACCATGTATTCGATAGGCACCAGCCCAGCAAGCGCGGTGGCCACATCGTATGATACCGTCCTGTATCCTCGTATCGCACGAATGGCCATCCTCCTCCACGCGCTGCGCAGGGACGAGATCCTCTTGTCGGTGTGTCTCCGCTCCGCGATGGAGCTATACCACACCGGGGCTCCGTACAATGCTATGCCACGGATCACCCCGGCGTATACTCTTCGCGCCCTCTCGTTAGGGCCCTTCAGGTTGGGCATTATGCGGCTTAGCTTGAGTGCCGCTGTCTCCAACCTGCCGGCAAGTTTCTCTATGTGGCTAGAGAATCTCCAGTCCTCGTCGAGCCGAAGGCCGAGGTAGTTGATGTCTCGGCCCGGCTCGATCCTTGCCGGTCCCACACTTACCGCCACGCGAGGTGTTCCTCTTGTGGGTCTCCTCCGGCTCCGTCTGCTGAAGCACACGATCTCCGTCTTCTGCGGAGCCAGCTCGAGGCCCATCTTCCGGATGCGGTTAGCCACGACTGCCTTTCCCAATTCTGCCCGGCAGGCAGCTCGCGTATCTGTCTTACCGGCGGCGAACACAAACGTGTCGTCTGCGTAGCATATCAGGCGCACGCCCGCCGGCATTGCTGCTGTCAACGCGGCATTGTACCCGATGTTCCACAGGAGCGGTCCTAGTACCGATCCCTGGGGTACGCCACGGTTGACAGGTCTGCTTTGTGGCCCATCCTGGCTATCGTAGACTATCGCCCTGTCGCTGAGATAGTCTACCACCACGTTACTGATGTGTGGTGGGATTCCATGCCTGTCCAGGGCTGCGTAAATAGCTGGCCATTGCAGGGAGTTGTACGCGTTCTTGATGTCTAACGAGACAGCGTATGCAACTCCCCCCCTGGACAAAACCATCTCGATGAGTATCTTGACTTCACTCACCGCGTCGATCGTCGACCTGCCCGCCCTGAATCCGTACTGGCAATCCGCCAGTGCAGGTCCGACGCGCGACAGGTGCTGGACGATTCGTTCGCGTATTATTCTTTCGAACAGCTTTCCTACCTCGTCCTGCAACACTATGGGCCGGAACGCTGATGGTGAATCCTCCGGTTTGCCTTCCTTTCGGAGGAGCACCAACCTGCCGGACTTCCATCTTCGAGGGAGCGTCCCCGCCTTGATGCAGGCTGAGAACAGTCTTCTCAGTCTCGAACCAAGGACGCTCAGCGCCATCGTCCAGACACGGCCGAGTATTACATCCGGACCGGGGGCTGTGTTCTTCTTCGCCATCCTCTTGACGGCCCCGGCCAGTTCCTCTTCGGAAACCTCCAACTACGGTGTCCACCCGTATCGGGCCGCTGCTGGGGGCTCTTCGTTCCCTCCCTCGGGAAAGAGGTCGTCCAATACCCTCTCCAGCAGCGGGACCTCTAAGGTTTCCGTCAACGGGGGCGCCCATGGTCGCAGTTTGTCCACCACTATCTTGTAGGGACGCCCCCATGGATCCTCTTCGAGAGTTTGGAGGAGTCCATCCAATGCGCGTGGCTTGGACTTCCTGATGGCAGCCTGCAGCTCCTTCTTCTTGTCCCTGTAGCTGTTGTACAGCTGCAAAGTCCTCGTCGCGTCCGAGTTCCTTTTTCTTCTCTCTCTGGTGTACTGGTGGCGCCCAGCGGTGCAATTTGCACGGAGCTGCGCGATCTCTGCGTTCCACCAGTATACTGGACGCTTCGGCGGACTGCCGCGGGCTCTTGGCATGCCCGTGTCGCATACCGCTGTCATCGCGTTGACAAACCAGTCCGCCTCGGTGTTGACATCTTCTATCGGGCTGACCGGCGTCTCCTGCCAGCCTACCGCGAGGATTGCTGCCATCAGGTGGTCTTCCTCGATTCTCCTCAGCGACCACTTCTGGCGGTGGTGATTAGCCTGTTGGGCCGTGTGTGGGACGGAGACATCCATGGAGATGTACAGATGATCGGACAGTGTCTCCTTCTCTTTCACTCTCCATTCTCTAATTTGCCGTGCTGCCTTGCGGTTACCAAAGGAGAGGTCCACCATGCTTTCTCCCTGGTACCGCACGCATGTGCTGGCTGAGCCTTCGTTTAGTAGCGTCAGGCCCAGGCCAGACGCCCAGTCTAGCGTGGCGTGGCCTCTTGCGTCCGTCCTAGATGATCCCCACGCCGTCGCGTGCGCATTATAGTCTCCTAGCACTAGGACGGGTGACTCTGCATATCTCGCAACTGTCCGTCCCGTCCTGTCCAACAGGTCTTCGTACTTGCTGATGGACCACCTGGGAGGGGCGTATAGTCCGATAACGGTGAATCCCGCCCAGGTTATCGCGACGAATCCTTCCTCGCGTGCGACCGTCTTGATTGGTCGTACACGTGTCCGTGCAGACTGCACGATCACCACCGAGCCGTCTCTATCTCCGATCCACGCTCGATTGTCGCGGATGGAGTACGGCTCCGCTATCACTGCCAACTCGAAATCGCCGCCCTGTAGTCTTGCTACTACCAGGTCTTGGGCACGGGCAGCATGATTCGAGTTAGTCTGCAGGATACGGCATGGCGTGAATTTTATGCCGTATCCATGGCCTCCTCCTGGCCCTTACCTGCTGGAGTCGTTGTTGCCGGCTCCACGGTCTTTCCTTCTTCCAGAGCGGTCGCTGGTTCCTTCCTACATTCCGCTGCCGTTACGGCTTCTACAGCCGGCTTGCTGCTCTTTTTCGTAGCTTTAGGCGCCTTGCACACCTCCCCACCAGCCCTGTGGTGTGCTCGTCTGCCTGCAGCCTTGCAGACGATGCATGTGGGCGCAGTTTGCCTGCACTCACTGGCTCTGTGGCCGGACTCACCGCACCTGTAACACAGGTTGCGCCGATCCACTTTGCTGGTACAGCTTTGCTGTACGTGGCCAGTTTCCCAGCACTTGAAGCATCGATCCGGTCTCGGCTTTAAAGCCGCCACCCGGATCAAGGACCAACCGATCCTTATTCTGCCGGCATATGCCACTTTCGTGGCAGCGGCGAGGGGACACTGCACCCACATGGTGCCGAGCCCGTTTGACGAGTCCCTTCGTATCCCGGTCCGTATTTTTCCTCGGCCTTGCATCCTCCTGCGGATGCGATGGCTTCCGCCACTTCTTGTGGCGTTATGGAGCCCTCGAGCCCGTAGACCCTCAGGTCTGCCCTCTTGTGAGGCGTCGCGACATATACCTCTCTTTCGCCCAACGCCTCCCTGAGTTTGCCGGCAAGGGCAGCCGCTTTGGCCTCCTTCTCCTTGCCGGTAATTTCTAGGATCAGTCCGCCCGTTCTGGCCTTTTTCGGGCAGACCTCTTCTATGCCCACCTCTGCGAGCTTTACTCGCTGCCGGGCAGCTGTCATCACCTCAGCGTAGGTGGCTTTGCTATCCTGAGGGATGGTGAGGACGACGGCTGCTGTTCTGGGAACCTCTCCCAGTGTCGTCCTTGCGTTGCGTTTCGCTGCGCTGACGCGCACCTGCCTCCTTTCCTTCTCAGCGGCGGCCTTTGATGGCTTGCCAGCCGCCGTTTTCTTTTCCCTTCTGCCCAGGACCTTTGTCCAGGGGAGCTCCACCTGCGTGGTTTTCTTCTCCGCAGGGGGGGGGGGCAGGGCAGAGTGCTGCCTGCCGCTCGTTCTCCTTCCTCACGGATTCCTCGCGTATCCTCTTCATACGCGCCTCCAAGGAGGACTCGGTTTTCGCAGGTGCCGTTGTTCCTGTTGCGGGTGGGAGGGCCGTCCGTTTGCCCTTAGCGGTCTTTAAGGGGGCCTTCCCCTTTTCGACGTCCGTCGTCGTCTCCCCCGTTTTTCTTACCTTTACGAGGAAGGCACGTTTCGCCGCGGTGGGGCGCTCTTTTACCATCATTGCAGTTGTCTGATCCTTCTTCTTCGGAGGGAGTCTCTCCTTAATTCTCCCCCAGATCTTCTCGATCCGTCGATCGAATCTTTCCTCGAGGCTTGAAAGGATATTCTTGAGTCCAACCTGTAGGATATCCTCTCTTGCCTCCGTTGTAGGCGGTTCTTCTCGCCTTTCTGGCACCGGGCTCCTCCTCGCCGCTGGTTGGGGGGAAGCCCGCTCCTCCACGGCTGCCAGCTTCCTCTTTAGCTTCTCGTTCTCGAGGCGCAGGCTTTCTGCCTGCAGCCTCCACTCTTGGGCTTCAGAGCTCACCGCAGCGGGGTTGCCCTTTGCTCGCTCTGCGAGCTCCAAGAGAGTGGCGCGCAGCGTTCTTGCGCCTACGCGTACTGCCCTCTTCTTTGGGCATTGTAGGTTGCGCGATTTTGCTGCAACCCATTCGATCTTGTTCGCCTCTTTCAAGGCGGTCAGTCCAAGATCGGGCAGGGGGGCCCTTCTAGCCTCCGCATGCAGCTCCTCGTCTGTCGGCACAGGCTTTGTCGACCTTGCCGGTCGAGGGGGGACGACTGTTGCCCAGTCGATCTCTTCGTCCTCCAGGGCGCTGTCTACGTCAGCGGTGGCAGCTTTCCTTTGCCAGCGCCTTGCGCCCTTCGTGGCTCTCTCGGACGAGGTCGACACCATCGATGTCACAGAGGCGTCCGTGTCATACGCCTCCGTGGTCTGCCTTGCCTCCTTCTGTCCTTTGCTGGACTTAGGGCATGGCCTCGTCGTCATGGATATGATGGAGGCGAGCGACTCATCGGAGTCGCCTCCAACGCTGGACGGATCTCCTGCGCGCCTCCTCTTAGCCGCGAGGCGGCTGTTTCGCCTATTGTGGGATCGCTCTTCCATCTCGGATGTCGAGTGGTCCTCCGATCTTGCCGAGAATAGACAGCTGGTGCCTGCCCCTTTTCCACAGGCTGGAGCCTGTGGCTGTATGAAATAGTCGGCGTAGTCCATTTTGGGATTACCCCTGCCAGACATGTTCGTTTGCCTCTTCGTGTTTCTGTTCGTGTTCGTGTTCCTCAGTTTTGCACGAAACTTCACGAAAAACACATTTGTTTGTCGCGTAGGTATTATTGAACCGTCGGTAAGTTACCGGTACACTCCTCTGCCGAGTGGACTGCTTTGCCCTGTGCACGGTCCGACAGTTGCTAAATGTACGCGCGCACTCTTTACCAACACTCGGTCCGCGAATTTTGCGGTTACCTATCGAAGGTTATCGAGGGTGGATGTAGTTTTCGACCGTCAATAAGTCGCCACCTGGTGTCTGTTCGCAGAGACCGAGGAGGTGTCAATTATAGTTTATCGGCCACCGATAGACACCACGGACACCAAAAAATCACCCTCGGTCGGAAATTGTCCGGTTACCGACCGTTCAGTTACCGACAGCAGAGCTGTCGGTAAGTTACCACGCACTGCACGCACTCGTTTCGACCGAGGAACTGTCAGTTACTGTTTATTGGCCGTCGATGAGTACGCAAAACGCTGCAGTTTAATCCGCGGCCGGCAATTGTTAAGTCACCGACTGCCCGGTTACCGATGGTGGGTTCGCCCGACCGTCGGTAATTCCTCCGTCTCAAAACCCGACTTCCGGGTTGTTGCTTGGTTTGTTTTAACCAACAATACCCTAAACTAACAACCAATATCGTGGCAATCGGTGTTTTTGCAAAATTACCAACCGCACGGTTATCGACCGCAGGTGGTACCGCTGCTGTCGGTAATTCGAAATTTTTCAGTTCCCGCTGCGTTTATTTCAGTTATTATTTGTTGAAAACGCACTACACCTTCGTCAACGATCAATTTCGCACGGCTGGCAGGAAAAAACGGCGAGAAATTCCAATTCGTGCGACCGGAATGTTACCTACGACGGTCGGCAAACTGTACCGACCGTGAGCTGTCAAACTCTTGCAAGAATTGATTTTTGACTTGTTTATTACCGCATGCACTGTTTCTACGTGTCCAATAAACAATTCTACGTCCACTCACTGGCACATGGTGCAACCTTGGTAGAGTTGCTGCAAAATTTTCACCTCCGTCAACTATGTTCCGTGGTGGCAGCACTACTCGGTTCCACTTCGCCAAAATTTACTGTTTTTTACTGTTTTTAACAGTTTTTCCGCCTCGTAATTGCACAAAATCAGTGTCTATTGTCACTTCACACCCGATTATGGCAATTTCCGCACCGAAAAAGGCCTATTTCCAATTCTTGATTTTTCGCCACGTGCACGTGTTCCCACACAAAGGAGTGACGTCACACGTCACTCCTATTTCACTTAAAATCACTTATTTTCACTTTTTTAAGCGTTTTTTCACCGCGAATAAGTTTATTTCTAGTGTCTGTGGTCACTTTACACTTTCTCGTCGTAAATTCACACGCATAAACGGTCAATTTTCAAAGTATATTGCCGTATATAAGAACACGTATTTTCACGCAGCAAAATAAAGTGTTATATCACTCGCTTTATTTCAGTCACTTTCACTACGCGTTTTTACCGATTTTCAATGCGTTTTTAGTTGTTTATCGGCACTTTTGCGTTCACTTTCGTGTTCTTTCTAATTGTTGTCCGTCCACTACGCGTTTTAGCCCGTTCTTCTCGGTTTTTCGGCACTTTTTTCGCGTTCATTGTCACCTTATGACAGCTCAGTCACTCGCGTTGCGTTACGTGCATATACACCAGCTGTACTAGCGTACTTGCCGTTATGCTCGGCAACACGTGCCAGTCGGCGCGTGACGTCACGCTCCGCTTACTTTGTTCTTAGCGCTCGCGTTATCTTCTTTTTTACGGTGATTTCACACCGAGAATTTTAATCCGTTCACTTTGTTGGATTTATTGTCCAATCACTTCACTATTTTCGTAGCGTTTGATGCTATTTAGCCGCGTTTTCGGTCCCGCTTTTGCACTCGCGTTTTTCACTCGTCTAGCGGTAGTTTTTGACAACTGACTCGTGAAAGGCGTATTTTTATCGCGTTTTCGATATTTTCCCGGCACGCCGCGTTAGGTAACCGGTTTTTTTATCGAAACTACAATCACTCCAGACGCGTTTTATACGATTTTTACCGTATGTTGACCGCGTTTCCCGGAATTTTTTGTTCCTCACCCGCACGTATTTTTTAACTTTTAGTTTTTACGTGTCTGTTCACTCCCGTCGTGGTTCACGCGGCCGTACCGAGCAACTGTCGTGCGTTCCGAACTGCACGATCACCGTGTATATCGGCGCGAGGAAGATGACGTGACGTCACGCCTGTCTTTCTTTGTTCTATCTTTGTTCGTTTTCGACGTATTTTCACCAGGATTTCGGCTATTTCCCGCCACGTACGTTCTCGGTGACGTTGTTTTTCGTCACCTTATGCTCTCTCAACGCGGTTCACGCACAGACACCGAACGGAAACCCGATTTTTCCGTACAACGCGAGCACGCGGCTTTCGCCGCGAGGCAAGATGGCGGATGGCGTCGCCCGCCTCTTTCTTGATTGTTTTCGCGTACTTTTCCACAGTTTTTCCACCTTTTCACTGAACTTCACTTCACTACACTTACCTAGCGGATCCTCTTCACCTCCTGGAACACCCTCAGCTCCGCTCGAACCCTGAAATTCGCGAAACGTGCCCCGAAGCGCGTACCGTACGGCAGCGAACGCGTCACCAGGTGCAAATCGAACAAAGACGCGCACGTATTATGCTCGATTTGCCTCCTACTCGCGACTTTCACGTGAGATTTTCGTCTCAACGCGTAGTTTCGCGTACCCGTAACGTGCCAAAAACAAGTTTTGACACGAAACTCGCTATCTTCCTCGAAAATTCGAACGCTTTTCAGAGAGATATCGTATGCACGTCCGTCAGCTTACTCGTCCGCCAAGCGAATCTCTCATAACGTTATATATCCTAACCTAAGGCAACCTAACATCTCGAATGTAGTGTTTTACAACATTCCTGACGTGTCGGCCCCTATCTCTCGGTGGGAATATTATATACGTCTATAACGTTATATATCCTAGCCTAAGGCAATCCTAACATGTCGAATGTAATATTTTACAACATTCTGGCGTGTCGTCGCCTGCTTCTCGAAGGGGACATTTTATACGTCTATAACGTTGTATATCCTAAACGAAGGCAACCTAATATCTCGGATTTAATATTTTACAACATTCCTGGCATGTCGGTCCCTACTTTTCGGTGGGAATATTATATACGTCTATAACCTTATACATCCTAAGGTAAGGCAACCTAACATCTCGGATGTAATATTTTATAACATTCCTGGCGTATCGTCGCCTGCTTCTCGATGGGGACATTATATACGTTTATAACGTTGTATCTCCGAACCTAACGCAACCTAACATCTGGGATGTAATATTTTACAACATTCCTGGCATGTCGGTACCTACGTCTCGGTGGGAACATTCTATATGTGTATAACGTTGTATATCCTAACCTAAGGGAACCTAACATCTCGGGTGTAATATTTTACAACATTCTGGGTTGTCGGTCCCTTTGTCTCGGTGGGAACATTATATACGTGTATAACGATATATATCCTAACCTAAGGCAACATAACATCTCGGACGTAATAGTTGAAAACATTCCTGGCGTGTAGGCCCGTTCTTCTCGGTGGGAACATTATATACGTCTATAACAGTATATATCCTAGCCTAAGGCAATCCTAACATGTCGAAAGTAATATTTTACATCATTCCTGGCGTGTCGTCGCCTGCTTCTCGATGGGGACATTATATACGTCTATAACGTTGTATATCCTAACCTAACGCAACCTAACATCTGGGATGTAATATTCCTAGCGTGTCGCCGCCTACTACTGGATGGGGACATTATATACATCTATAACGTTATACATCCTAACCTAAGGGAACCTAACATCTCGGGTGTAATATTTTACAACATTCCTGACGCGTCGGACCCTATTTCTCGGTGGGAACATTATATACGTCTATAACGTTATATATCATAACCTAAGGCAACCTAACATCTCTACCATAATATTTTACAACATTCCTGGCGTGTCGGATCGCACTTCTCGGTGCGAACATTATATACGTGTATAACGTTGTATATCCTAACCTAACGCAACCTAATATCTGGGATTTAATATTTTACATCATTACTGGCGTGTCGTCGCCTGCTTCTCGATGGTGACATTATATACTTCTATAACGTTGTATATCCTAACCTAACGCAACCTAAAATCTGGGATGTAATATTTTACAACATTCCTGGCGTGTCGTCGCCTACTTCTCGATGGGGACATTATATACATCTATAACATTGTATATCCTAACCTAAGGCAAACTAACATCTCGGATGTAATATATGATAACATTCCTGGCGTGTCGTCGCCTGCTTCTCGATGGGGACATTATATACGTCTATAACGTTGTATATCCTAACCCAACGCAACCTAACATCTGGTATGTAATATTTTACTACAGTCCTGGCATGTCGGACCCTACGACTTGGTGGGAACATTATATACGTCTATAACGATATACATCCTAACCTAAGGCAAACTATCCTCTCTACCGTAATATTTTACAACATTCCTGGCGTGACGGCACATACTTCCCGATGGGGACATTATATACGTTTATAACGTTGTATATCCTAACCTAAGGGAACCTAACACCTCGGGTGTAATATCTTACAACATTCCTGACGCGTCGGCCCCTATTTCTCGGTGGGAACATTATATACGTCCATAACGTAATATAACCTAACCTAACCCATCTAGCCCCTCGGCCGTAATGTTTTACCGAATCCCGTTCGTGTCATCCCGTACGTCTCGGTGGGAACATTGTATGCGCCTATAACGTTATATAACCTAACCTAAGGAAACCTGACATCTCGGATGTAGTATTTTAGAACATTACTGTCGGTGCGGAACCTACTTCTCGGTGGGAACATTATATACGTCTATAACGTAATTTAACCTAACCTAACCCATCTAGCCCCTCGCTTGTAATGTTTTACAGAATCCCAATCGTGTCGGCCCGTACTTCTCGGTGGGGACACTATATACGTCTGTAACGCTATACATCCTAACCTAAGGTAACCTAACATCTCGAATGTTGTATTTTACAACATTCCAGGCGGGTCGGGCCCTACTTCTCGGTGGGAACATTACATACGTCTATAACGTAGTATAATCTAACATAACCCATCTAGCATCTCGCTGGTAATGTTTTACAGAATCTCGTTCGTGTCGTCCCGTGCGTCACGGTGCGAACATTGTATACGTCTATAACGATATATATCCTCACCTAAGGCAACCTAACATCTCGAATGTAGAATTTTACCACATTCCGGGCGGGTCGGCCTCTACTTCTCGGTGGGAACATTATATACGTCTATAATGTAACGTAACCTAACATAACCCATTTAGCCCCTCGCTGGTAATGTATTACAGATTCCAGCTCGTGTCGTCCCGTACGTCTCGGTGGGAACATTGTATGCGTCTGCAACGTTATATATCCTAACCTAAGGCAAACTAACATCTCGGATGTAGTATTTTGCAACATTCCTGGCGGGTCGGCCCCTACTTCCCGGTGGAAACATTGTGTACGTCTATATCGCAATATAACCTAACCTAACCCAAATAACCCCTCGATGGTAATGTTTTACAGAATCCCGGTCGTGTCGGTTCGTACCTCTCCGTGGGATATTATATAGGTCTATAACGTTATATATCCTAACCTAAGGCAACCTAACACCTCGGATGTAGTATTTTCCAACATTCCTGGCGGGTCGGCCTGTACTTCTCGGTGGGCACATTATATACGTCTATAACGTAATATAACCTAACCTAACCCATCTAGAATCTCGCTGGTAATGTTTTACAGAATCTCGTTCGTGTCGTCCCGTACGTCACGGTGCGGACATTGTATACGTCTATAACGTTATATATCCTTACCTAAGGCAACCTAACGTCTCGAATGTAGTATTTTCGAACATTCCTGCCGGGTTGGCCGCTACTTCTCGGTGGGAATATTATATACGTCTATAACGTAGTATAACCTAACCTAACCCATCCAAAAACCCGCTCTTATTGTTTTCCAGAATCCCGTTCGTGTCGTCCCGTACCTCTCGGTTGCGACATTATGTACGTTTATAACGTTATATATCCTAGCCCAAGGCAACCTACATCTCGAATGTAGTATTTCACAACATTCCTGGCGGGTCGGCCCTACTTCTCGGTGGGAACATTATATACGTCTATAACGTAATAGATCCTAACCTGACCCATCTAGACCCTCGCTGGTAAATGTTTTACAGAATCCCGGTCGTGTAAGCCCCTACTTCTCGGTGGGGACATTATATACTTCTATAACGTAACATAACCTAACCTAACCCATTTTGCCCCACGTTGATAATGTTTTACAGAATCATGCCCGCGTCGGCCCGTACTTCTCGTTGGGGACATTATATACGTCTATAACGTAATATAACCTAACCTAACCCAGCTAGATCCTCGCTGGTAATGTTTCACAGAGTCCCGTTCGTGTCGTCCCGTACATCTCGTCGCGGACATTATATTCGTCTATAACGTTATATATACTAACCTAAGGCAAACTAACATCTCGAATGTAATATTTTACTACATTCCTGGCTGGTCGGCCCCTACTTCTCTGTGGTAACATTATATACGTCTATAACGTTATATATCCTAGCCTAAGGCAATCTAACATCTCGAATGTAATATTTTACTACATTCCTGGCTGGTCGGCCCCTACTTGTCGGTGGGAAAATTATATACGTCTATAACGCTATATATCCTAGCCCAAGGCAACCTAACATCTCTAACGTAATATTTTACAACATTACTGGCATGCAAGTCCCTACTAATCTGTGGTAACATTATGTACGTCTATAACGTTATATATCATAACCTAAGGCCACCTAACTTGTCGAATGTAATATTTTACTACATTCCTGGCATGTCGGCTCCTACTTCTCGGTGGGAACATTGTATACGTCTATAACGCTATGTATCCTAGCCTAAGGCAACCTAACATGTCGAATGTAATATTTTACTACATTCCTGGCATGTCGGCACCTACTTCTCGGTGGGAACGTTATATACGTCTATAACGCTATATATCCTAGCCAAAGGCAATCCTAACATGTCGAATGTAATATTTTCCAACATTCCCGGCACTTCGGCCCCTACTTCTCGTTGGGAACGTTATATACGTCTATATCGCTATATATCCTAGCTTAAGGCAACCTAACAAGTCGAATGTAATATTTTACAACATTACTGGCGCGTCGGCAACTACTTCTCGGTGGGAACAGTATATAAGTCTATAACGTAATATATCCTAACCTAAGGCAACCTAACACCTCGGATGTAATGTTTTATAACATTCCCGTCACTTCGGCCCCTACTTCTCGGTGGGAACATTATATACGTCTAGGACGCTATATATCCAAGCTTAAGGCAACCTAACATCTCGGATGTAATATTTTACTACATTCCAGGCTCGTTGGCCCCTACTTCTCGGTGGGAAAATTATATACGTCTATAACGCTATATATCCTAGCCTCTGGCAACCTAACATGTCGAATGTAATATTTTACAACATACCTGGCGCGTCGGCACCTACTTCTCGGTGGGAACAGTATATACGTCTATAATGATATATATCCTAACCTGAAGCAACCTAACATCTCGGATGTAATATTTTACAACATTCCTGGCATGTCGGTCCCTACATCTCGGTGGGAACATTCTATACGTCTATAACGTTGTATATCCTTACCTAAGGGAACCTAATATCTCGGGTGAAATATTTTACAACATTCCTGTCGCGTTGGCCCCTATATTTCGGTGGGAACATTATATACGTCTATAACGTGATATATCCTAGCCTAAGGCAACCTAACATGTCGAATGTAATATTTTACAACATTCCTGTCCTGTCGTCGCCTGCTTCTCGATGGGGACATTCTATACGTCTATAACGTTGTATATCCTAACCTAAGGGAACCTAACATCTCGGGTGTAATATTTTAGAACATTCCTGACGCGTCAGTCCCTATTTCTCGGTGGGAACATTATATACGTCTATAACGATATATATCCTAACCTAAGGCAACCTAACATCTCGGATGTAATATTTTACAACATTCCTGGCATGTCGGGCCCTACCTCTCGGTGGGAACATTGTATACGTCTATAACGATATATATCCTAGCCTAAGGCAACCTAACATGTCGAATGTAATATTTTACAACATTCCTGTCGTGTCGTCGCCTGCTTCTCGATGGGGACATTCTATACGTCTATAACGTTGTATATCCTAACCTAAGGGAACCTAACATCTCGGGTGTAATATTTTAGAACATTCCTGACGCGTCAGTCCCTATTTCTCGGTGGGAACATTATATACGTCTATAACGATATATATCCTAACCTAAGGCAACCTAACATCTCGGATGTAATATTTTACAACATACCTGGCATGTCGGGCCCTACCTCTCGGTGGGAACATTGTATACGTCTATAACGATATATATCCTAGCCTAAGGCAACCTAACACCTCGGATGTAATATTTTACAACATTCCTGGCATGTCGGGCCCTACCTCTCGGTGGGAACATTGTATACGTCTATAACGATATATATCCTAGCCTAAGGCAACCTAACATGTCGAATGTAATATTTTACAACATTCCTGACGTGTCGGCCCGTAGTTCATGGTGGTAACATTATATACGCCTACAACGTTATATATACTAGCCTAAGGCAACCTGACATCTCGGATGTAATATTTGACAACATTCCTGGCGTGTTAGCGCGTACTTCTCGGTCGGAACATCATATACGTCTATAACGTTATATATCCCGTCGTAAGGCAACATAACATCTCGGATGTAATATTTTAAAACATTCCTAGTGGGTCGTCGCCCGCTTCTCGATGGGGACATTATATACGTCTATAACGTTGAATATCCTAACCTAAAGCAACCTAACATCTGGGATGTAATATTTTACAAGATCCCTGGCATGTCGGTCCCCACGTCTCTGTGGGAACATTATATACGTCTATAACGATCTATATCATAACCTGAAGCAACCTAACATCTCGGATGTAATATTTTACAACATTCCTGGCATGTCGGTCCCTACTTCTCGGTGGAAACAATGTATACGTCTATAACGATATATATCCTAGCCTAAGGCAACCCAACATGTCGAATGTAATATTTTACAACATTCCTTGCGTGTCGTCGCCTACTTCTCGCTGGGGACATTATATGCATCTATAACGTTGTATATCCTAACCTAAGGCAACCTAACATCTCGGATGTAATATTTTACAACATTCCTGGCATGTCGCTCCCTACTTCTCGGTGGGAACATTGTATACGTCTATAACGATATATATCCTAGCCTAAGGCAACCTAACATGTCGAATGTAATATTTTTCAACTTTTCTGTCGTGTCGTCGCCTGCTTCTCGATGGGGACATTATATACGTCTATAACGTTGTATATTCTAAGCTAACGCAACCTAACATCTGGGATGTAATATTTTACAACATTCCTGGCGAGTCGTCGCCTACTTCTGGATGGGGAGATTATATACATCTCTAACGTCATATATCCTAACCTAAGGGAACCTAACATCTCGGGTGTAATATTTTACAACATTCCTGGCGTGTCGTCGCCTACTTCTCGATGGGGACATTATATACATCTATAACGATGAATATCCTAACCTAAGGCAACCTAACATCTCGGATGTAATATTTGACAACATTCCTGGCGTGTCGGCCCGTACTTCTCGCTGGGAATATCATATACGTCTATAACGTTATATATCCTAGCCTAAGGCAATCCTAACATGTCGATTGTAATATTTTACAACATTCCTGGCATGTCGGCTCCTACTTCTCGGTGGGAACAGTATATACATCTATAACGTTATATATCCTAGCCTAAGGCAACCTAACATCTAAGATGTAATATTTTACTACATTCCTGGCGCGCTGGCCCCTACTTCTCGGTGGGAACATTATATACGTCTATAACGCTATATATCCTAGACTAAGACAAGCTAACGTGTCGAATGTAATATTTTACAACATTCCCGGCGCGTCGGCACCTACTTCTCGGTGGGAATATTATATACGTCTATAAGGCTATATATCCTAGCTTAAGGCAACCTAACATGTCGAATGTAATATTTTACAACATTCCTGGCGCGTCGGCACATACTTCTCGGTGGGAACATTATATACGTCTATAACGTAATATATCCTAAACTAAGGCAACCTATCATCTCTACCGTAATAATTTACAACATTCCTGGCATGCAAGTGCCTAGTTCTCTATGGTAACATTATATACGTCTATAACGTTATATATCCTAACCTAATGCAACCTAACATCTCGGATGTAATATTTTACTACATTCCTGGCGCGGCGGCACCTACTTCTCGGTGGGAACAGTATATACGTCTAAAACGTTATATATCCTAACCTAAGGCAACCTAACATGCCGAATGCAATATTTTACAACATTCCCGGCGCTTCGGTCCCTACTTCTCTGTGGTACCATTATATACGTCTATAAGGTTATATATCCTAGCCTAAGGCAATCCAAGCATGTCGCATGTAATATTTTACAACATTCCAGGCGCGTCCGCTACTACTTCTCGGTGGGAACATTATATAGGTCAATATCGTTATATATCCGAACCTAAGACAACCTAGCATCTCGGGTGTAATATTTTACTACATTCCTGGCACGTCGGCCCGTACCTATTGGCGGGAACATTATCTAAGTCATTAACGATATATATCCTAACGTAAGGCAACCTAACATCTCGGATGTAATATTTTACTACATTCCTGGCACGTCGGCCCCTACTTCTCGGTGGGAACATTATATACGTCTATAACGCTATATATCCTAGCCTCTGGCAAGCTAACATGTCGAGTGTAATATTTTACAACATACCTGGCGCGTCGGCACCTACTTCTCGGTGGGAACAGTATATACGTCTATAATGATATATATCCTAACCTGAAGCAACCTAACATCTCGGATGTAATATTTTACAACATTCCTGGCATGTCGGTCCCTACATCTCGGTGGGAACATTCTATACGTCTATAACGATATATTTCCTATCCTAAGGCAACCTAACATCTCGGATGTAATATTTTACAACATTCTGGCGTGTCGTCGCCTGCTTCTCGGTGGGGACATTATATACGTCTATAACGTTGTATATTCTAAGCTAACGCAACCTAACATCTGGGATGTAATGTTTTACAACATTCCTCGCATGTCGGTCCCTACGTCTCCGTGGCTATATTATATACTTCTGTAACGTTGTATATCCTAACCGAACGCAACCTAACATCTGGGATGTAATATGTTAAAACATTCCTGGCATATCGGTCCCTACGTCTCGGTGGGAACATTATATACGTCTGTAACGATATATACCCTAACCTAAGGCAACCTAACATCTCGGATGTAATATTTTACAACAATCTGGCGTGTCGTCGCCTGCTTCTCGATGGGGACATTATATACGTCTATAACCTTGTATATACTATCCTAACGCAACCTAATATCTGGGATGTAATATTTTACAACATTCTTGGCATGTCGGTCCCTACGTCTCCGTGGGTACATTATATACGTCTATAACCATGTACATACTAACCTAACGCAACCTAACATCTGGGATGTAATATTTTACAACATTCCTGGCGCGTCGGGCCCTACATTCAGGTGGGAACGTTATATACGTCTATAACGATATATATCCTGTCGTAAGGCAACATAACATCTCGGATGTAATATTTTACAACATTCCTGGCGTGTCGTCGCCCGCTTCTCGATGGGGACATTATATACGTCTATAACGTTGTATATCCTAACCTAAAGCAACCTCACATCTGGGATGTAATATTTTACAAGATTCCTGGCATGTCTGTCCCCACGTCTCGGTGGGAACATTATATACGTCTATAAAGATATATACCCTAACCTAAGGCAACCTAACATCTCGGATGTAATATTTTACAACATTCCTGGCGTGTCGTCGCCTACTTCTGGATGGGGACATTATATACATCTATAACGTTGTATATCATAACCTAAGGCAACCTAACATCTCGGATGTAATATTTTACAACATTCCTGGCATGTCGGTCCCTACGTCTCGGTGGGAACATTATATACGTCTATAACGATATATATCCTAACCTAAGGCAACCTAACATCTCGGATGGAATATTTTACAACATTCCTGGCGTGTCGTCGCCTACTTCTCGATGGGGACATTATATACATCTATAACGTTGTATATCCTAACCTAAGGCAACCTAACATCTCGGATGTAATATTTTACAACATTCTGGCCTGTCGTCCCCTGCTACCCGATGGTGACATTATATACGTCTATAACCATGTATATACTAACCTAACGCAACCTAACATCTGGGATGTAATATTTTACAACATTCCTGGACTGTCGGTCCCTACGTCTCCGTGGGTACATTATATACGTCTGTAACGTTGTATATCATAACCTAACGCAACCTAACATCTGGGATGTAATATTTTAAAACATTCCTGGTATGTGGTCGCCTACTTCTGGATGGGGACATTATATACATCTATAACGTCATATATCCTAACCTAAGGGAACCTATCACCTCGGGTGTAATATTTTACAACATTCCTGACGCGTCGGCCCGTAGTTCACGGTGGTATCATTATATACGCCTATAACGTTATATATCCTAGCCTAAAGCAACCTAACATCTCGGATGTAATATTTTACAACATTCCTGGCGTGTCGTCGCCTACTTCTGGATGGGGACATTATATACATCTATAGCGTTGTATATCATAACCTAAGGCAACCTAACATCTCGGATGTAATATTTTACAACATTCCTGGCATGTCGGTCCCTACGTCTCGGTGGGAACATTATATACGTCTATAACGATATATATCCTAACCTAAGGGAACTTTACATCTCGGATGTAATATTTTACAACATTCCTGGCATGTCGGTCCCTACTTCTCGGTGGGAACATTCTATACGTCTATTACGTTGTATATCCTAACCTAAGGGAACCTATTACTTCGGGTGTAATATTTTACAACGTTCCTGACGCGTCGGCCCGCAGTTCACGGTGGTAACATTATATACGCCTATATCGTTATATATCCTAGCGTAAAGCAACCTAACATCTCGGATGTAATATTTTACAACATTCCTGGCGTGTCGTCGCCTACTTCTCGATGGGGACATTATATACATCTATAACGTTGTATATCCTAACCTAAGGCAACCTAACATCTCGAATGTAGTATTTTACAACATTCCTGGCATGTCGGTCCCTACTTCTCGGTGGGAACATTCTATACGTCTATAACGTTGTATATCCTAACCTAAGAGAACTTAACATATCGGATGTAATATTTTACAACATTCTGGCGTGTCGGTCCCTACTTCTCGGTGGGAACATTCTATACGTCTATAACGTTGTATATCCTAACCTAAGAGAACTTAACATATCGGATGTAATATTTTACAACATTCTGGCGTGTCTTCGCCTGCTTCTCGATGGGGACATTATATACGTCTATGACGTTGTATATCCTAACCTAACGCAAACTAACATCTGGGATGTAATATTTTACAACATTCCTGGTATGTCGGGCCCTACGTCTCCGTGGGTACATTATATACGTCTACAACGTTGTATATCCTAACGTAAGGCAACATGACATATCGGATGTTATATTTTAAAACATTCCTGGCGTGTCGGTCCCTACGTCTCGGTGGGAACATTATATACGTTTATAACGATATATATCCCAACCTAAGGCAACCTAACATCTCGGATGTAATATTTTACAACATTCCTGGCGCTTCGGCTGCTACTTTTCGGTGGGAACATTATATACGTCTATAACGTTACATATCCTAACGTATGGCAACATAACATCTCGGATATTATATTTTACAACATTCCTGGCGTGTCGTCGCCTGCTTCTCGATGGGGACTTTATAAACGTCTATAACGTTGTACATCTTAACCTAACGCAACCTAACATCTGGGATGTAATATTTTACAACATTCCTGGCGCGTCGGCCCCTACATTCAGGTGGGAACGTTATATACGTCTATAACGATATATATCCTGTCGTCAGGCAACATAACATCTCGGATGTAATATTTTACAACATTCCTGGCGTGTCGTCGCCCGCTTCTCGATGGGGACATTATATACGTCTATAACGTTGTATATCCTAACCTAAAGCAACCTCACATCTGGGATGTAATATTTTACGAGATTCCTGGCATGTCTGTCCCCACGTCTCGGTGGGAACATTATATACGTCTATAAAGATATATACCCTAACCTAAGGCAACCTAACATCTCGGATGTAATATTTTACAACATTCCTGGCGTGTCGTCGCCTACTTCTGGATGGGGACATTATATACATCTATAACGTTGTATATCATAACCTAAGGCAACCTAACATCTCGGATGTAATATTTTACAACATTCCTGGCATGTCGGTCCCTACGTCTCGGTGGGAACATTATATACGTCTATAACGATATATATCCTAACCTAAGGGAACCTTACATCTCGGATGTAATATTTTACAACATTCCTGGCATGTCGGTCCCTACTTCTCGGTGGGAACATTCTATACGTCTATTACGTTGTATATCCTAACCTAAGGGAACCTATTACTTCGGGTGTAATATTTTACAACGTTCCTGACGCGTCGGCCCGCAGTTCACGGTGGTAACATTATATACGCCTATATCGTTATATATCCTAGCGTAAAGCAACCTAACATCTCGGATGTAATATTTTACAACATTCCTGGCGTGTCGTCGCCTACTTCTCGATGGGGACATTATATACATCTATAACGTTGTATATCCTAACCTAAGGCAACCTAACATCTCGGATGTAATATTTTACAACATTCTGGCCTGTCGTCCCCTGCTACTCGATGGTGACATTATATACGTCTATAACCTTGTATATACTAACCTAACGCAACCTAACATCTGGGATGTAATATTTTATAACATTCCTGGACTGTCGGTCCCTACGTCTCCGTGGGTACATTATATACGTCTGTAACGTTGTATATCCTAACCTAACGCAACCTAACATCTGGGATGTAATATTTTAAAACATTCCTGGTATGTGGTCGCCTACTTCTGGATGGGGACATTATATACATCTATAACGTCATATACCCTAACCTAAGGGAACCTATCACCTCGGGTGTAATATTTTACAACATTCCTGACGCGTCGGCCCGTAGTTCACGGTGGTATCATTATATACGCCTATAACGTTATATATCCTAGCCTAAAGCAACCTAACATCTCGGACGTAATATTTTACAACATTCCTGGCGTGTCGTCGCCTACTTCTCGATGGGGACATTATATACATCTATAACGTTGTATATCCTAACCTAAGGCAACCTAACATCTCGAATGTAGTATTTTACAACATTCCTGGCATGTCGGTCCCTACTTCTCGGTGGGAACATTCTATACGTCTATAACGTTGTATATCCTAACCTAAGAGAACTTAACATCTCGGATGTAATATTTTACAACATTCTGGCGTGTCTTCGCCTGCTTCTCGATGGGGACATTATATACGTCTATAACGTTGTATATCCTAACCTAACGCAACCTAACATCTGGAATGTAATATTTTACAATATTCCTGGCGTGTCGTCGCCTGCTTCTCGATGGGGACATTATATACGACTATAACGTTGTATATTCTAACCTAACGCAACCTAACGTCTGGGATGTAATGTTTTACAACATTCCTGGCGTGTCATCGCCTACTTCTGGATGGGGACATTATATACATCTATAACGTTATATGTCCTAACCTAAGGGAACCTATCACCTCTGGTGTAATATTTTACAACATTCCTGACGCGTCGGCCCGTAGTTCACGGTGGTAACATTATATACGCCTATAACGTTATATATCCTAGCCTAAAGCAACCTAACATCTCGGATGTAATATTTTACAACATTCCTAGCGTGTCGTCGCCTACTTCTCGATGGGGACATTATATACATCTATAACGTTGTATATCCTAACCTAAGGCAACCTAACATCTCGAATGTAGTATTTTACAACATTCCTGGCATGTCGGTCCCTACTTCTCGGTGGGAACATTCTATACGTCTATAACGTTGTATATCCTAACCTAAGGCAACCTAACATCTCGAATGTAGTATTTTACAACATTCCTGGCATGTCGGTCCCTACTTCTCGGTGGGAACATTCTATACGTCTATAACGTTGTATATCCTAACCTAAGAGAACTTAACATATCGGATGTAATATTTTACAACATTCTGGCGTGTCTTCGCCTGCTTCTCGATGGGGACATTATATACGTCTATAACGTTGTATATCCTAACCTAACGCAACCTAACATCTGGAATGTAATATTTTACAACATTCCTGGCGTGTCGTCGCCTGCTTCTCGATGGGGACATTATATACGACTATAACGTTGTATATTCTAACCTAACGCAACCTAACGTCTGGGATGTAATGTTTTACAACATTTCTGGCGTGTCGTCGCCTACTTCTGGATGGGGACATTATATACATCTATAACGTTATATGTCCTAACCTAAGGGAACCTATCACCTCGGGTGTAATATTTTACAACATTCCTGACGCGTCGGCCCGTAGTTCACGGTGGTAACATTATATACGCCTATAACGTTATATATCCTAGCCTAAAGCAACCTAACATCTCGGATGTAATATTTTACAACATTCCTGGCGTGTCGTCGCCTACTTCTCGATGGGGACATTATATACATCTATAACGTTGTATATCCTAACCTAAGGCAACCTAACATCTCGAATGTAGTATTTTACAACATTCCTGGCATGTCGGTCCCTACTTCTCGATGGGGACATTATATACATCTATAACGTTGTATATCCTAACCTAAGGCAACCTAACATCTCGAATGTAGTATTTTACAACATTCCTGGCATGTCGGTCCCTACTTCTCGGTGGGAACATTCTATACGTCTATAACGTTGTATATCCTAACCTAAGGCAACCTAACATCTCGAATGTAGTATTTTACAACATTCCTGGCATGTCGGTCCCTACTTCTCGGTGGGAACATTCTATACGTCTATAACGTTGTATATCCTAACCTAAGAGAACTTAACATATCGGATGTAATATTTTACAACATTCTGGCGTGTCTTCGCCTGCTTCTCGATGGGGACATTATATACGTCTATAACGTTGTATATCCTAACCTAACGCAACCTAACATCTGGAATGTAATATTTTACAACATTCCTGGCGTGTCGTCGCCTGCTTCTCGATGGGGACATTATATACGACTATAACGTTGTATATTCTAACCTAACGCAACCTAACGTCTGGGATGTAATGTTTTACAACATTTCTGGCGTGTCGTCGCCTACTTCTGGATGGGGACATTATATACATCTATAACGTTATATGTCCTAACCTAAGGGAACCTATCACCTCGGGTGTAATATTTTACAACATTCCTGACGCGTCGGCCCGTAGTTCACGGTGGTAACATTATATACGCCTATAACGTTATATATCCTAGCCTAAAGCAACCTAACATCTCGGATGTAATATTTTACAACATTCCTGGCGTGTCGTCGCCTACTTCTCGATGGGGACATTATATACATCTATAACGTTGTATATCCTAACCTAAGGCAACCTAACATCTCGAATGTAGTATTTTACAACATTCCTGGCATGTCGGTCCCTACTTCTCGATGGGGACATTATATACATCTATAACGTTGTATATCCTAACCTAAGGCAACCTAACATCTCGAATGTAGTATTTTACAACATTCCTGGCATGTCGGTCCCTACTTCTCGGTGGGAACATTCTATACGTCTATAACGTTGTATATCCTAACCTAAGGCAACCTAACATCTCGAATGTAGTATTTTACAACATTCCTGGCATGTCGGTCCCTACTTCTCGGTGGGAACATTCTATACGTCTATAACGTTGTATATCCTAACCTAAGAGAACTTAACATATCGGATGTAATATTTTACAACATTCTGGCGTGTCTTCGCCTGCTTCTCGATGGGGACATTATATACGTCTATAACGTTGTATATCCTAACCTAACGCAACCTAACATCTGGAATGTAATATTTTACAACATTCCTGGCGTGTCGTCGCCTGCTTCTCGATGGGGACATTATATACGTCTATAACGTCGTATATCCTAACCTAACGCAACCTAACATCTGGAATGTAATATTTTACAACATTCCTGGCGTGTCGTCGCCTGCTTCTCGATGGGGACATTATATACGACTATAACGTTGTATATTCTAACCTAACGCAACCTAACGTCTGGGATGTAATGTTTTACAACATTCCTGGCGTGTCGTCGCCTACTTCTGGATGGGGACATTATAAACATCTATAACGTTATATGTCCTAACCTAAGGGAACCAAACATCTCGGGTGTAATATTTTACAACATTCCTGAAGCGACGGCCGCTATTTCTCGGTAGGAATATTGTATACGTCTATAACGTTATATATCCTAGCCTAAGGCAACCTAACATCTCGGATGTAATATTTGAATACATTCCTGGCGTGTCGGCCCGTACTTCTCGCTGGGAATATCATATACGTCTATAACGTTATATATCCTAGCCTAAGGCAACCCAACATGTCGAATGTAATATTTTACAACATTCCTGGCGTGTCGTCGTCTACTTCTCGCTGGGGACATTATATGCATCTATAACGTTGTATATCCTAACCTAAGGCAACCTAACATCTCGGATGTAATATTTTACAACATTCCTGGCATGTCGGTCCCTACTTCTCGGTGGGAACATTGTATACGTCTATAACGATATATATCCTAGCCTAAGGCAACCTAACATGTCGAATGTAATATTTGACAACATTCCTAGCGCGTCGGCCCCTACTTCTCAGTGGGAACATTATATACGTCTATAACGTTATATATCCTAGCCTAAGGCAATCCTAACATGTCGATTGTAATATTTTACAACATTCCTGGCATGTCGGCTCCTACTTCTCGGTGGGAACAGTATATACATCTATAACGTTATATATCCTAGCCTAAGGCAACCTAACATCTAAGATGTAATATTTTACTACATTCCTGGCGCGCTGGCCCCTACTTCTCGGTGGGAACATTATATACGTCTATAACGCTATATATCCTAGACTAAGACAAGCTAACGTGTCGAATGTAATATTTTACAACATTCCTGGCGCGTCGGCACCTACTTCTCGGTGGGAATATTATATACGTCTATAAGGCTATATATCCTAGCTTAAGGCAACCTAACATGTCGAATGTAATATTTTACAACATTCCTGGCGCGTCGGCCCCTACTTCTCGGTGGGAACATTATATAAGTCAATAACGTTATATATTCTAACGTAAGGCAACCTAACATCTCGGATGTAATCTTTTACTACATTCCTGGCACGTCGGCCCCTACTTCTCGGTGGGAACATTATATACGTCTATAACGTTATATATCCTAGCCTACGGCAACCTAACTTGTCGAATGTAATATTTTACAACATTTCTGGCGTGTCGTCGCCTACTTCTCGATGGGGACATTATATACATCTATAACGTGGTATATCCTAACCTAAGGCAACCTAACATCTCGGATGTAATGTTTTACAACATTCTGGCGTGTCGTCGCCTGCTTCTCGATGGGGACTTTATAAACGTCTATAACGTTGTATATCCTAACCTAACGCAACCTAACATCTGGGATGTAATATTTTACAACATTCCTGGTATGTCGGGCCCTACGTCTCCGTGGGTACATTATATACGTCTACAACGTTGTATATCCTAACGTAAGGCAACATGACATATCGGATGTTATATTTTAAAACATTCCTGGCGTGTCGGTCCCTACGTCTCGGTGGGAACATTATATACGTTTATAACGATATATATCCCAACCTAAGGCAACCTAACATCTCGGATGTAATATTTTACAACATTCCTGGCGCTTCGGCTGCTACTTTTCGGTGGGAACATTATATACGTCTATAACGTTACATATCCTAACGTATGGCAACATAACATGTCGAATGTAATATTTTACAACATTCCTGGCGTGTCGTCGCCCGCTTCTCGATGGGGACATTATATACTTCTATAACATTGAATATCCTAACCTAAAGCAACCTAACATCTGTGATGTAATATTTTACAAGATCCCTGGCATGTCGGTCCCCATGTCTCGGTGGGAACATTATATACGTCTATAACGATATATATCCTAACCTAAGGGAACCTTACATCTCGGATGTAATATTTTACAACATTCCTGGCATGTCGGTCCCTACTCCTCTGTCGGAACATTGTATACGTCTATAACGATATATGTCCTAGCCTAATGCAACCTAACATCTCGGATGTAATATTTTACAGCATTCTTGGCGTGTCGTCGCCTGCTTCTAGCTCGGAACATTATATACGTCTATAACGTTGTTTATCATAACCTAAGGTAACCTAACATCTCGCATGTGATATTTTACAACATTCCTGGCGTGTTGTCGGCTGCTTCTCGATGGGGACATTATATACGTCTATAACGTTGTATACCCTAACCTAACGCAACCTAACATCTGCGATGTAATATTTTACAACATTCCTGGCATGTCGGTCCCTACGTCTCCGTGGGTACATTATATACGTCTATAACGTTGTATATCCTATCCTAACGCAACCTAACATCTAGGATGTAATATTTTAAAACATTCCTGGCAAGTCGGTCCCTGCGTCTCGGTGGGAACATTATATACGTCTATAACGATATATATCCTAACCTAAGGCAACCTATCATCTCGGATGTAATATTTTACAACATTCCTGGCATGTCGGTCCCTACTCCTCTGTGGGAACATTGTATACGTCTATAACGATATATGTCCTAGCCTAATGCAACCTAACATCTCGGATGTAATATTTTACAGCATTCCTGGCGTGTCGTCGCCTGCTTCTAGCTGGGGACATTATATACGTCTATAACGTTCTTTATCCTAACCTAAGGTAACCTAACATCTCGGATGTAATATTTGACAACATTCCTGGCGTGTCGGCCCGTACGTCTCGGTCGGAACATTCTATACGTCTATAAGGTTGTATATCCTAACCTAAGGGAACCTGATATCTCGGATGTAATATTTTACAACATTCTGGCGGTTCGTCGCCTGCTTCTCGATGGGGACATTATATACGTCTATAACGTTGTACTTCCTAACCTAACGCAACCTAACATCTGGGATGAAATATTTTACAACATCCCTGGCATGTCGGTCCCCATGTCTCGGTGGGAACATTATATACGTCTATAACGATATATATCCTAACCTAGGAGAACCTAACATCTCGGGTGTAATATTTTACAACATTCCTGACGCGTCGGCCACTATTTCTCGTTGGGAACATTCTATACGTCTATAACGTTGTATATCCTAACCTAAGGGATCCTAACATATCGGGTGTAATATTTTAGAACATTCCTGACGCGTCGGTCCCTATTTCTCGGTGGGAACATTATATACGTCTATAACGTTATGTATCCTAGCCTAAGGCGACCTAACATGACGAATGTAATATTTTACATCATTTCCGCCGTGTCGGCCCGTAGTTCTCGGTGGTAACATTACATACGACTATAACGGTATATATCCCAGCCTAAGGCAACCTAACATCTCGGATGTAATATATTACAGCATTCCTGGCGTGTCCGCCCGTACTTCTTGGTGGGGACATTATATACGTCTATAACGTTGTATATGCTAACCTAAGGCAACCTAACATCTCGAATGTAATATTTTACAACATTCCTGGCGTGTCGTCGCCTACTTCTCGATGGGGACATTGTATACATCTATAACGTTGTATATGCTAACCTAAGGCAACCTAACATCTCGGATGTAATATTTTACAGCATTCCTGGCGTGTCCGCCCGTACTTCTTGGTGGTGACATTATATACGTCTATAACGTTGTATATCCTAACCTAACGCAACCTCACATCTGGGATGTAATATTTTACAAGACGTTCTTCATATACGTCTATAACGATATATATCCTAACCTAAGGGAACCTTACATCTCGGATGTAATATTTTACAACATTCCTGGCATGTCGGTCCCTACTTCTCGGTGGGAACATTCTATACGTCTATAACGTTGTATATCCTAACCTAAGGGAACCTATTACTTCGGGTGTAATATTTTACAACATTCCTGACGCGTCGGCCCGTAGTTCACGGTGGTAACATTATATACGCCTATATCGTTATATATCCTAGCGTAAAGCAACCTAACATCTCGGATGTAATATTTTACAACATTCCTGGCGTGTCGTCGCCTACTTCTCGATGGGGACATTATATACATCTATAACGTTGTATATCCTAACCTAAGGCAACCTAACATCTCGAATGTAGTATTTTACAACATTCCTGGCATGTCGGTCCCTACTTCTCGGTGGGAACATTCTATACGTCTATAACGTTGTATATCCTAACCTAAGAGAACTTAACATCTCGGATGTAATATTTTACAACATTCTGGCGTGTCTTCGCCTGCTTCTCGATGGGGACATTATATACGTCTATAACGTTGTATATCCTAACCTAACGCAACCTAACATCTGGAATGTAATATTTTACAACATTCCTGGCGTGTCGTCGCCTGCTTCTCGATGGGGACATTATATACGACTATAACGTTGTATATTCTAACCTAACGCAACCTAACGTCTGGGATGTAATGTTTTACAACATTCCTGGCGTGTCGTCGCCTACTTCTGGATGGGGACATTATAAACATCTATAACGTTATATGTCCTAACCTAAGGGAACCAAACATCTCGGGTGTAATATTTTACAACATTCCTGAAGCGACGGCCGCTATTTCTCGGTAGGAATATTGTATACGTCTATAACGTTATATATCCTAGCCTAAGGCAACCTAACATCTCGGATGTAATATTTGAATACATTCCTGGCGTGTCGGCCCGTACTTCTCGCTGGGAATATCATATACGTCTATAACGTTATATATCCTAGCCTAAGGCAACCCAACATGTCGAATGTAATATTTTACAACATTCCTGGCGTGTCGTCGTCTACTTCTCGCTGGGGACATTATATGCATCTATAACGTTGTATATCCTAACCTAAGGCAACCTAACATCTCGGATGTAATATTTTACAACATTCCTGGCATGTCGGTCCCTACTTCTCGGTGGGAACATTGTATACGTCTATAACGATATATATCCTAGCCTAAGGCAACCTAACATGTCGAATGTAATATTTGACAACATTCCTAGCGCGTCGGCCCCTACTTCTCAGTGGGAACATTATATACGTCTATAACGTTATATATCCTAACCTAAGGCAACCTAACATCTCGGATGTAATATTTTACTACATTCCTGGCGCTTCGGCTGCTACCTTTCGGTGGGAACATTATGTACGTCTATAACGTTATATATCCTAACGTATGGCAACATAACATCTCGGATGTTATATTTTACAACATTCCTGGCAAGTCGGTCACTACATCTCGGTGGGAACATTATATACGTCTGTAACGATATATACCCTAACCTAAGGCAGCCTAACATCTCGGATGTAATATTTTACAACATTCTGGCGTGTCGTCGCCTGCTTCTCGATGGGGACATTATATACGTCTATAACGTCGTATATCCTAACCTAACGCAACCTAACATCTGGAATGTAATATTTTACAACATTCCTGGCGTGTCGTCGCCTGCTTCTCGATGGGGACATTATATACGACTATAACGTTGTATATTCTAACCTAACGCAACCTAACGTCTGGGATGTAATGTTTTACAACATTCCTGGCGTGTCGTCGCCTACTTCTGGATGGGGACATTATAAACATCTATAACGTTATATGTCCTAACCTAAGGGAACCAAACATCTCGGGTGTAATATTTTACAACATTCCTGAAGCGACGGCCGCTATTTCTCGGTAGGAATATTGTATACGTCTATAACGTTATATATCCTAGCCTAAGGCAACCTAACATCTCGGATGTAATATTTGAATACATTCCTGGCGTGTCGGCCCGTACTTCTCGCTGGGAATATCATATACGTCTATAACGTTATATATCCTAGCCTAAGGCAACCCAACATGTCGAATGTAATATTTTACAACATTCCTGGCGTGTCGTCGTCTACTTCTCGCTGGGGACATTATATGCATCTATAACGTTGTATATCCTAACCTAAGGCAACCTAACATCTCGGATGTAATATTTTACAACATTCCTGGCATGTCGGTCCCTACTTCTCGGTGGGAACATTGTATACGTCTATAACGATATATATCCTAGCCTAAGGCAACCTAACATGTCGAATGTAATATTTGACAACATTCCTAGCGCGTCGGCCCCTACTTCTCAGTGGGAACATTATATACGTCTATAACGTTATATATCCTAACCTAAGGCAACCTAACATCTCGGATGTAATATTTTACTACATTCCTGGCGCTTCGGCTGCTACCTTTCGGTGGGAACATTATGTACGTCTATAACGTTATATATCCTAACGTATGGCAACATAACATCTCGGATGTTATATTTTACAACATTCCTGGCAAGTCGGTCACTACATCTCGGTGGGAACATTATATACGTCTATAACGCTATATATCCTAGACTAAGACAAGCTAACGTGTCGAATGTAATATTTTACAACATTCCCGGCGCGTCGGCACCTACTTCTCGGTGGGAATATTATATACGTCTATAAGGCTATATATCCTAGCTTAAGGCAACCTAACATGTCGAATGTAATATTTTACAACATTCCTGGCGCGTCGGCCCCTACTTCTCGGTGGGAACATTATATAAGTCAATAACGTTATATATTCTAACGTAAGGCAACCTAACATCTCGGATGTAATCTTTTACTACATTCCTGGCACGTCGGCCCCTACTTCTCGGTGGGAACATTATATACGTCTATAACGTTATATATCCTAGCCTACGGCAACCTAACTTGTCGAATGTAATATTTTACAACATTTCTGGCGTGTCGTCGCCTACTTCTCGATGGGGACATTATATACATCTATAACGTGGTATATCCTAACCTAAGGCAACCTAACATCTCGGATGTAATATTTTACAACATTCTGGCGTGTCGTCGCCTGCTTCTCGATGGGGACTTTATAAGCGTCTATAACGTTGTATATCCTAACCTAACGCAACCTAACATCTGGGATGTAATATTTTACAACATTCCTGGTATGTCGGGCCCTACGTCTCCGTGGGTACATTATATACGTCTACAACGTTGTATATCCTAACGTAAGGCAACATGACATATCGGATGTTATATTTTAAAACATTCCTGGCGTGTCGGTCCCTACGTCTCGGTGGGAACATTATATACGTTTATAACGATATATATCCCAACCTAAGGCAACCTAACATCTCGGATGTAATATTTTACAACATTCCTGGCGCTTCGGCTGCTACTTTTCGGTGGGAACATTATATACGTCTATAACGTTACATATCCTAACGTATGGCAACATAACATGTCGAATGTAATATTTTACAACATTCCTGGCGTGTCGTCGCCCGCTTCTCGATGGGGACATTATATACTTCTATAACATTGAATATCCTAACCTAAAGCAACCTAACATCTGTGATGTAATATTTTACAAGATCCCTGGCATGTCGGTCCCCATGTCTCGGTGGGAACATTATATACGTCTATAACGATATATATCCTAACCTAAGGGAACCTTACATCTCGGATGTAATATTTTACAACATTCCTGGCATGTCGGTCCCTACTCCTCTGTCGGAACATTGTATACGTCTATAACGATATATGTCCTAGCCTAATGCAACCTAACATCTCGGATGTAATATTTTACAGCATTCTTGGCGTGTCGTCGCCTGCTTCTAGCTCGGAACATTATATACGTCTATAACGTTGTTTATCATAACCTAAGGTAACCTAACATCTCGCATGTGATATTTTACAACATTCCTGGCGTGTTGTCGGCTGCTTCTCGATGGGGACATTATATACGTCTATAACGTTGTATACCCTAACCTAACGCAACCTAACATCTGCGATGTAATATTTTACAACATTCCTGGCATGTCGGTCCCTACGTCTCCGTGGGTACATTATATACGTCTATAACGTTGTATATCCTATCCTAACGCAACCTAACATCTAGGATGTAATATTTTAAAACATTCCTGGCAAGTCGGTCCCTGCGTCTCGGTGGGAACATTATATACGTCTATAACGATATATATCCTAACCTAAGGCAACCTATCATCTCGGATGTAATATTTTACAACATTCCTGGCATGTCGGTCCCTACTCCTCTGTGGGAACATTGTATACGTCTATAACGATATATGTCCTAGCCTAATGCAACCTAACATCTCGGATGTAATATTTTACAGCATTCCTGGCGTGTCGTCGCCTGCTTCTAGCTGGGGACATTATATACGTCTATAACGTTCTTTATCCTAACCTAAGGTAACCTAACATCTCGGATGTAATATTTGACAACATTCCTGGCGTGTCGGCCCGTACGTCTCGGTCGGAACATTCTATACGTCTATAAGGTTGTATATCCTAACCTAAGGGAACCTGATATCTCGGATGTAATATTTTACAACATTCTGGCGGTTCGTCGCCTGCTTCTCGATGGGGACATTATATACGTCTATAACGTTGTACTTCCTAACCTAACGCAACCTAACATCTGGGATGAAATATTTTACAACATCCCTGGCATGTCGGTCCCCATGTCTCGGTGGGAACATTATATACGTCTATAACGATATATATCCTAACCTAGGAGAACCTAACATCTCGGGTGTAATATTTTACAACATTCCTGACGCGTCGGCCACTATTTCTCGTTGGGAACATTCTATACGTCTATAACGTTGTATATCCTAACCTAAGGGATCCTAACACATCGGGTGTAATATTTTAGAACATTCCTGACGCGTCGGTCCCTATTTCTCGGTGGGAACATTATATACGTCTATAACGTTATGTATCCTAGCCTAAGGCGACCTAACATGACGAATGTAATATTTTACATCATTTCCGCCGTGTCGGCCCGTAGTTCTCGGTGGTAACATTACATACGACTATAACGGTATATATCCCAGCCTAAGGCAACCTAACATCTCGGATGTAATATATTACAGCATTCCTGGCGTGTCCGCCCGTACTTCTTGGTGGGGACATTATATACGTCTATAACGTTGTATATGCTAACCTAAGGCAACCTAACATCTCGAATGTAATATTTTACAACATTCCTGGCGTGTCGTCGCCTACTTCTCGATGGGGACATTGTATACATCTATAACGTTGTATATGCTAACCTAAGGCAACCTAACATCTCGGATGTAATATTTTACAGCATTCCTGGCGTGTCCGCCCGTACTTCTTGGTGGTGACATTATATACGTCTATAACGTTGTATATCCTAACCTAACGCAACCTCACATCTGGGATGTAATATTTTACAAGATTCCTGGCATGTCTGTCCCCACGTCTCGGTGGGAACATTATATACGTCTATAAAGATATATACCCTAACCTAAGGCAACCTAACATCTCGGATGTAATATTTTACAACATTCCTGGCGTGTCGTCGCCTACTTCTGGATGGGGACATTATATACATCTATAACGTTGTATATCATAACCTAAGGCAACCTAACATCTCGGATGTAATATTTTACAACATTCCTGGCATGTCGGTCCCTACGTCTCGGTGGGAACATTATATACGTCTATAACGATATATATCCTAACCTAAGGGAACCTTACATCTCGGATGTAATATTTTACAACATTCCTGGCATGTCGGTCCCTACTTCTCGGTGGGAACATTCTATACGTCTATAACGTTGTATATCCTAACCTAAGGGAACCTATTACTTCGGGTGTAATATTTTACAACATTCCTGACGCGTCGGCCCGTAGTTCACGGTGGTAACATTATATACGCCTATATCGTTATATATCCTAGCGTAAAGCAACCTAACATCTCGGATGTAATATTTTACAACATTCCTGGCGTGTCGTCGCCTACTTCTCGATGGGGACATTATATACATCTATAACGTTGTATATCCTAACCTAAGGCAACCTAACATCTCGAATGTAGTATTTTACAACATTCCTGGCATGTCGGTCCCTACTTCTCGGTGGGAACATTCTATACGTCTATAACGTTGTATATCCTAACCTAAGAGAACTTAACATCTCGGATGTAATATTTTACAACATTCTGGCGTGTCTTCGCCTGCTTCTCGATGGGGACATTATATACGTCTATAACGTTGTATATCCTAACCTAACGCAACCTAACATCTGGAATGTAATATTTTACAACATTCCTGGCGTGTCGTCGTCTGCTTCTCGATGGGGACATTATATACGTCTATAACGTTGTATATTCTAACCTAACGCAACCTAACGTCTGGGATGTAATATTTTACAACATTCCTGGCGTGTCGTCGCCTACTTCTGGATGGGGACATTATATACATCTATAACGTTATATGTCCTAACCTAAGGGAACCAAACATCTCGGGTGTAATATTTTACAACATTCCTGAAGCGTCCGTCCCTATTTCTCGGTGGGAACATTATATACGTCTATAACGTTATATATCCTAGCCTACGGCAACCTAACTTGTCCAATGTAATATTTTACAACATTTCTGGCGTGTCGTCGCCTACTTCTCGATGGGGACATTATATACATCTATAACGTGTTATATCCTAACCTAAGGCAACCTAACATCTCGGATGTAATATTTTACAACATTCCTGGTATGTCGGGCCCTACGTCTCCGTGGGTACATTATATACGTCTACAACGTTGTATAACCTAACGTAAGGCAACATGACATATCGGATGTTATATTTTAAAACATTCCTGGCGTGTCGGGCCCTACGTCTCGGTGGGAACATTATATACGTCTATAACGATATATATCCTAACCTAAGAGAACCTAACATCTCGGGTGTAATATTTTAGAACATTCCTGACGCGTCGGGCCCTATTTCTCGGTGGGAACATTATATACGTCTATAACGTTATGTATCCTAGCCTAAGGCGACCTAACATGACGAATGTAATATTTTACATCATTTCCGCCGTGTCCGCCCGTAGTTCTCGGTGGTAACATTACATACGACTATAACGGTATATATCCCAGCCTAAGGCAACCTAACATCTCGGATGTAATATTTTACAACATTCCTGGCATGTCGGTCCCTACTTCTCGGTGGAAACATTGTATACGTCTATAACGATATATATCCTAGCCTAAGGCATCCTAACATCTCGGATGTAATCGTTTACAATATTCTGTCATGTCGGTCACTACGTCTCGGTGGAACATTATATACATCTCTAACGTTATATATCCTAGCCTAAGGCAACCTAACATGTCGAATTTAATATTATTCAACATTCCTGGCGTGTCGTCGCCTCCTTCTCGGTGGGGACATTATATACGTCTATAACGTTGTATATCCTAACCTAACGCAACCTAACATCTGGGACGTAATATTTTACAACATTCCTGGCGCGTCGGCACCTACTTTTCGGTGGGGCCATTATATACGTCTATAACGTTATATATCCTAACGTAAGGCAACATATCATCTCGGATGTAATATTTTACAAAATTCCTGGCGTGTCGTCGCCTGCTTCTCGATGGGGACACTATATACGTCTATAACTATATATATCCTAACCTAAGGGAACCTAACATCTCGGATGTTATATTTTACAACATTCCTATCATGTCGGACATTACATCTCGGTGGGAACATTCTATACGTCTATAACGTTGTATATCCTAACCTAAGGGAACCTAACATTTCGGGTGTAATATTTTACAACATTCCTGACGCGTCGGCCCCTATTTCTCGGTGGGAACATTGTATACGTCTATAACGATATATATCCTAGCCTAAGCAACCTAACATCTAGTATGTAATATTTTACTACATTCCTGGCATGTCAGTCCCTACGTCTCGTTGGGAACATTATATACGTCTATAACGTTGTATATCCTGACCTAATGCAACCTAACATCTGGGATGTAATATTTTACAACATTCCTGGCGTGTCGGCTCGTACTTTTCGGTGGGAACATTATATACGTCTATAACGTTATCCATCCTAACGTAAGGCAACATAACATCTCGAATGTAATATTTTACAACATTCCTGGCTTGTCGTCGCCTGCTTCTCGATGGGGACATTATATACATCTATATCGTTGTATATCCTAACCTAAGGCAACCTAACATCTCGAATGTAATATTTTACAACATTCCTGGCATGTCGGTCACTACGTCTCGGTGGGAACATTATATACGTCTATAACGATATATATCCTAACCTAAGGGAACCTAACATCTGGGATGTAATATTTTACAAAATTCCTGGCACGTCGGTCCCTACTTCTCGGTTTGTACATTCTATACGTCTATAACGTTGTATATCCTAACCTAAGGGAACCTAACATCTCAGGTGTAATATTTTAGAAGATTCCTGAACCTGTCGGCCCGTAGTTCTCGGTGGTAACATTATATACGTCTATAACGTTATGTATCCTAGCCTAAGGCAACCTAACATGCCGAATGTAATATTTTACAACATTCCTGGCGTGTCGTCGCCTGCTTCTCGATGGGAACATTATATACATCTATATCGTTGTATATCCTAACCTAAGGCAACCTAACACCTCGAATGTAATATTTTACAACATTCCTGGCATGTCGGTCCCTATTTCTCGGTGGGAACATTGTATACGTCTATAACGATATATGACCTAGCCTAAGGCAACCTAACATCTCGGATGTAATATTATTCAACATTCCTGGCGTGTCGTCTACTGCTTCTCGGTGGGGACATTATATACGTCTATAACGATGTATATCCTAACCTAACGCAACCTAACTTCTGGGATGTAATATTTTACAACATTCCTGGCATGTCGGTCCCCACGTCTCGGTAGGAACATTATATACGTCTATAAGGATATATATCCTAACCTAAAGCAACCTAACATCTCGGATGTAATATTTTACAACATTTCTGACACGTCGGCCCCTATTTCTCGGTGGGAACATTATATACGTCTATAACGTTATATATCATAGCCTAAGGCGACCTAACATGTCGAATGTAATATTTTACATCATTCCTGGCGTGCCGGCCCATAGTTCTCGGTGGTACCAATATATTCGTCTATAACGTTATGTATCCTAGCCTAAGGCAACCTAACATGTCGAATGTAATATTTTACAACATTCCTGGCGAGTTGTGGCCTGCTTCTCGATGGGGACATTATATACGTCTATAACATTGTATATCCCACCCGAAGGCAACCTAACATCTCGAATGTAGTATTTCACAGCATTCCTGGCGGGTCGGCCCCACTTCTCGGTAGGGACATTAGATAAGTCTATATCGTAATATAACCTAACCTAACCCATCTAGACCCTCGGTGATAATGTTTTACAGAATCCCGTTCGTGTCGTCCCGCACGTCTCGGTGCGGACATTATATAAGTCTATAACGTTATATATCCCACCCGAAGGCAACCTAACATCTCGAATGTAGTATTTTACAACATTCCTGGCGGCTCGGTCCCACTTCTCGGTAGGGACATTATATAAGTCTATATCGTAATATAACCTAACCTAACCCAGCTAGACCCTCGCTGATAATGTTTTACAGAATCCCGTTCGTGTCGTACCGTACGTCTCGGTGCGGACATTATATAAGTCCATAACGTTATATATCCTAACCTAAGGCAACTTAACATCTCGAATGTATTATTTTACAACATTCCAGGCGAGTCGGCCCCTACTTCTCGGTGGGCACACTATATACGTCTATATCGTAATATAACCTAACCTAACCTATTTTGCCCCTAAGTGATAATGTTTCACAGAATCCCGGTCGTCTCTGTCCGTACTTCTCGGTGGGGACATTATATACGTCTATAACATTGTATATCCTAGCCTAAGGCAACCTAACATCTCGGATGCAGTATTTCACAACATTCCTGGCGGTTCGGCCCCACTTCTCGGTGGGGACATTATATAAGGCTGTATCGTAATATAACTTAACCTAACCCATCTAGCCCCCCGCTGGTAATGTTTTACGGAATCCAGTTCGTGTCGTCCCGTACGTATCGGCGGGGACATTGTATGCGTCTATAACGTTATATATCCTATCCTAAGGCAACCTAACATCTCGGATGCAGTGTTTTACAACATTCCTGGCGGGGCGGAACCTACTTCTCGGTGGGAACATTATAGAAGTCTATATCGTAATATAACCTAACCTAACGCATCTAGACCCTCGCTGGTAATGTTTCACAGAATCCCGTTTGTGTCCGCCGCTCGTTACGGTGCGGACATTATATACGTCTATAACGTTATATATCCTAACCTAAGGCAACCTAACATCTCGGATGTAGTATTTACCAAAATACCTGGCGGGTCGGCCCTTACTTCTCGGTGGGCACACTATATACGTCTATAACGTAATATAACCTAACCTAACCCATCTAGCCCCTCGGCGGAAATGTTTTATAGAATCCGTTCTTGTCGCCCCGTACGTCACGGTGCGGACATTATATACGTCTATAACGTTATATATCCTAACCTAAGGCAACCTCACATCTCGGATGTAGTATTTTCCAAAATACCTGGCGGGTCGGCCCCTACTTCTCGGTGGGAACATTATATACGTCTATAACGTAATATAACCTAACCTAACCCATCTAGCCCCACGGCGGAAATGTTTTACAGAATCCGTTCGTGTCGTCCCGTACGTCTCGGTGCGGACATTATATACGTCTATAACGTTATATATCCTAACCTAAGGCAACCTAACATCTCGAATGTAGTATTTTACAACATTCCAGGCGGGTCGGCCCCTACTTCTCGGTGGGCACACTATATACGTCTATATCGTCATATAACCTAACCTAACCCATTTTGCCCCTCAGTGATAATGTTTCACAGAATCCCGGTCGTCTCTGTCCGTACTTCTCGGTGGGGACATTATATACGTCTAAACATTGTATATCCCACCCGAAGGCAACCTAACATCTCGAATGTAATATTTCACAACATTCCTGGCGGGTCGGCCCCACTTCTCGGTAGGGTCATTATATAAGTCTATATCGTAATATAACCTAACCTAACCCATCTAGACCCTCGGTGATAATGTTTTACAGAATCCCGTTCGTGTCGTCCCGTACGTCTCGGTGCGGACATTATATAAGTCTATAACGTTATATATCCTAACCTAAGGCAACTTAATATCTCGAATGTAGTATTTTACAACATTCCAGGCGGGTCGGCCCCTACTTCTCGGTGGGCACACTATATACGTCTATATCGTAATATAACCTAACCTAACCTATTTTGCCCCCAAGTGATAATGTTTCACAGAATCCCGGTCGTCTCTGTCCGTACTTCTCGGTGGGGACATTATATACGTCTATAACATTGTATATCCTAACCTAAGGCAACCTAACTTCTCGGATGTAGTATTTTCCAAAATACCTGGCGGGTCGGCCCCTACTTCTCGGTGGGAACATTATATTCGTCTATAACGTAATATAACCTAACCTAACCCATCTAGCCCCTCGGCGGTAATGTTTTACAGAATCCCGTTCGTGTCGTCCCGTACGTCTCGGTGCGAACATTCTATAAGTCTATAACGTTATATATCCTAACCTAAGGCAACTTAACATATCGAATGCAGTATTTTACAAAATTCCTGGCGGGCTGAACCTACTTCTCGGTGGGAACATTATATAAGTCTATATCGTAATATAACCTAACCTAACCCATCTAGCCCCTCTGCGGAAATGTTTTACAGAATCCGTTCGTGTCGCCCCGTACGTCACGGTGCGGACATTATATACGTCTATAACGTTATATATCCTAACCTAAGGCAACCTAACATCTCGGATGTAGTATTTTACAACATTCCTGGCGGGTCGGGACCTACTTCTCGGTGGGAACATTATATACGTCCATAACGTAATATAACCTAACCTGATCCATCTAGCCCCTCGGCGGTAATGTTTTACGGAATCCCGGTCGTGTTGGCTCATACTTCTCGGTGGGGACATTATATACGTCTATAACGTTATATATCCTAACCTAAGGCAACCTAACATCTCGGATGCAGTATTTTACAACATTCCTGGCGGGTCGGCCCCACTTCTCGGTAGGCAGATTATATAAGTCTATATCGTAATATAACCTAACCTAACCTATCTAGACCCTCGCTGGTAATGTTTCACAGAATCCTGTTCGTGTCGCCCCGTACGTCAAGGTGCGGACATTATATACGTCAATAACGTTATATATCCTAACCTAAGGCAACCTAACATCTCGGATGTAGTATTTTCCAAAATACCTGGCGGGTCGGCCCCTACTTCTCGGTGGGAACATTATATACGTCTATAACGTAATATAACCTAACCTAACCCATTTAGCCCCACGGCGGAAATGTTTTACAGAATCCGTTCGTGTCGTCCCGTACGTCTCGTTGCGGACATTATATAAGTCTATAACGTTATATATCCTAACCTAAGGCAACTTAACATCTCTAACGTAGTATTTTACAACATTCCAGGCCGGTCGGCCCCTACTTCTCGGTGGACACATTATATACGTGTATATCGCAATATAACCTAGCCTAACCCATTTAGCACCTCGCTGGTAATGTTTTACAGAATCCAATTCGTGTCGTCCCGTACATCTCGGTGGGGACATTGTATGCGTCTATAACGTTATATATCCTAACCTAAGGCAACCTAACATCTCGGATGTAGTATTTCACAACATTCCTGGCGGGTCGGCCCCACTTCTCGGTAGGGACATTATATAAGTCTATATCGTAATGTAACCTAACCTAACCCATCTAGACCCTCGCTGGTATTGTTTCACAGAATCCCGTTCGTGTCGCCCCGTACGTCACGGTGCGGACATTATATACGTCTATAACGTTATATATCCTAACCTAAGGCAACCTAACATCTCGGATGTAGTATTTACCAAAATACCTGGCGGGTCGGCCCTTACTTCTCGGTGGGCACACTATATACGTCTATATCGTAATATAACCTAACCTAACTCATTTTGCCCCTCGGTGATAATGTTTTACGGAATCCCGGTCGTGTTGGCTCATACTTCTCGGGGGGGACATTATATACGTCTATAACATTGTATATCCCACCCGAAGGCAACCTAACATCTCGAATGTAGTTTTTCACAACATTCCTGGCGGGTCGGCCCCACTTCTCGGTAGGGACATTATATAAGTCTATATCGTAATATAACCTAACCTAACCCATCTAGACACTCGGTGATAATGTTTTACAGAATCCCGTTCGTGTCGTCCCGCACGTCTCGGTGCGGACATTATATAAGTCTATAACGTTATATATCCCACCCGAAGGCAACCTAACATCTCGAATGTAGTATTTCAAAACAATCCTGGCGGCTCGGTCCCACTTCTCGGTAGGGACATTATATAAGTCTATATCGTAATATAACCTAACCTAACCCAGCTAGACCCTCGGTGATAATGTTTTACAGAATCCCGTTCGTGTCGTCCCGTACGTCTCGGTGCGGACATTATATAAGTCTATAACGTTATATATCCTAACCTAAGGCAACTTAACATCTCGAATGTAGTATTTTACAACATTCCAGGCGAGTCGGCCCCTACTTCTCGGTGGGCACACTATATACGTCTATATCGTAATATAACCTAACCGAACCTATTTTGCCCCTAAGTGATAATGTTTCACAGAATCCCGGTCGTCTCTGTCCGTACTTCTCGGTGGGGACATTATATACGTCTATAACATTGTATATCCTAACCTAAGGCAACCTAACATCTCGGATGCAGTATTTTCCAAAATACCTGGCGGGTGGGCCCCTACTTCTCGGTGGGAACATTATATACGTCTATAACGTAATATAACCTAACCTTACCTATCTAGACCCTCGCTTGTAATGTTTCACAGAATCCTGTTCGTGTCGCCCCGTACGTCAAGGTGCGGACATTATATACGTCAATAACGTTATATATCCTAACCTAAGGCAACCTAACATCTCGGATGTAGTATTTTCCAAAATACCCGGCGGGTCGGCCCCTACTTCTCGGTGGGAACATTATATACGTCTATAACGTAATATAACCTAACCTAACCCATTTAGCCCCTCGGCGGAAATGTTTTACAGAATCCGTTCGTGTCGCCCCGTACGTCACGGTGCGGACATTATATACGTCTATAACGTTATATATCCTAACCTAAGGCAATCTAACATCTCGGATGTAGTATTTTCCAAAATCCCTGGCGGGCTGAACCTACTTCTCGGTGGGAACATTATATAAGTCCATATCGTAATATAACCTAACCTAACCCATCTAAACCCTCGCTGGTAATCTTTCACAGAATCCCGTTCGTGTCGCCCGGTACGTCACGGTGCGGACATTATATACGTCTATAACGTTATATAACCTAACCTAACCCATCTAGCCCCACGGCGGAAATGTTTTACAGAATCCGTTCGTGTCGTCCCGTACGTCTCGGTGCGGACATTGTATGCGTCTATAACGTTATATATCCAAACCTAAGGCAACCTAACATCTCGGATGTAGTATTTCACAACATTCCTGGCGGGTCGGCCCCACTTCTCGGTAGGGACATTATATAAGTCTATATCGTAATGTAACCTAACCTAACCCATCTAGACTCTCGCTGGTATTATTTCACAGACTCCCGTTCGTGTCGCCCCGTACGTCACGGTGCGGACATTATATACGTCTATAACGTTATATATCCTAACCTAAGGCAACCTAACATCTCGGATGAGGTATTTACCAAAATACCTGGCGGGTCGGCCCTTACTTCTCGGTGGGCACACTATATACGTCTATATCGTAATATAACCTAACCTAACCCATTTTGCCCCTCGCTGATAGTGTTTTACGGAATCCCGGTCGTGTTGGCTCAAACTTCTCGGTGGGGACATTATATACGTCCATAACGTTATATATCCTAACCTAAGGCAACCTAACATCTCGGATGTAGTATTTTCCAAAATAAATGGCGGGTCGGCCCCAACTTCTCGGTGGGAACATTATATATGTCTATAACGTAATATAACCTAACCTAACCCATCTAGCCCGTCGGCGGTAATGTTTTACAGAATCCCGTTCGTGTCGTCCCGTACGTCTCGGTGCGAACATTCTATAAGTCTATAACGTTATATATCCTAACCTAAGGCAACTTAACATATCGAATGTAGTATTTTACAAAATTCCTGGCGGGCTGAACCTACTTCTCGGTGGTAACATTATATAAGTCCATATCGTAATATAACCTAACCTAACCCATCTAAACCCTCGCTGGTAATCTTTCACAGAATCCCGTTCGTGTCGCCCCGTACGTCACGGTGCGGACATTATATACGTCTATAACGTTATATACGCTAACCTAAGGCAACCTAACATCTCGGATATAGTATTTTCCAAAATACCTGGCGGGTCGGCCCCACTTCTCGGTAGGGACATTATATAAGTCTATATCGTAATATAACCTAACCTAACCTATCTAGACCCTCGCTGGTAATGTTTCACAGAATTCTGTTCGTGTCGCCCCGTACGTCAAGGTGCGGACATTATATACGTCAATAACGTTATATATCCTAACCTAAGGCAACCTAACATCTCGGATGTAGTATTTTCCAAAATACCTGGCGGGTCGGCCCCTACTTCTCGGTAGGAACATTATATACGTCTATAACGTAATATAACCTAACCTAACCCATCTAGCCCCACGGCGGAAATGTTTTACAGAATCCGTTCGTGTCGTCCCGTACGTCTCGGTGCGGACATTGTATGCGTCTATAACGTTATATATCCAAACCTAAGGCAACCTAACATCTCGGATGTAGTATTTCACAACATTCCTGGCGGGTCGGCACCACTTCTCGGTAGGGGCATTATATAAGTCTATATCGTAATGTAACCTAACCTAACCCATCTAGACTCTCGCTGGTATTATTTCACAGACTCCCGTTCGTGTCGCCCCGTACGTCACGGTGCGGACATTATATACGTCTATAACGTTATATATCCTAACCTAAGGCAACCTAACATCTCGGATGAGGTATTTACCAAAATACCTGGCGGGTCGGCCCTTACTTCTCGGTGGGCACACTATATACGTCTATATCGTAATATAACCTAACCTAACCCATTTTGCCCCTCGCTGATAGTGTTTTACGGAATCCCGGTCGTGTTGGCTCAAACTTCTCGGTGGGGACATTATATACGTCCATAACGTTATATATCCTAACCTAAGGCAACCTAACATCTCGGATGTAGTATTTTACAACATTTCTGGCGGGTCGGGACCTACTTCTCGGTGGGAAAATTATATACGTCTATAACGTAATATAACCTAACCTAACCCATCTAGCCCCTCGGCGGTAATGATTTACAGAATCCCGTTCGTGTCGTCCCGTACGTCTCGGTGCGAACATTCTATAAGTCTATAACGTTATATATCCTAACCTAAGGCAACTTAACATATCGAATGTAGTATTTTACAAAATTCCTGGCGGGCTGAACCTACTTCTCGGTAGGGACATTATATAAGTCTATATCGTAATTGACCCTAACCTAACCCATCTGGACCCTCGGTGATAATGTTTTACAGAATCCCGTTCGTGTCGTCCCGTACGTCTCGGTGCGGACATTATATACGTCTATAACGTTATATATCCTAACCTAAGGCAACTTAACATCTCGAATGTAGTATTTTACAACATTCCAGGCGGGTCGGCCCCTACTTCTCAGTGGGCACACTATATACGTCTATATCGCAATATAACCTAACCTAACCTATTTTGCCCATAAGTGATAATGTTTCACAGAATCCCGGTCGTTTCTGTCCGTACTTCTCGGTGGGGACATTATATACGCCTATAACATTGTATATCCCACCCGAAGGCAACCTAACATCTCGAATGTAGTATTTCACAACATTCCTTGCGGTTCGGCCCCACTTCTCGGTGGGGACAGTATATAAGGCTATATCGTAATATAACTTAACCTAACCCATCTAGCCCCCCGCTGGTAATGTTTTACGGAATCCAATTCGTGTCGTCCCGTACATCTCGGTGGGGACATTGTATGCGTCTATAACGTTATATATCCAAACCTAAGGCAACCTAACATGTCGGATGTAGTATTTCACAACATTCCTGGCGGGTCGGCCCCACCTCTCGGTAGGGACATTATATAAGTCTATATCGTAATGTAACCTAACCTAACCCATCTAGACCCTCGCTTGTATTATTTCACAGACTCCCGTTCGTGTCGTCCCGTACGTCTCGGTGCGAACATTCTATAAGTCTATAACGTTATATATCCTAACCTAAGGCAACTTAACATATCGAATGTAGTATTTTACAAAATTCCTGGCGGGCTGAACCTACTTCTCGGTAGGGACATTATATAAGTCTATATCGTAATTGACCCTAACCTAACCCATCTGGACCCTCGGTGATAATGTTTTACAGAATCCCGTTCGTGTCGTCCCGTACGTCTCGGTGCGGACATTATATACGTCTATAACGTTATATATCCTAACCTAAGGCAACTTAACATCTCGAATGTAGTATTTTACAACATTCCAGGCGGGTCGGCCCCTACTTCTCAGTGGGCACACTATATACGTCTATATCGCAATATAACCTAACCTAACCTATTTTGCCCCTAAGTGATAATGTTTCACAGAATCCCGGTCGTTTCTGTCCGTACTTCTCGGTGGGGACATTATATACGCCTATAACATTGTATATCCCACCCGAAGGCAACCTAACATCTCGAATGTAGTATTTCACAACATTCCTTGCGGTTCGGCCCCACTTCTCGGTGGGGACAGTATATAAGGCTATATCGTAATATAACTTAACCTAACCCATCTAGCCCCCCGCTGGTAATGTTTTACGGAATCCAATTCGTGTCGTCCCGTACATCTCGGTGGGGACATTGTATGCGTCTATAACGTTATATATCCAAACCTAAGGGAACCTAACATGTCGGATGTAGTATTTCACAACATTCCTGGCGGGTCGGCCCCACTTCTCGGTAGGGACATTATATAAGTCTATATCGTAATGTAACCTAACCTAACCCATCTAGACCCTCGCTTGTATTATTTCACAGACTCCCGTTCGTGTCGTCCCGTACGTCTCGGTGCGAACATTCTATAAGTCTATAACGTTATATATCCTAACCTAAGGCAACTTAACATATCGAATGTAGTATTTTACAAAATTCCTGGCGGGCTGAACCTACTTCTCGGTAGGGACATTATATAAGTCTATATCGTAATTGACCCTAACCTAACCCATCTAGACCCTCGGTGATAATGTTTTACAGAATCCCGTTCGTGCCGTCCCGTACGTCTCGGTGCGGACATTATATACGTCTATAACGTTATATATCCTAACCTAAGGCAACTTAACATCTCGAATGTAGTATTTTACAACTTTCCAGGCGGGTCGGCCCCTACTTCTCAGTGGGCACACTATATACGTCTATATCGCAATATAACCTAACCTAACCTATTTTGCCCCTAAGTGATAATGTTTCACAGAATCCCGGTCGTTTCTGTCCGTACTTCTCGGTGGGGACATAATATACGCCTATAACATTCTATATCCCACCCGAAGGCAACCTAACATCTCGAATGTAGTATTTCACAACATTCCTTGCGGTTCGGCCCCACTTCTCGGTGGGGACAGTATATAAGGCTATATCGTAATATAACTTAACCTAACCCATCTAGCCCCCCGCTGGTAATGTTTTACGGAATCCAATTCGTGTCGTCCCGTACATCTCGGTGGGGACATTGTATGCGTCTATAACGTTATATATCCAAACCTAAGGCAACCTAACATGTCGGATGTAGTATTTCACAACATTCCTGGCGGGTCGGCCCCACTTCTCGGTAGGGACATTATATAAGTCTATATCGTAATGTAACCTAACCTAACCCATCTAGACCCTCGCTTGTATTATTTCACAGACTCCCGTTCGTGTCGTCCCGTACGTCTCGGTGCGAACATTCTATAAGTCTATAACGTTATATATCCTAACCTAAGGCAACTTAACATATCGAATGTAGTATTTTACAAAATTCCTGGCGGGCTGAACCTACTTCTCGGTAGGGACATTATATAAGTCTATATCGTAATTGACCCTAACCTAACCCATCTAGACCCTCGGTGATAATGTTTTACAGAATCCCGTTCGTGTCGTCCCGTACGTCTCGGTGCGGACATTATATACGTCTATAACGTTATATATCCTAACCTAAGGCAACTTAACATCTCGAATGTAGTATTTTACAACATTCCAGGCGGGTCGGCCCCTACTTCTCAGTGGGCACACTATATACGTCTATATCGCAATATAACCTAACCTAACCTATTTTGCCCCTAAGTGATAATGTTTCACAGAATCCCGGTCGTTTCTGTCCGTACTTCTCGGTGGGGACATTATATACGCCTATAACATTGTATAACCCACCCGAAGGCAACCTAACATCTCGAATGTAGTATTTCACAACATTGCTTGCGGTTCGGCCCCACTTCTCGGTGGGGACATTATATAAGGCTATATCGTAATATAACTTAACCTAACCCATCTAGCCCCCCGCTGGTAATGTTTTACGGAATCCAATTCGTGTCGTCCCGTACATCTCGGTGGGGACATTCTATAAGTCTATAACGTTATATATCCTAACCTAAGGCAACTTAACATATCGAATGTAGTATTTTACAAAATTCCTGGCGGGCTGAACCTACTTCTCGGTGGGAACATTATATAAGTCTATATCGTAATATAACCTAACCTAACACATCTAAACCCTCGCTGGTAATCTTTCACAGAATCCCGTTCGTGTCGCCCCGTACGTCACGGTGCGGACATTATATACGTCTATAACGTTATATATGCTAACCTAAGGCAACCTAACATCTCGGATATAGTATTTTCCAAAATACCTGGCGGGTCAGCCCCACTTCTCGGTAGGGACATCATATAAGTCTATATAGTAATATAACCTAACCTAACCTATCTAGACCCTCGCTGGTATTGTTTCACAGAATCCCGTTCGTGTCGCCCCGTACGTCACGTTGCGGACATTATATACGTCTATAACGTTATATATCCTAACCTAAGGCAACCTAACATCTCGGATGTAGTATTTTACAACATTCCTGGCGGGTCGGGACCTACTTCTCGGTGGGAACATTATATACGTCCATAACGTAATATAACTTAACCTGACCCATCTAGCCCCTCGGCGGTAATGTTTTACAGAATCCCGTTCGGTTTGGTTCATACTTCTCGGTTGGGATATTATATACGTCTATAATATTGTATATCCCACCCGAAGGCAACCTAACATCTCGAATGTAGTATTTCACAACATTCCTGGCGGGTCGGTCCCACTTCTCGGTAGGGACATTATATAAGTCTATATCGTAATATAACCTAACCTAACCCAGCTAGACCCTCGGTGATAATGTTTTACAGAATCCCGTTCGTGTCGTCCCGTACGTCTCGGTGCGGACATTATATAAGTCTATAACGTTATATATCCTAACCTAAGGCAACTTAACATCTCGAATGTAGTATTTTACAACATTCCAGGCGAGTCGGCCCCTACTTCTCGGTGGGCACACTATATACGTCTATATCGTAATATAACCTAACCTAACCTATTTTGCCCCTAAGTGATAATGTTTCACAGAATCCCGGTCGTCTCTGTCCGTACTTCTCGGTGGGGACATTATATACGTCTATAACATTGTATATCCTAACCTAAGGCAACCTAACATCTCGGATGCAGTATTTTGCAACATTCCTGGCGGGTCGGCCCCACTTCTCGGTAGGGAGATTATATAAGTCTATATCGTAATATAACCTAACCTAACCTATCTAGACCCTCGCTGGTAATGTTTCACAGAATTCTGTTCGTGTCGCCCCGTACGTCAAGGTGCGGACATTATATACGTCAATAACGTTATATATCCTAACCTAAGGCAACCTAACATCTCGGATGTAGTATTTTCCAAAATACCTGGCGGGTCGGCCCCTACTTCTCGGTAGGAACATTATATACGTCTATAACGTAATATAACCTAACCTAACCCATCTAGACCCTCGGCGGAAATGTTTTACAGAATCCGTTCGTGTCGCCCCGTACGTCACGGTGCGGACATTATATACGTCTATAACGTTATATATCCTAACCTAAGGCAACCTAACGTCTCGGATGTAGTATTTTCCAAAATACCTGGCGGGTCGGCCCCTACTTCTCGGTAGGAACATTATATACGTCTATAACGTAATATAACCTAACCTAACCCATCTAGCCCCACGGCGGAAATGTTTTACAGAATCCTTTCGTGTCGTCCCGTACGTCTCGGTGCGGACATTATATACGTCTATAACGTTATATATCCTAACCTAAGGCAACTTAACATCTCGAATGTAGTATTTTACAACATTAAAGGCGGGTCGGCCCCTACTTCTCGGTGGGCACACTATATACGTCTATATCGTAATATAACCTAACCTAACCTATTTTGACCCTAAGTGATAATGTTTCACAGAATCCCGGTCGTCTCTGTCCGTACTTCTCGGTGGGGATATTATATACGTCTATAACATTGTATATCCTAACCTAAGGCAACCTAACATCTCGGATGTAGTATTTTCCAAAATAACTGGCGGGTCGGCCCCTACTTCTCGGTGGGAACATTATATATGTCTATAACGTAATATAACCTAACCTAACCCATCTAGCCCCTCGGCGGTAATGTTTTACAGAATCCCGTTCGTGTCGTTCCGTACGTCTCGGTGCGAACATTCTATAAGTCTATAACGTTATATATCCTAACCTAAGGCAACTTAACATATCGAATGTAGTATTTTACAAAATTCCTGGCGGGCTGAACCTACTTCTCGGTGGGAACATTATATAAGTCCATATCGTAATATAACCTAACCTAACCCATCTAAACCCTCGCTGGTAATCTTTCACAGAATCCCGTTCGTGTCGCCCCGTACGTCACGGTGCGGACATTATATACGTCTATAACGTTATATACGCTAACCTAAGGCAACCTAACATCTCGGATATAGTATTTTCCAAAATACCTGGCGGGTCGGCCCCACTTCTCGGTAGGGACATTATATAAGTCTATATCGTAATATAACCTAACCTAACCTATCTAGACCCTCGCTGGTAATGTTTCACAGAATTCTGTTCGTGTCGCCCCGTACGTCAAGGTGCGGACATTATATACGTCAATAACGTTATATATCCTAACCTAAGGCAACCTAACGTCTCGGATGTAGTATTTTCCAAAATACCTGGCGGGTCGGCCCCTACTTCTCGGTAGGAACATTATATACGTCTATAACGTAATATAACCTAACCTAACCCATCTAGCCCCACGGCGGAAATGTTTTACAGAATCCGTTCGTGTCGTCCCGTACGTCTCGGTGCGGACATTATATACGTCTATAACGTTATATATCCTAACCTAAGGCAACTTAACATCTCGAATGTAGTATTTTACAACATTAAAGGCGGGTCGGCCCCTACTTCTCGGTGGGCACACTATATACGTCTATATCGTAATATAACCTAACCTAACCTATTTTGCCCCTAAGTGATAATGTTTCACAGAATCCCGGTCGTCTCTGTCCGTACTTCTCGGTGGGGATATTATATACGTCTATAACATTGTATATCCTAACCTAAGGCAACCTAACATCTCGGATGTAGTATTTTCCAAAATAACTGGCGGGTCGGCCCCTACTTCTCGGTGGGAACATTATATATGTCTATAACGTAATATAACCTAACCTAACCCATCTAGCCCCTCGGCGGTAATGTTTTACAGAATCCCGTTCGTGTCGTCCCGTACGTCTCGGTGCGAACATTCTATAAGTCTATAACGTTATATATCCTAACCTAAGGCAACTTAACATATCGAATGTAGTATTTTACAAAATTCCTGGCGGGCTGAACCTACTTCTCGGTGGGAACATTATATAAGTCCATATCGTAATATAACCTAACCTAACCCATCTAAACCCTCGCTGGTAATCTTTCACAGAATCCCGTTCGTGTCGCCCCGTACGTCACGGTGCGGACATTATATACGTCTATAACGTTATATACGCTAACCTAAGGCAACCTAACATCTCGGATATAGTATTTTCCAAAATACCTGGCGGGTCGGCCCCACTTCTCGGTAGGGACATTATATAAGTCTATATCGTAATATAACCTAACCTAACCTATCTAGACCCTCGCTGGTAATGTTTCACAGAATTCTGTTCGTGTCGCCCCGTACGTCAAGGTGCGGACATTATATACGTCAATAACGTTATATATCCTGAATTAAGGCAACCTAACGTCTCGGATGTAGTATTTTCCAAAATACCTTGCGGGTCGGCCCCTACTTCTCGGTAGGAACATTATATACGTCTATAACGTAATATAACCTAACCTAACCCATCTAGCCCCACGGCGGAAATGTTTTACAGAATCCGTTCGTGTCGTCCCGTACGTCTCGGTGCGGACATTATATACGTCTATAACGTTATATATCCTAACCTAAGGCAACTTAACATCTCGAATGTAGTATTTTACAACATTAAAGGCGGGTCGGCCCCTACTTCTCGGTGGGCACACTATATACGTCTATATCGTAATATAACCTAACCTAACCTATTTTGCCCCTAAGTGATAATGTTTCACAGAATCCCGGTCGTCTCTGTCCGTACTTCTCGGTGGGGATATTATATACGTCTATAACATTGTATATCCTAACCTAAGGCAACCTAACATCTCGGATGTAGTATTTTCCAAAATAACTGGCGGGTCGGCCCCTACTTCTCGGTGGGAACATTATATATGTCTATAACGTAATATAACCTAACCTAACCCATCTAGCCCCTCGGCGGTAATGTTTTACAGAATCCCGTTCGTGTCGTCCCGTACGTCTCGGTGCGAACATTCTATAAGTCTATAACGTTATATATCCTAACCTAAGGCAACTTAACATATCGAATGTAGTATTTTACAAAATTCCTGGCGGGCTGAACCTACTTCTCGGTGGGAACATTATATAAGTCCATATCGTAATATAACCTAACCTAACCCATCTAAACCCTCGCTGGTAATCTTTCACAGAATCCCGTTCGTGTCGCCCCGTACGTCACGGTGCGGACATTATATACGTCTATAACGTTATATACGCTAACCTAAGGCAACCTAACATCTCGGATATAGTATTTTCCAAAATACCTGGCGGGTCGGCCCCACTTCTCGGTAGGGACATTATATAAGTCTATATCGTAATATAACCTAACCTAACCTATCTAGACCCTCGCTGGTAATGTTTCACAGAATTCTGTTCGTGTCGCCCCGTACGTCAAGGTGCGGACATTATATACGTCAATAACGTTATATATCCTAACCTAAGGCAACCTAATATCTCGGATGTAGTATTTTCCAAAATACCTGGTGGGTCGGCCCCTACTTCTCGGTAGGAACATTATATACGTCTATAACGTAATATAACCTAACCTAACCCATCTAGCCCCACGGCGGAAATGTTTTACAGAATCCGTTCGTGTCGTCCCGTACGTCTCGGTGCGGACATTGTATGCGTCTATAACGTTATATATCCAAACCTAAGGCAACCTAACATCTCGGATGTAGTATTTCACAACATTCCTGGCGGGTCGGCCCCACTTCTCGGTAGGGACATTATATAAGTCTATATCGTAATGTAACCTAACCTAACCCATCTAGACTCTCGCTGGTATTATTTCACAGACTCCCGTTCGTGTCGCCCCGTACGTCACGGTGCGGACATTATATACGTCTATAACGTTATATATCCTAACCTAAGGCAACCCAACATCTCGGATGAGGTATTTACCAAAATACCTGGCGGGTCGGCCCTTACTTCTCGGTGGGCACACTATATACGTCTATATCGTAATATAACCTAACCTAACCCATTTTGCCCCTCGCTGATAGTGTTTTACGGAATCCCGGTCGTGTTGGCTCAAACTTCTCGGTGGGGACATTATATACGTCCATAACGTTATATATCCTAACCTAAGGCAACCTAACATCTCGGATGTAGTATTTTACAACATTTCTGGCGGGTCGGGACCTACTTCTCGGTGGGAAAATTATATACGTCTATAACGTAATATAACCTAACCTAACCCATCTAGCCCCTCGGCGGTAATGATTTACAGAATCCCGTTCGTGTCGTCCCGTACGTCTCGGTGCGAACATTCTATAAGTCTATAACGTTATATATCCTAACCTAAGGCAACTTAACATATCGAATGTAGTATTTT